>CM034156.1:79448206-79776232 GCA_019776745.2 Taxus chinensis
ATGCAGCCAGTCAAGATTGGAAGTTTTATGGGGCTTTGGCTCGAGAAGGAACAAATCCGAAAGAATGGGATATTTGGGTCTGGAGCCGAACCTTGGTATTGATCGTCTGTGGAAAGGCAAATGATCTCATCTTGACTAATAGGTGTAAGGCCATGCAAATTATTAAGATTATATGAACCAAGAAGCATGTCATAATGAAGAAGACCAATCAAACTGACACGTGTACCTTGAAGGTGGTCCGGAAACTTGCATTTGTCCTAGCTTTACATTGGTATGAAGGCAGAATCCTCTACGCCAGAGAGAACACTTTCTTAGAATCAAAAATGATTTGAAGGGGTTCTGTGTCCCAACATGCTCTTTCCCGTCAAATGGCATTACGCTTTTAGGCCCAAACTAAGCTGCCAGCACTCAGTATCATATCATAGCATCTAGAGAATATGGTTTAATGGTTGCCGAATGCAGAGCTGAATTCTACAAAAAGGATTGCAAGAGGTTTTTATGGGAGTAATTACCTCTACATTCTTTTCTGCTTCATATGGGATCATATGGGGAGCTTTTTCCATGATAACCAGCCTATTGATTGCTTCTTCATCAGTATCTGGGATAGGAGACAATTCTTCTTCTAAGATAAATTTTTATAATTATTCAGTAGCTTTTTGAATTGCTCATTCAAGAAGAGAGAGTGTGTTGCAGGCCCTTGTAGTGGACTCCTTGCATGGTGATCCAGGCCCTTATCTTGTAATAGATTGGTGCATATCATGAAGCAATAAAATATCAGTTTGTGGCACTTCTTTTTACCTTTGAACTTTTTCTTGAACTTACAAGCATATTGTGCTATGGAATATTTTTGCAGAGAACATCCAAACTGATTTTGGAGATTGCTGTGAGATTTGCAAAACTTAACCCCTAAAGCTTTTTTATCTTTCACATAGGGATTATCCTTTTTATGTTTCACCGCTTTCAAGACAAAGGCGCTTGTTAGTCTCATTGATAATTTGATTAGAATATGCTGCATCAGAAGTTATACAGGTTAGTTTAGGAAAGCCCATGCAATAGATTTTTTATATTCATTGGCAAAATATTGTGGATAAGATTCAACATACCTGGAGCTTCATAGTGGCATCAAAGGGCATGCCTATGTTATAGAACATCTTCTACATGTAGAATTGGTATTTGGGTACTTTTGTTATGTCACAAAGTTGTGACCTTAGAAATTCAATGATCTTGAGATGCTTCTCATCACTAATGGTACCAATGAACTCAGCAATAATATCAGAAGTCAGATTGGTAGTTCCTCCACTAGTACGATAATTACCTTGTCCTTCACCATTAATAATGGTGTCGTTCTATTACTCAGGCATGACGTCCCAGCATTCTTTTATAATGCCTACAAATGCATTAGTAATAACACTTCCAACATCTTTATTATGTTTATTGAATTACAGGACTTGGGTATTGGCCTAGCCTATCATACCATGTAGCATCTCCTTAATTTTTTCAAGAGATTTACATTCAATCAATGTAGTAATTTGGCTAGAAATTCTAGGTACACATTGTAGAATGAAGGGGTGGTGTAGAGCTATCGTGCATCCCTTCATCCATGACACTTTCAGCTTCTTCAGATGTGAGCCGTGCCATACCAATCTTCTTCTCTCTTACTAAGAGGAGATTTCATTGCAGCAACTTGAGCCCAAGTAATTACTTTTGACCAATCAGGATTAGTAATTTGGGAACTTGAAGAGATGCTGCTTTTATGAGACTGTGAGTTTTATAATTTATTGACAGCAACACTTGTCAGAGCAGGAAAATTTTGTTCAAGCTCAGAGAATGAAAAAAAATATTATTTACCTTATCATTAACATTCTGGATACTGTCAATGACCTTCTTTTCTATTCCTTTAGAGGCAGCATATATAGATTGTTGAATATGTGACTGGAGACTATTGCTGACTTGATCTGGAACTTTTTACAAAGTGGTAGATATCTGCTGGATAGTTGAAGACATGCTATCCACCTTTTTATTTAACAAGAGAACAACAAAGTGAATATCCCCCCGCTGATGGAGCTCAATGGCTTTCAAAGTATCTTGCATACATTTGAGATTTTCATTATGGGAGAGGAGATGGTCATTTATGACCTTGGTGGCCTTGTTGTTCCAATTCAGCATGCGAGCTGATTCTAACTGTTCTATCTTGGAATCTATATGAAGTTGATACCAATATTTTTGACGTTGTTGTTGATCATAAGTATAGAACTTTGAAATCCTTAGCATGAGAGGAAGTCTATGTTGTCAGCTTGTGAGGAGGTAGCCTCCTTAGAATCCATAGAGATTTTGGCTCTTCTAAGCAAAGATTTCACCTGATTTAAGGTTTGATAATAAGTGGAATGTGAACAACTATTTGTATTTATATGTGGCCCATTATTTAGAATATATTTCATGTTGGACTAGTACTTGGCAGTGTTCACACCAGAGATATTCAATATTGGGATCATGAACTAAGGAGGGATGGCTACACTGAGGAATATCTTCTTCAGGACTCTTCTCTTTATCAGACAAGAAAGACTGAGTAGAGGAAGAGGTAGATAAGCGAGGCTTAACTGAGCTAGATTTCCTTAAGGATATAGTAGCTTTTCCTTTTGCTTCAATAAACTTGGAGGTAGAGTGGACTGAAGAGGTAGTGTTAGAGACACACATTGTGGAGATAGTCCATTCTCGAGGTAATCTGATCTTGTCCCATGTAACTACTTCTGGTTCAATTGTTTGAGCAGTTAAACTGGTATGCATTATGACACTGCTTCCCTTAGAGGGACCATGTTTAAAAACAAGATGTGCTATATTCGTTAATCGAAAAATTATCCGATAGAAAATAGCTAAAGGGGATGACCCTGGCTTCGTATTGAGACCCGTGGTTTGTAGATGGAGCTTTAAAATCTGATCTAAAAGATTATTGGTTTGTATGGACACAGGATAATTTGGGAATACATTAAAATGTATGGGTCCATTACTAAGTCTAGTCTAAAGAGTAGCTATTAGACAATCTTTGAAGCTCTCATGTCGGGTATCTAACAAACAGCATAGGACTGAAGCATTTAATCCTTGCCTAAACAAAGGAGTTATGCCTATCTAAACACAACCAATATGAACAAATTTATAGACAGACTATTTTTTCAAATACTGTAAATCACTAGGAGATATTAAAGGAATATCGTAGTCAAGATTTTGAATAAGTTTTTACTTGGATACATGACTCTCTAGATCTAATAGAAGTACTACCAATTAAATGAAATGCTTTAGATTTTTGATAGACTTCATTATAAGGGAGTTTGGGAATAGTCCAATGGCAGAGGGTTTTCTTCTTCCGTGATGTGTGTTTCACCGTTGACAGGAATTAGATCTGAAAGATTCAAAAAAGCATCATTGCGATCATCAGCTTGTGTTCCAGAAGTCGACGCAACCCATTCTTTAGTATCGATTTCACCTTGAAAGTTTGTCTGTCCTACACCTTGTCTTACAAGATTTTAATTGACCATAACACACCTCATCTGAGAAACAAAAGGTCCACACTCAAATTGCGCCTCTTATCAGGATTCAAAGAAACATGAGGAAGCAAATGGAATGAAGAATAAGTTGAGTTCTAAGCTAGAACACTAGAATAACAAACTGCTCTGATACCGAGTACAAAGGATCTTAAATTCACTAAAGATATGGTGATTATATTTATGTAAGAGAAAAAATCCATTACAATATTCTTGCAGATTACTAGCAACAAACAAGAGATGCTTTAGAAATAGCAAACTCCAAATATTTTATAAATTTTCTAAGACTTATCTTAGAAGAAACTCTATCCAAAAAACCTGATGTAGTGAATGAGTCTCTACATCTCCTTATATATGAAAAGAGAGAGGCTTTTCACTAGATTCTGGGACAACCTAAAGACCAAGAACTGATAACCGAGGTTACCAAAAGATTCTCCCTAAGACGGATGAGAACATGTCACTCATTATAACACCTTTTAAAAGTGTGGAGGTCCACCATACTTTACATAAAGTAGAGTAATATCACTCTTTTTGCAAGGATGACAACAAGCCTATCATCATAGCTTCACGGAATGTAGTGAACACTGGGTCTGGCATCATAATTAGATGAACTGGAAGATTATTCCCATTCTTGTCATTCAGAAAAGTGGATTTCATGAGTATTCCTTTTGTACCATAATCTAGATAAGGATCTACATCCATCATTATCTATTTAAAGATGCCTTCTTGTTGAAAACAAGTAGTGATTAGGAATCCTATAGAAAATGGCCTGGTGCAGGAGGAGGTACATTCATTGTATGATGCACGAAGATCTTTCACCAAATTTTTGTCGTTTGGGTTGGTATGATGTCCCTGCATAGGATTAGTTGTGACATAATAGCACATCTTAACATACCAAGGGATTTTACAGTTTATCAAAATATTTCTAACGGTGTCATAGCTGAAATTGATTAGCGGGCTATCAGAAATCTTGGTAGGTAGGAATTTAGACACTTAAAATATTTGAAATGGTTAGGGCAATATACTACTTATCACCGGGAGTTTTGGGATGATTCCACGCATCATTTTCCAAATGGATGACCTTCAGGCCACAATCTCAAAAATTCAAACCTCCATAGGGTATTTGGTCTAGAGACCAATTTCCTGAGGCGTCGTCCTTCTACTGGAATATCATTAAGTGGGAGTTCAACATATCTGAAGTGTCTCCACTGCCATTGGAGACTACAAAACACCATAGGTTCATGCCTGGAGGGAAATTCTGTAGTGGGAATTTTGAGATCAACGAATCTGCAGGCTAGCTCAGATGTCTGATAAGGGGATACTGAAATAATTCCCCTACAAAGGAGCAGATACCTTTGTGCTTCACATGGCATCTAATTGTCATTTCTTTCTATAGAATTCATATAATTTTGACAAGTTGAAACATTCCATATAGGTTAAATTTGCAAATTCTTGAAATACTTGAGTGACATTCACATGTTTGGAGTGAATTAGTTCTCTGCTGGAAAAATCAGCGAGAGTATCCTTTTCGTTCGAGAGATATGTTCGACATCAAACTCATATCTATCAAACCATTGTGCCCATATCTGGAGACAACCATAAGTATTCTTATTAGTTGGGTCACCTTTGTAAATCCTTCCTTTGAAATGCTGCAAGTCAATTAGGAGAAGAAATTTCTCATGTTGTAGAAAAAACAAGAAAGCTTGAATAGATTTCTTTGCAGCAAGTATTTATTTATGGATGGAGTGATATTTAAGCTCTATCCCTTTGAAAGAACCTAAAGCATATATAAAAAAAATTTCAACACCATTCTCCATCCTTTCTTTGAGTACTACTTCCCAGTGCTCATCTGAGGCATCTGTCTCAACAATTTTAAGACCAGTCCCTGGAAGAGACATAGGAGGAAGAGTCTGACAACTCTACTTGATCATTTGGAAAACTTTGGTCATATCTGAATTCCAAGTTGGTGCATATTAGAGTGAAGTCTCATATTGAGAAGTAGTCTGTGTGTAGCAACATTTTTATGAAATCCTGCAATGTAATTTACACAACCCAAAATATCTTTGAAGTTGCAAGATTTCATCGGTAATTTCATCAAGAAATAGACTAATTTTGGATATTATATGCTCTTGCATCAAAATAGTTCCATATTTCAGAGTGATGCCTAGGAGCTGAACAAAATCTTTGAATGTCTCCATCTTCGTAGGGATGAGACAAAATCCATTGGCATAAAGAACTTGATAAAAAATTTCAAGATGCTCCATGTGATCCTTTGTATTTCTAGAAAAGATCAGAATATCATCAATATAGACGATTAGAGAATTTGTCAAGGTGACCAAAAATTTGATCCCTTTTCTTTTGGAAAATGGAGGGTGCAGTTTTAAGACTGAAAGGTAAAACATTCCATTCATACTGACCTCCTAGAATAATGAAGGTTGTTTTATAAGTATCCTCTTTATTCAGGAAGATTTTCAAGAAACTAGATTTAAGATGAAACTTACTATAAATTTTACTGCCACTGATACGTGCTAAAAAATCATCTCTTCTTGGAATGGGATGTTGGATGGGTAGTATATATTTATTGAATGGCTTATAATTGACCACTAACCTCTTCTTGCCACAAACTATCTCACTTCATTTATTCACATAAAAAGTAGGGAAAGTCCAAGGGGACTTGGAAGGCTAGATAAATCCTCCTTTGAGAAGATTGTTTATCTCTGCCTGACATTCAACTTTTTCTGAGGGAGGCACTCCTATGTGATGAGATTTAAATTTTGGATAAGTGGTAGTTTGGAAGTCCAACAGAAGTACTTTTTTTGATGGATAAAGGCATGGGGATTATCAGATGTATAGTCAGTATTTATTTTATTGATGATTGCATCAATGGAAGAGGCATTGAGGGAAATAAACTTATGTAGCCAGTCATGATTGGAGGTTTTATGGGGCTTTGGCTCAGAAGGAACAATAGACTGGTAGGTTTGGAGCCTTGGTATTGATCCTTGTGGAAATATTATCTCATCTTGACTAATAGTGTAAGGTATGCAATTCTTAAGATTATCTGAACCAAGAAGCATGTCATAATGGAGAAGGTCACACTGGTGTACCTTGAAGGTGGTTTGCATTTGTCCTAGCTTTACAGGTATGAAGGAAAAACAGGGAGAGAACACTTTCTTAGAATCAAAACTGATTTGGAGGGGTTCTGTGTCCCAACACTCTCTAGGAATAACATTATATTTTAACAAACTAATCTCCGCACCAGTATCTATCATAGCATCTAGAGAATATGGTTTAATTTTGGGAATGCAAATTTGAATTATGAAAAAAGGATTGCAAGATGTTTTTACAGTACTTACCTCTGGTTCTTGTTCTACTTCAGGAATTGATCATAAGCTTTTTCCATGATTAGCCTATCGATCGTTTCTTCGTCAGTATCTGGGCTAGGAGCGACGATTCTTCTTCTAAAATAATTTTTTGAAATTCTTCTATATCTTTTTGAATTGCTCGTTTAAGAAGAGAGAAACATTGTTGTCACCAGATTTTCCTTTCTAGTGTGCTAGGATCAGGAACTGGAGTTGGAGGTGCTAGGACTTGAGATGCTTGTACCGCATATTCTTCTTCTTCAGGGAACAGGAATGGAAAATGTCAGGAGTTGTGTCCCACTAGCTGGTGGCTGTAAGATCCATGACCATGACTGGAAGAAGGATGATTTCGTTTGTGTCCTCCTGTTTCTCTTAATCCCGTAACCGCACGTACAATTTGAGTGTGGACCTTTTTTTTCCTAGGTGAGGCATGTTGTGGTCAATTCAACTCTTGTAAGATGCAGTGTAGGATTCAGATGAATTTCAAGGTGAAATGGATAATCAAGAATAAGATGAGTCTAAGATAGAAAACAAGAATAACAACCTACTATGATACCAAGTACACAGGATCTTAAATTCACTCAAAGACGGCGATTATATTTATGTAAGAGAAAAAATCCATTACAATATTCTTGCAGATGACTAGCAACAAACAAGAGATGCTTTAGAAATAGCAAACTCCAAATATTTTATAAATTTTCTAAGACTTATCTAAGTAGAAACTCTATCCGAAAAACCTGATGTAGTGAATGAGTCTCTACATCTCCTTATATAGGAAAAGAGAGAGGCTTTTCACCGGATTCTAGGACAACCTAAAGACCGGGAACCGATAACCGAGGTTACCAAAAGATTCCCACTAAGATGGATGAGCACATGCCACTAATCATAACACATTTTAAAATTGGGGAGGTCCACCATACTTTACATAAAGTAGAGTAATATCACTCTTTTTGCAAGGATGACAACAAGCTTGTCATCATAGCTTTACGGACTGTAGTGGACACTGGGTCCGGCATCATCATCAGATGAACTGGAAGATTCTTCCCATTCTTTTCGTTTGGAAAAGTGGATGTCAGGAGTATTCCTTTCATACCATAATCTAGATAAGGATCTAGATCCATCATTATCTCTTTGAAGATGCCTTCTTGTTGGAAACAGGTACTGATCAGGAATCCAGAGAAAATGGCCTGGTGCAGGAGGAGGTACATTCATTGTATGATGGATGAAGATATCTTTCACCAAATTTTTCCATTTGGGTTGGTATGATGTCCCTGCATAGGATTAGTTCTAACATAATAGCACATCTTAACATACTAGGGGATTTTACAGTTTATCACAATATTTCTAATGGTGTCACAGCTGACATTGATTAGCGGGCTGTCAGAAATCTTGGTAGGCAGGAATTTAGATAGAAAATATTTGAAATGGTTAGCAATATACTGCCTATCACTAGGAGTGTTGGGATGATTCCACACATCATTTTCCAAAGGATGACCTTCAGGCCACAGTTTGGAAAATTCAAACCTCCATAGGGTATTTGGTCTAGAGACCAATTTCCTGAGGCGTCGTCCTTCTACTGGAATATCATTAGGTGGGGGTTCAACATATCTAAAGTGTCTCCACTGCCATTGGAGAGTACAAAACACCATAGGTTCATGCCTGGAGTGAAATTCTGTAGTGGGAATTTTGGGATCAACGAATTTGCAGGCTACCTCAGATGTCTGATAAGCAGATACTCAAATAATTCCCCTGCAAAGGAGAAGATGTTGTGCTTCACATGACATCTAATTGTCATTTCTTTCTAGAGACTTCAGATAATTTTGACAAGTTGAAACATTCCATATAGGTTCAACAAATTCATGAAATACCTGAGTGACATTCACATGTTTGGAGTGAATTAGTTCTCTGCTGGCAAAATCAGCGAGAGCATTTTTCTTTCCAGAGATATGTTTGACATCGAACTCATATCCATCAAACCATTGTGCCCATCTCTAGAGATGACCATAGGTAGTCTTATTAGTCGGGTCGCCTTTGTAAAGCCTACCTTTCAAATGCTGTAAATCAGTTCGGTGAAGAAATTTCTCATGTTGTAGGAAGAACAAGAAAGCTTGGATAGCTTTCTTTGCAGCAAGTATTTCCTTATGGCTGGAGTGATATTTAAGCTCTGGCCCTTTGAAACAACCTGAAGCATATCTACAATTTTTTTTCAACACCATTCTCCATCCTTTCTTTGAGTATTGCTCCCCAGTGCTCGTCTGAGGCATCTGTCTCAACAATTTAAGACCAGTCCCTGGAAGAGACATAGGAGGAAGAGTCTGGCAACTCTGCTTGATCCTTTGGATAGCTTTGGTCATATTTGAATTCCAAGCTGGGGCATTAGAGGGAAGCCTCTTATTGAGAAGTAGTCTGTCAGAAGCAACATTTTTATAAAATCCTGCAATGTAATTTACACAACCCAAAAATCTCTGAAGTTGCATTTTATCAGTAATTTCATCAAGAAACAGACTAATTTTTGATATTATATGCTCTTGCATCAAAATAGTTCCATCTTTAAGAGTGATGCCTAGGAACTGAACAGAATATTTGAATGTCTCCATCTTCATAGGGCTGAGACAAAGTCCATTGGCATAAACAACTTGATAAAATTGTTCAAGATGCTCCATGTGATCTTTTGTATTTTGAGAAAAGATCAGAATATCATCAATATAGACAATTAGAAATTTGTCAAGGTGACCAAAAATCTGATCCATTTTCTTTTGGAAAATGGAGGGTGCAGTTTTAAGACCGAAAGGTAAAACCTTCCATTCATACTGACCTCCTGGAATACTGAAGGCTATTTTATAAGTATCCTCTTTGTTCAGGAAGATTTTCCAAAAACCAAATTTAAGATCAAACTTACTATAAATTTTACTGCCACTGATACGCGCTAACAAATCATTTCTTCTTGGAATGGGATGTTGGATTCGCAGTATATATTTATTGAGTGGCTTATAATTGACCACTAACCTCTTTTTTCCATGAACTATCTCTCTTTGTTTATTCACATAAAAAGAAGGGCAATTCCAAGGGGACTTGGAAAGCTAGATAAATCCTCCTTTGAGTAGATTGTTTATTTCCACCTAGCATTCAGATTTTTCTGAGGGAGGCATTCCTATGTGATGAGCTTTAAATTTTGGAGAAGTGGTAGTTTGGAAGTCCAATTGACAAAAGTGCTTTTTCTGATGGATAAAGGCATGGGGATTATCAGATGTATAGTCAGTATTTATTTTATTGATGATTGCATCAATGGAAGAGGCATTGAGGGAAATAGACTTATGCAGCCAGTCAAGATTGGAATTTTTATGGGGCTTTGGCTCAGAAGGAACAATAGATTGGTAGGTCTGGAGCCTTGGTATTGATCCTTGTGGAAATTTGATCTCATCTTGACTAATAGTGTAAGGCATGCAATTATTAAGATTATCTGAACCAAGAAGCATGTCATAATGCAGAAGGTCAAACTGGTGTACCTTGAAGGTGGTCTGCATTTGTCCTAGCTTTACAGGTATGAAGGTATAGAACAGGGAGATAACACTTTCTTAGAATAAAAACTGATTTGGAGGGGTTCTATGTCCCAAAAGTCTCTAGGAATAGCATTAGCTTTTATCAAACTAATCTCAGCACCAGTATCTATCATGGCATCTAGAGAATATGGTTTAATGTTGGGAATGCAGAGCTGAATTCTACAAAAAGGATTGCAAGAGGTTTTTACAGTACTTACCTCTACTTCTTGTTCTACTTCATATTGATCATAGGCTTTTTCCATGATTAGCCTGTCGATTGCTTCTTCATCAGTATCTGGGCTAGGAGCCGATTATTATTCTAAGAGCAATTTTTGGAATTCTTATGTAGCTTTTTGAATTGCTCATTCAAGAAGATAGAGACGTTTTTTTTGCCAAGTTTTTCTTTTTGGTGTGCCAGGATCAGGAACTGGAGCTGGAGGTGTTAGGACCTGAGATGTTGGTACCTTGTATTCCTCTTCTTTAGGGCAATAGTAATGGAAAAGTTGTCGTGAGCTGTGTCCCACTGGCTGATATTTCTATGTTCTCATCAGGAAAGTGAAGAAGGATAAAAATGACCACGACTGGAAGAAGGATGATCTCGGTCCTCGTCCTCTACCTGGGGGAAAGAGCTAAAATGATATGGATCATTTTGGATTAGTGGTGGTAGTGCGTTGAGCAAGGCGAAAAAGTCTTCGGTTCTTTAATCCTGTTGGATCTTAGCTTCGCAGCTTGATTCCTACAAGATCATGGAGTTTTGAGATTGTAGAGAATAATGGTGGTGAACCATATGAGGATGATAAGATTCAGCAAGGTCGTGCTTGACACGATCAAGATTTTGTTTGAGAACAATGGAGCTAGGAGGTAATGAACGGATGTTCATAAGAGCTTCAAATCATTTTGCAGTGAAATGATGGCAAAGAATCATAACCAGTATCGGAATCTGAATAGCTAGCTTCAGAAGATGACTCAGAAATGATGGTTAACTGCAACTTGTGAGTTCTGAATATTCAATATCTGATATATAACTTTCATCATCAGATATAAGGACATAATTATCTTCAGTAAAGATGATTTTCATGAACAAAATTTAATTTGGCCTTAGCTTTGGCCTACTTTCCTTTTGTGGACAATTTCTACTATAATGATTTCCCTTACAAATGAAGCATTCAATAGATTTCCGATTTTTAGGGAAATATTTCTTTCTTCTAAAAAACTTTCTTCTAGGCTTGACAGATGAGGCATACAATCAAGACACTTTCATTTTTACCTTTGAACTTTTTCTTGATATATTGTTTGTGCTTAGATATTTTTTTCCACTTGAGAACAAATCCAAACCGGGTTTTGGACTTGAAGATTACAAAACTTAACCCCTAAATCTTTTTCAGCTTTCAAGGCTTCCTTTTTATGTTTCTTTTTCAAGACAAAGGTGCTTATTAGTCTCATTGATAATTTGATTTATGCGTACCAAAAGTTATATCTATTTCTAAAATCCCATGCATGACCCTTTTTATATTCATCAGCAAAATATTGTGGATAAGATTCCACATACCTGAGCTTCATAGTGGCATCAAAAGGCATACCTGTTTTGTAGAACAGTTTCTGCATGTAGCACTGGTATTCAGGTACTTTTGTCATGTCACAAAGTTGTGCTCTTAGGAGTTTGGTGCTGTTTAACCGCTTCTCATCACTAATAGTGCCAATGAATTCAGCAATAATGGCAGCAGTCAGATTGGCAGTTCCTCCACAGTACGATCATTACCTTGTCCTTCACCATTGATGATGGTGTCTTTCTGTTGTTCAGGGATGGCATCCCACCATTCTTTTAAGATGCCTACAAATCCATTAGTAATAATACTTGCAACATCTTTATCATGTTTATTGAATTGCAGGACTTGGGTATTGGCCCAAGCTATCATACCATGTAGCATCTCCTTAATTTCTTCAGGAGATTTACATTCAATCTTGTAATAATTGGGCTGGAAATTCTGGGTACGCATTGTAGAATGAAGGCGTGGTGCAGAGCTATCGTGCATACCTTCATCCATGAAACTTTCAGTTTCTTCAGTTGTGAGCCATGCCATACCAATCTTCTTCTCCTTACTAAGATTTGATTTCATTGTAGTAACTTGAGCCCAAGTAATTGCTTTTGACCAATCAGGATTAGTACTTTGGGAACTTGAAGAGATGGTGCTTTTATCAGACTGTGAGATTTCTAATTTATTGACAGCACTTGTGAGAGCAAGAAAATTATGTTCAAGCTTAGAGACTAAAAAACAAAGATTATTTACCTCATTGTTGACATTCTGGATACTATCAATGACCTTTTTTGTTCCTTCAGAGGCAGCATATATAGATTGTTGAATATGTGACTGGAGACTATTGGTGACTTGATCTGGAACTTTTTGTAAAGTGGTAGACAATTGCTGAACATTTGAGGATAAACTATCTACCTTTTTATTTAACAAGAGAAAAACAGAGAGAATATCACCCCGTTGATGGAGCTCAATAGATTTCAAAGTATCTTGCATACGCTTGAGCTTTTCCTTATGAGAGAGAAGTTGGTCATTTATGACCTTAGTGGCCTTGTTGTTCCAATTCAGCATACGGGCTGATTCAGACTGTTGTATTTTTTAATCTAACTGACATTGATATGAATATTTTCAATGTTGTTGTCGATCATCAGTATAGACTTTAAAATCCTTAGCATGAGGGAAGTCTGTGTTGTCAGCCTGTGAGGAGGTAGCCTCCTTAGAATCCATAGAGATTTTAGCTCTTCTAAGAAAATATTTCACCTAATTTAAAGTCTGATAATAAGTTGACTGGGAACAACTATTTGTATTTATATGTGGCCCATTCTTTGGAATATAATTTTGCTAAACTAATACTTGGTAGTATTCACACTAGAGAAATTCAGTATTATGATCATGAACTAAGGAGGGATGGCTACATTGAGGAAAAAATTCTTCAGGACACTTGTCTTTATCAGACAAGAATGAATGAGTAGAGGAAGAGGTAGATAAGCGAGGCTTAACAGAGCTAGATTTCCTAAAAGATATAGTAGATTTTCCTTTTTCTTCAATAACCTTAAAGGCAGACTAGACTGAAGGGGTAGTGTTAGCGACACACTTGGTGGAAATAGTCCATTCTCGAGGTACTCTGATCTTATCCCAGGTAACAACTTCTGGTTCAATTTTTTGAGTAGTCAAATTGGTATGCATTACGACATTACTTCCATTAGAGGGACCATGCTTAATAATAGGATGTGTTGTATTTGTTAATCGGAAAATGATCCAATAGAATATAGCTAAAGGGGATGATCCTTGGCTTCATGTTGAGACCCGTTAGTTTGTAGATGGAGCTTTAAAATTTGATCTAACAGATTGTCAGTTTTGTATGGACACAGGATAATTTGGGAATACATTAAAATGTATGGGTCCATTACTGAGGCTAGTCTGAAGGGCAGCTAGGAGACATTATTGGAAGTTCTCATGTCGGGTATCTAACAAACAGCATAAGAATGATGCATTTAAGTCCTTGCCTAAACAGAGGAGTTATACCTATCTGAACACAACCAATATGAACAAATATATAGACGGACTGTTTTTCCAAAGACTGTAAATCACTAGGAGATATCAAAGGAATATCATACTCAGATTTTGTAGAAGGTTTTTACTTGGATACAAGACTCTCTAGATCTAATAGAAGTACTACCAATTAAATGAAATGCTTTAGATTTCTGATAGACTTCATTATAAGGAAGTTTGGGGAAGCTTTTCAACCTGGCAAAGGGTTTTCCTTCTTCCGTGATGTGCGTTTTTTCCGTTGACAGGAATCAGATATGAAAGATTCAAAAAAGCATCATCGCGATCATTATCTTGCATTCCAGAAGTTGACCCAACCCATTCTTCAGTATCGATTTCGCCTCGAAAGTCGTTTGTCCTACACCGCATCTTACAAGAGTTTTAAATGACCACAACACGCCTCACCCGGGGCAACAAAAGGTTCACACTCATATTGTCACGTGTCTTACGGGATTCTGAGAAATAGGAAGGATGTAAATGGCATGAAGAATAATATGATTCTATGCTAGAAAACTAGAATAACAACCTACTCTAATACCAAGTACACAAGATCTTAAATTCACTCAAAGATGGTGATTATATTTATGTAAGAGAAAAACTCCATTACAATATTCTTGCAGATGACTAGTAACAAACAAGAGATGCTTGATAAATAACAAACTCCAAAGATTTTACAAATTTAAGATCATGTGTACTTGGTATCAGATCAGGTTGTTATTCTTGTTTTCTAGATTAGACTCATCTTATTCTTCATTCCATTTGCATCCTCCCATTTCTCTGAATCCCGTAAGACACACAATTTGAGTGTGGACCTTTTTTTGCCTAGGTGAGGCATGTTGTGGTTAATTAAACTCTTATAAGACACGGTGTAGGAAAAATGAATTTCGCGAAGGTGAAATCTGATTCCTGTCAACGACAAAACGCACATCACAGAAGAAGAAAACCCTTTGCCAGGTTGAAAGCTTCCCAAACTTCCTTATAATGAAGTCTATCTGGAAATCTAAAGCATTTCATTTAATTGCTCGTACTTCTATTAGATCTAGAGAGTCTTGTATCCAAGTAAAACCCTTCTGCAAAATCTGAGTACGATATCCCTTTGATATCTCCTAGTGATTTACAGTATTTGAAAAAACAGTCCGTCTATAAATTTGTTCATATTGGTTGTGTTCAGATAGGTATAACTCCTTTGTTTAGGCAAGGACTTAATGCATCAGTCTTATGCTACCTGTTAGATACCCGACATGAGAACTTCCAAGAATGCCTGTTAGCTGCCCTTCAAACTAGCCTCAGTAATGGACCCATACATTTTAATGTATTCCCAAATTATCCTGTGTCCATACAAACCTACAATCTGTTAGATCAAGTTTTAAAGCTCCATCTTCAAACTACGGGTCTCAACATGAAGCCAAGGTCATCCCCTTTAGCTATTTTCTATCGGATCATTTTCTGATTAACAAATACAACACATCCTGCTATTAAGCATGGTCCCTCTAAGGGAAGCAGTGTCGTAATGCATACCAGTTTGACTGCTCAAAAAATTGAACCAGAAGTTGTTACCTGGGATAAGATCAGAGTACCTCGAGAATGGACTATTTCCACCAAGTGTGTCGCTAACACTACCCCTTCAGTCTAGTCTGCCTTTAAGGTTATTGAAGAAAAAGGAAAATCTACTATATCTTTAGGAAATCTAGCTCTGTTAAGCCTCGCTTATCTACCTCTTCCTCTACTCAATCTTTTTTGTCTGATAAAGAGAAGAGTCATGAAGAAGATATTCCTCAGTGTAGCCATCCCTCTTTAGTTCATGATCCCAATACTGACTATCTCTGGTGTGAACACTGCCAAGTATTAGTCCAACAGAAATATATCCCGAAGAATGGCCCCCATATAAATACAAATAGTTGTTCCCAATCCAATTATTATAAGACTTTAAATCAGGTAAAATCTCTGCTTAGAAGAGACAAAATCTCTATGGATTCTAAGGAGGCTACCTCCTCACAAACTAACAGCACAGACTTCCCTCATGCTAAAGATTTCGAAGTCTATACTGATGATCGACAGCAGCATCGACAATATTAGTATCAACGTCAGTTAGATTCCAAAATAGAACAGTCTAAATCTGCCCGTATGCTGAATTGGAACAACAAGGCCACCAAGGTCATAAATGACCATCTCCTCTCTCACAATGAAAAGCTCAAACGTATGCAAGATACTTTGAAAGCTATTGAGCTCCATCAACGGGGGTGATATTCACTCTGTTGTTCTCTTGTTAAATAAAAAGGTAGATAGTTTATCTTCAAATGTCCAACAACTGTCTACCACTCTGCAAAAAGTTCCGGATCAAGTCAGCAACAGCCTCCAATCACATATTCAACAATCTATACATGTTGTCTCTGAAGGAACAAAAAATAAGGTCATGGACAGTATTCAGAACATCAATGATAAGGTAAATAATCTTTGTTTTTCAGTCTCTGAGCTTGAGCAGAATTTTCCTGCTCTCACAAGTGTTGTCAATAAGTTAGAAAGTCCGCAGTCTGATAAAAGCAGCATCTCTTCAAGTTCCCAAACTTCTAATCCCGATTGGTCAAAAGTAATTACTTGGGCTCAAGTTGCTGCAATGAAGTCTCCTCTTAGTAAGGAGAAGAAGATTGGTATGGCACGGCTCACAGCTGAAGAAGCCGAAAGTGTCATGGATGAAGGTATGCATGATAGCTCTGCACCACCCCTTCATTCTACAATGCGTACCCAGAATTTCCAGCCCAATTACTACAAGATTGAATGTAAATCTCCTGAAGAAATTAAGGAGATGCTACATGGTATGATAGGTTGGGCCAATACCCAAGTCCTGCAATTCAATAAACATGATAAAGATGTTGCAAGTATTATTACTAATGGATTTGTAGGCATTCTAAAATAATGGTGGGATGCCATCCCTGAGCAACAGAAAGACACCATTATTAATGGTGAAGGACAAGGTAATGATCGTACTGGTGGAGGAACTGCCAGTCTGACTGCTGCCATTATTGTTGAATTCATTGGCACCATTAGTGATGAGAAGCGGCTCAACATCACTGAATTCCTAAGAGCACAACTTTGTGACATGACAAAAGTACCTGAATACCAGTGCTACATGCAGAAGTTGTTCTATAACACAGGCATGCCCTTTGATGCCACTATGAAGCTCAGGTATGTGGAATCTTATCCACAATATTTTTCTTGATGAATATAAAAAGGCTATGCATGGAATTTCAGAAATAGATATAACTTTTGGTCGCATCAATCAAATTATCAATGAGACTAATAAGCATCTTTGTCTTGAAAAGAAACATAAAAAAGAAGCTTTGAAAGCTGAAAAAGCTTTAGGGGTTAAGTTTTGTAATCTCAAGTCCAAAATCAGTTTGGATGTTCTCCGCAAAAATACCCCAAGCACAAAAGGTTCAAGAAAAAGTTCAAAGGTAAAAAGAAGTGCCTTGATTGTATGTCTCAACCATCTGTCAAGCCTAGAAGAAAGTTTTTCAGAAGAAAGAAATATTTCCCCAAAAACAAATCTATTGAATGTTTCATTTGTAAGGGAAATCATTATAGTAGAAACTGTCCACAGAAAGGACAGCAGGCCAAAGCTAAGGCCAAAGTAAATTTTGTTCATGAAAATCATCTTGATGAAGATAATTATGTCCTTATATCTGATGATGAAAGTTATATATCAGATATTGAATATTCAGAACTCACAGTTGCAGTTAACCAGATTACTGAGTCATCTTCTGAAGCCAGCTATTCAGATTCCGATACTGGTTATGATTCTTTGCCTTCATTTCACTGCAACATGATTCAGAGCTCCTATGAACATCAGTTCACCCCTCCTAGCTCCATTGTTCTCAAACAAAATTTGGATCATGTGAAGCACGACCTTACAGAGTGCCCTCCTCATATGGTTCATTGCCATTATTCTCTACAATCTCAGCTCCATGATCTTCTGCTCGAGCTCGAAGCCAAGCTCCAAAAGGAGAACACTGAATACTTGCACCTTGCTCAACGTGCTCCACCTCCAATAAAAAATTATTTGTATCATTTTGCTCTTCCCCCTGGTAGAGGCCGAGGAATAAATCATCCTTCTTCCATTCATGGTCATGGATCTTACAGCCACCAGTAAGTGGGACACAGCTCCCGACATTTTCCATTCCTATTCCTTGAAGAAGAGGAATACAAGGTACCAGCACCTCATGTCCCAGCACCTCAAATTCCAGTTCCTGGTCCTGGAACACCAGAAAGAAGAATCTGGCGACAACAACTCTCTTCTTGAACGAGCAATTCAAAAAACTACAGAAGAATTCCAAACATTGCTCCTAGAAGAAGAATCAGCTCCTAGCCAGATGCTGATGAAGAAGCAATTGATAGGCTGATCATGGAAAAAGCCTATGATCAATATGAAGCAGAACAAGAAGCAGAGGTAAGTACTGTTAAAACCTCTTGCAATCCTTTTTGTAGAATTCAGCTCTGCATTCCCAACATTAAACCATATTCTCTAGATGCTATGATAGATACTGGTGCTGAAATTAGTTTGTTAAAAGCTAATGTTATTCCTAGAGACTGTTGGGACACAGAACCCCTCCAAATCAGTTTTGATTCTAAGAAAGTGTTCTCTCCCTGTTCTACCTTCATACCTGTTAAGCTAGGACAAATGCAAACCACCTTCAAGGTACACCAGTTTGACCTTCTGCATTATGACATGCTTCTTGGTTCAGATAATCTCAATAATTGCATGCCTTACACTATTAGTCAAGATGAGATCGCTTTCCACAAGGATCAATACCAAGGCTTCAGACCTACCAGTCTATTGTTCCTTCTGCACCGAAGCCCCATAAAACTTCCAATCTTGACTAGCTGCATAAGTTTATTTCCCTCAATGCCTCTTCCATTGATGCAATCATCAATAAAATAAAGAGTGAATGAACATTTGATAATCCCCATGCCTTTATCCATCGGAAAAAGCATTTTTGTCAGTTGGACTTCCAAACTACCACTTCTCCAAAATTTAAAGCTCATCACATAGGGATGCCTCCCTCAGAAAAAGCTGAATGCCAGGTAGAAATAAACAATCTGCTCAAAGGAGGATTTATCCAGCCTTCCAAGTCCCCTTGGACTTGCCCTGCTTTTTATGTGAATAAACGAAGTGAGATAGTTCGTGGCAAGAAGAGGTTAGTGGTCAATTATAAGCCACTCAATAAATATATACTGCCCATCCAACATCCCATTCCAAGCAGAGATGATTTGTTAGCACGTATCAGTGGCAGTAAAATTTACAGTAAGTTTGATCTTAAATCTGGTTTTTGGAAAATCTTCCTGAACAAAGAGGATACTTATAAAACAACCTTCAGTATTCCAGGTGGTCAGTATGAATGGAAGGTTTTACCTTTTGGTCTTAAAACTGCGCCCTCCATTTTCCAAAAGAAAATGGATCAGATTTCTGGTCACCTTGACAAATTTCTAATTGTCTATATTGATGATATTCTGATCTTTTCTCAAAATACAAAGGATCATATGGAGCATCTTAACACAATTTTATCTATTTGCTTATGCCAATGGACTTTGTCTCAGCCCTACAAAGATGGATACATTCAAAGATATTGTTCAGTTCCTAGGCATCACTCTTAAAGATAAAACTATTTTGATGTAAGAGCATATAGTCTCCAAAATTAGTCTGTTTCCTGATGAAATTACTGATAAAACTCAACTTCAGAGATTTCTGGGTTGTGTAAATTACATTGCAGGATTTTATAAAAATGTTGCTGCTGACAGACTACTTCTCAATAAGAGGCTTCACTCTAATGCGCCAGCTTGGAATTCAGATATGACCAAAGCTATCCAAAGGATCAAGCAGAGTTGTCAGACTCTTCCTCCTATGTCTCTTCCAGGGACTGGTCTTAAAATTGTTGAGACAGATGCCTCAGACGAGCACTGGGGAGCAATACTCAAAGAAAGGATGGAGAATGGTGTTGAAAATTTTTGTAGATATGCTTCAGGTTGTTTCAAAGGGCCAGAGCTTAAATATCACTCTAGCCATAAGGAAATACTTGCTGCAAAGAAAGCTATCCAAGCTTTCTTGTTCTTCCTACAACATGAGAAATTTCTTCTCCGAACTGACTTGCAGCATTTCAAAGGCAGGCTTTACAAAGGTGACCCGACTAATAAGACTACCTATGGTCGTCTCCAGAGATGGGCACAATGGTTTGATGGATATGAGTTCGATGTCGAACATATCTCTGGAAAGAAAAATGCTCTCGCTGATTTTGCCAGCAGAGAACTAACTCATTCCAAACATGTGAATATCACTCAGGTGTTTCATGAATTTGTTGAACCCATATGGAATGTTTCAACTTGTCAAAATTATCTGAAGTCTCTAGAAAGAAATGACAACCAGATGTCATGTGAAGCACAACATCTTCTCCTTCACAGAGGAATTATCTCAATATCTCCCTATCAGACATCGGAGGTAGCCTGTAGATTCGTTGATCCCAAAGTTCCCACTATAGAATTTCACTCTAGGCATGAACCTATGGTGTTTTGTACTCTCTAATGGTAGTGGAGACAATTCAGATACGTTGAACCCCCACCTGATGATATTCCAGTAGAAGGACGACACCTCAGGAAATTGGTCCCCAAACCAAATACCTTATGGAGGTTTTAATATTCCAGACTATGGCTTGAAGGTCATCCTTTGGAAAATGATGCATGGAATCATCCTAGTGTTCCTTGTGATAGGCAATATATTGCTAACCATTTCAAATATTTTTTGTCTAAATTTCTGCCTACCAAGATTTCTAACAGTCCGCTAATCAACGTCAGATGTGACACTATTAGAAATATTTTGATAAACTGTAAAATCCCTTGGTATGTTAAAATATGCTATTATGTCAGAACTAATCCTATGCAGGGACATCATACAAACTCAAATGGACAACTTTGGTGAAAGATCTTCATCCATCATACAATGAATGTACCTCCTCCTACACCAAGGCCATTTTCTCCGGATTCCTGATCAGTACCTATTTCCAACAAGAAGGCATCTTCAAAGAGATAATGATGGATCTAGATCCTTATCTAGATTATGGTACGAAAGGAATACTCGTGACATCCACTTTTCCGAACGATAAGAATGGGAAGAATCTTCTAGTTCATCTGATGATGACGCCTGACCCAGTGTCGACTACAGTCCATAAAGCTATGATGACAGGCTTGTTGTCATCCTTGCAAAAAGAGTGATATGACTCTACTTTATGTAAAGTATGGTGGACCTCCCCACTTTTAAAAGGTGTTATGATGAGTGGCATGTGCTCATCCGTCTTAGTGGGAATCATTTGGTAACCTCGGTTATCGGTTCTCAGTCTTTAGGTTATCCCTTAATCCGGTGAAAAGCCTCTCTCTTTTCCTATATAAGGAGATGTAGAGACTCATTCACTACATCGGGTTTTTTCGGATAGAGTTTCTCTTAGAGAAGTCTTAGAAAGTTTGTAAAATCTTTGGAGTTTGCTATTTCTAAAGCATCTCTTGTTTGTTGCTAGTCATGTGCAAGAATATTGTAATGGAGTTTTTCTCTTACATAAATATAATCGCCCTCTTTGAGTGAATTTAAGATCCTGTGTACTTGGTATCAGAGCAGGTTGTTATTCTTGTTTTCTAGCTTAGACTCATCTTATTCTTCATTCCATTTGTGTCCTCCTATTTCTATGAATCCCGTAAGACGTGTAATTTGAGTGTGGACCTTTTGTTTCCTGGGTGAGGCGTGTTGTGGTCAATTAGATTTTTCACTTATCGATTATCAATTTGTATTATTTGGGTCAAATTGCTAAAATGCCTCATTGAACCACGCTTGTGGTTTTTATAAGGTTCATACGCCGTGTTTCTTGTTTTCCAGAAATAATGATCTGTTTAAATTGAACAGGTGGTCGGTAATTACGAATCTACTTCTGGGCCGAACAGGTAATGACATTAAAAACTTGTGGAATTCTTCGATTAAGAACAAGCACATACATATGGGAGAACCCAATGTTTCATTGAGCAATTCCCAGATCAATAAAAACACTGCATCTAACAAAAAACAAAACTGCAGTGATTTTGTGTTGGAAGTTGTAGATAAAGTTTTTGAAACAAATAACACTTCTTATCCAAATATGTTAATACAGACAGCTCAAGATAAGTCCGACTAACAATCACATTCTCATGTTGAAGAAAATTCCGGCAAAACATTGAGTTGGGAAGAATTCGACCAGTTTGGTGAAAGTTTGAATTGGGAATAACTCTATCCGTTGATAGAAGATGATAGAAAAATGAAATGGGAGAACATTCCAATGGATGAAAAATTCAGTATACGAGTTACGGCGAATGGTGAGGCAATGTGATTCCAACATATACGACATCACCACCATGCAAATGAATTAATGAAGTTAGGCATGAAGTAAAAAATATTAAATTTTAGTAAATTGTAGGTTTGCTTTATTAGAATTGTTGATTTGATGTTTGTTGTTTCTTAAATTATTTGTGTAATTTATGTAACTGCAAATTGACAGTCTGTATGTTTTTTTTATGTTTTCGACAATATACGTTGACAACGTAAAATACTAGTGAGCTGTTAAAAATGATTAAAGCTTTTATCTTAAATATCTACACCTATATATAATAGAAAGTTGTTTTAGTGTGAGAATTTGAATATATGATATGCTATTTCTTTAGATAGATCTTTTGTTTTCTATAATAAAAATGTTTATTATAAAATGTTTGAGCTGTACTAGGGTCTTGTTGGTCGTCAAAAAGGACTTCAAAGAGAACAATAGTCAAGGGACAAAAATTCCCTCCTCTTTAATGAGAGAGGTTCCCTTATTTAAAAACAAATCTTATTTACATATGTACAGTGCATAGTTTTAATGGGGAACTTGGATATCATGAAAGTGTTTAAAATAGATCGGATCATCAATACAAAAGTATAGTGGAATGAAGTATCAGAAATAAGCAGAAAGGCACTCTCGAGAATTATAGATAACAAAATAATTCCTTATGCATGCCAGATTGAAATTATTTGGAAGAAAACCATTTGCATTTGAGACAATAAGATGCTATTTCAAAGATACAAAGTTCCAGAAATTACATCTTCAAGAATACAAAGCTTCTTGAAGTAATATAGACAAATGATTCAAAAGTATTTAAAGGCTAGTAATGAAAGCACAAGACCAGATAGACATGGAAAGAAATATCTTTTGTATTGATTTCTTTGTTACTCCTTACACTTTCAAAAATAAACTAAGTTCCAACCCCCGCTAAATGGCATAGGGAGCCTATTATATAGCTTACAAATTAGTTACACTTGGTAACTGCTTCTTTTAAATAAAATAATTAATTAAGGGGATACTTGACACAAAATCCTCAACTAATTACAATAAGACCGAATTGAGAAAAAGAAGGAAAGGAGAAGCTAGGGGGGAAAACAAATGCTTATGGTTGGGGAGGGCCCACCGACTTGAGGAACCGTTGTCTAAAATTTTTCAAAGCTTCCGCTATCTCTCTGCCTTGTGGGTCTGATGTGTAGGTAGTAGCTTGGGTCCAGATCCCAGACATTTCTCCATCTCCTTATCAAACTCGGTGTGTGCATGATATTCTTTATTAGCTTCCCCAATAGCAGACTAAAGGGAGAAAATATCCTTTATCTTCTCTTTGGTAATTGAGTCTTCCTTGAATAATTTTTCTTTAATGAAAGCCCTAAATTGCTTCTTTATTTCTTGGAGGGAGAAAGGCACACCTGAAGTCCCGTCATGGAGGTGACAGTGAATATCCTTAAAAATAGATAGCACACAAGTTTTGAAGACTTATCATTTCTGCCAATTGCTTCTCAATTCTCCCAAAGCCTCCTCCAGCACTTTTGTTTTCCGATCCACGTTGAAAACCCACGACCTTGATAAATTATCTTTGGCATCATCAGAAAATTTACTTGCCATCAATAGATTTTCATCAGTCATCCCATCAGGCATAGGTCTACTATGCAGCTGCTTCAAAGTTTAAGTTTTTTATTCATAGTTCCAATTACAGAGGAGAGATTTTGTTGTAGATTAGTTACCTTCTCATTGAGTTTGAAGGCTTCTCCAATGAAATTCAAACATGCAATGATCATGTCGTCCACCATGGCTTCCATAGCTCTCCTGTAGATGGAATACCTGTGTATGTATTTAATGCTCTGGACTTCATCTTGACTAAGAATCAAAGGTGGCGGAAGGGTAGCCAGTGGGGTAGGATCCAGAACCTTGTCTTTAGACAACAATGACTTCATGAAACTAGAAAGCACTTGAGCTTGCTCTTCCAGCTACTCTATAGTCTTCTTACGTTTTTCTACTCTCCCAATAATTCTGGTTACTATTTCCTGAAGGTTATGTATTTCACTTTCATGGGTAAATTCTCCCATTGAGATCCCTGAAAGTTCCAGATCAGAGGCTAGTAAATCCTATTCTACCTCAAGAAATTTGGTTGTCTTTACAGGAGCAGAAGGAGTAGTGCCTAACAAGGCCACCACAACATCAAAATTTGGCTGTCAATCAAGAAGAAGACTTCCTCTTCCTAATATCAACAAAAGGTTTCACCCATGCAAAAGTGGAGGAAGAAGGAGGAGGAGCAAGTGAACCAAGAGCAAGAGAACTCATATCACTTAAATTATTTACCACTGTTGCCTTTAGTAGAGATGTGAGTGGAGTAGATGAGGTTTATTAGATAGAGGAATCAAATGTACTTGGAGGCTCAGTGTTATGAATTTCCTTATCTTTATCCATTGTGGCTTCTGAAGCTCCTGTAGGGACTGGCACTTCACTATCCTCACTTTCACTGAGAACAATGATGTTCTCGAGCCCCGAAGCTAATGATAATTTTTTAACAGAGGATCTTCCTCAATAGGCTCCTTTTTGACCTCCTTCACCTTCTTCTGATATACCTTAGTAGATGAGGAAGGGGTGGAGGATTCAGGTTTTTACTTGATGAAGAGGGAGAAGTTCATGCAGGTACCTTCGAGCTAGGTGTATGTGAATCCTTCCTCGGTGGTGAAGTGTATTTGGAGGAGGACTCTCCTGAATTCTTCCTTAGCTCTCGAACCCTTATGTCAAATGAAACTTTGGTTCTTACCAGGACAGGGGCTAGAATCTCAACTAAATCATCTTTCTCCCTTTTGAACTAGTCTAGATCCTCTAACGGAGTATGCTTTATCACAATATCATATTCATATGACAATAGGTGTGCGTTGTCATCTTGAAGCCCTTTAGGAATCCGATATAGGTTGAGCTCCTTTATCATCTGGAGGGAGAATCTACCATAATGCCTCCATCTTGCTTCAAAGTCATCTGTGCAATCAGCACAGTAGTCCTTGGTATCTTCTCTGTGATAATAGTTGATTCTAAGATTTAGCTCAATGAATTTATTCAAATCAAAATAGGTTCTGGGCCTGAAGAAGTGGATAGTGATGGGAGCAAGGGCCCTTTCTATGTTCTGAGCATCCAAAGTTGTTTTACATGTATAGTTACCCAAGGATATGGGGAAATGTAGCCGATAAATTTTCTTGTCCCTATAGGTCCTGTGTAACTTTTCCAATTGTCTACATACCTCAATTAAATCCATCTTATAATTACAAAATATAGGAAGTTTGAGAGGAGTGTTCTCATAACTAGCTAACCTGATATGCGAAAACCTTCTGAATTGAATGAAGAAAGCTCCATACTTAGCTATCAGGTTCATGGATTCATCAGAAAATATTCTAGTAGTATCACTTTCCAGAAGCCTCACAATGTACATGGTAAAAGCATCATTCACCCTCCTAAAGTTATGATTGTTGGTTTCAAGGGTGAATTGAGGGTAGTAAGCAAAGATGGGATCACCCTTCTGACCCTGAATGTATGTGAAACCAAACCATTGTCGGGATGCTACTAGGGTATACATAAGATAAGAATTCATGTAGAACTTCTTAGTTTGTTGCGCATTGGAAAAATGCTAAGTCAAATTCATGCAAATGGTCTCTACCCAGTTGATGTTCTAGGTACCTTCGCAGATGATGTTGATGAGAAGACACATTTAAAAGTGAAACTCACTAGTAGAGGGTAAACCCATGACACGAGTAAACAAGATGATGAAATCAGATAGCTCTTTATTGAAATCAGCCCTAAATAGAGCTTTGGAAAGTCGAGATGCCCCTTTTTTAGGGTTCTTCAACCATGACTTTGCTACCCTTGCTTTGTATTTATCACTGTCTTGTTCAAAGAGAGTTTGTGCTTGAGTTTGAGAGATAACCACATAGTTGTCCATTTCGGGGATCTGTATGGCAGTGGCAATGGCAATAGCATCTAGTTTGGCAATAATCTCTCCATGCACATTGGTCAATTTTCTTGTGTCGGGGTTGAAGTGAGATCCGCTTTTGAGTACAACGTCAGCAAACTGTACCGAAATCGGGAAACCCGCAGCAAATGCAAGGTTGCTGTCATTGATCATTTGCGCCATGGGAGAGGGATTTGGGTCAGTGAACCTACTCCAGAAGTCACCAAAATATATGTGAAGAACCTCACTATCCCCGATATCAGGAACAGAAGACTCGAGTTGAGAAACGTGCTCCTGACCCTGAAACTTGATCTTCATACTGAGTGGAAAGAGAAACAATCCTTACAGCTTGAATCTACAATAAAATTGCAAAGGAAATGGGGGCGCAAGCAGACAGTTTTAGTTGCAAGGATATGACTGAATGGTAGCAAGTAAGTAGTGTGCAAAATGCGTAGAGGGTAGTCCCATTAAATAGTTGTTTTAGGAGAGAGAAGGTCATAAATGTGCATTAAATTCATATGCACTAACTCGAAAGGTAAGCATCGGGAAGAGTAGAAAAAATTATCCCGGATGGCCTTTGGTACATTTGGGACATGAGGGATGCGAAAGTGCGATTCGGCTAATGTGGGGACAAAATTCACAAACACTTTTGGGACAAGTAAGACCAAATTACACGATGGGCCTGATACGGTCGATGCGGGCGATCGGGGAACAAAGAGCCCTAGTCAACTTAGAACATTTGGAACAAAAAGTTCTAATAGACCCGAAAGTTAACAAATTTCAGAGAAAATGGTTGATCAGGGAACAGAGATCTCGGAAGAACTTGGGACACATGGGACAAAAATGTCTGACAGACCCCCAAATCACTCAAATGACTCAAAAAACATGAAATTTTTCTAACTCTTCAACTTTTCTCTTCACTAGAACATCATAGAAAGGTGTTAACTCACAAATTTTCAATTTTTGACTTTAGAAAGAGGGGAAATTTTTAGAGGACAACAGGTCTTAAGTGAAGAAACTTTTTAGTGTAAGTCCATATGAAAACTGGGTGTTGTGAGCCTTGTAAGTCATTTATAACTTTTTGATAGCTTGTTTTATATGAAATTTTGAATTCTCTTGGCATAGATATGTCATATTCAAGTTGAATTTGATCATTATTCAATAAAAAAGAGGGCCATTAACAATATTTTAATTGTTAGGATGTGATTATAATTAGATTTTTCAAAGTCCAATATAAATAGTATGTGTCAAAAAAAATTATTCTTTTATTTATTAATGGATTTCTTAATCTAATAAAAAAAGAGAGAGCTATATCCCAGTAATACATGTCATTCTTGTGAAATCAATATTTGTCCTAGATTAATTATATCAATAAAAGTAAACTTGACTGCTAACATAGTAGTATTATGTCTCTTTATATTTCTTTATTAATAATGTTTTAATATAATTTTTATTTCAAAAAATTCTTCAATTAAAGTTTCAATTCACCCATGTTTCTCTCTTCTTTTTCTTTCCGAAAAAGGATTTTTTAAAAAATTTATATCTAAATTATGGTTTATGTTTCATCATTAGTGCACTGAGTTAATTAGAATTTTAATTGTTTTATGACTTTATATTTTTAATTTCAAATAATATGATAGCATTTGACATTCATAAGAACTCCATTACTTGTAAATAGGATTCCGTATAAAATGAGTATACAAAATTTCACTCATAGCTCATACAAAATGGTGATGTTGTAAGATCCACTAAAACACATAAGGACAACACAAAAAATATGAGATAATTTTATTTTTGACTTGATTTAAGTTTATAGAACACAACAGGTGATCTCAAAGGACTATACACAACTCACAATAAGCTTGACACAACATTGATCCACATAGGCAACAAGGAAACATACGACAACCATCAAGACCAATACTCTTTTCTTTTGACTAGGCACAACATAACAGTACAACCACAGTACACACTTACAATTAGGGTTTTCCCACGGTAAGATATTTTAGGGTTACATATTTACTGAAAACATATTTCAATTCTTAGATTAAGTTCTAGATGACTCATGTTATGATTCATAAATTCCTTCTAATCAAGCTAGATTTATTTTTAATATACTATTGAACATTTAGCTTAAGATATAACTTCGTGAATAAGGATCATCCAAAATATGACGATGACTTTTTTAATTCCTTTTTTTATTAAAGGGGGGTATTCAATTACTCATAAGGCTAATACATGCCCTCTAGGCTACTTGGCATTATCCCTAGGATTCACTCCTAAGGGCATGCATCCTTAACTTATATAAAACCTTTGTTTCACAACAATAAAAGGTTAAGTCTAAATGAGGTGAAGTTCACATTTTTTTATAGGGTCACGCTTCCCTCACTCACTATTAGATTGATTTAGTATGCAAGATGTAATAAGAATGAAAATAGGCTCTTTAACCACAACAAGAACATTTATAAACATTACAAGAAAGATCATGTTTAATTTCCCATAGAGGCAACACAACATGGATCCTTTTATCACGACAAGAAGGATAAAATATTGCAAAAGAATGACCTAAAAACACTCTTCTCCTAGCACACTAAAAGAGGTTATAATCCTACAACCTACTACCACTCAAAGGTTATTATGGTTCACAAGTATCTCAAGTGATGATAAATTAATCCAAATGGTAACCAAATTGGGAAACGGGTTTAAAAGTGATCCCAACTCTTAAATTGACATTCAAGGCTAGTTGGCGGTCTTTTCCAGTTAACAAGTGGTCAGTTGAAAATGGTTTTTACATAATGATTCAAGTTGGTTTTCTATGGAACACCACCCTAGGAGAAGACATTCTCCTTAAACCATACCCAACAATCAAATATAAGGGAAAATAACATACGCTAGGACAAGGTAAAACCATGTCAATCTTGAATGTTAGGTTTATGGAAAAATAGTAAGCATACCAGCAAGAAAAAAACACAAACGTGGGCTCATATAGATCTAAGCTAGGAGATGTAATTAAGCGTAAGGATTTAAATCCATTAAATGGTTAAAATTATAAATTTATAACTGATAAGTTAGATTTAAATATTTCTTGATCCTCTATCCCATTTAGCATGACTTTGTTAACATCCAAATTACCATACATAAGTTTACAACTAAATATAATTTGATATCCCAACAACTCTAAAGATAAAAGTACCAGTATAGGTTGAGAGAAATAAGGTATATCTTATTAACACAAGAATGTAGTTACCTTTTTCAGTTATGGGCTCTTTACTTCAGCAATTTTTTTACAACATCATATAAATATTTTCTTTATAACCATCATAAGGATTATAATAACATTCTTTTATACCCGGCATTACATTTTTATACAAATCTAGCAAGATTTGCTAACTCAAAACTAACACCTAATTTTCTTACCATTATCCTTAATTGACTAGACATGGATACATTGTTCCCTATCCAACATGACACACAACCAAGGATGACCAAAAAATATTCTAATATACTTTGATATTGAAGCAAATAGGTAAACAATATTGGTCACAAACAAAGCTAAATTATCTTCAAAGTTGTAATTACACAATAAGGTACATATACAAATGTCATGATCATTATTTATCAATAAAAATAGTATTTTACAAGTTTCAAATTCAACCAATTATGAAAACTCTACTCCAAAAATTCAAAATACTAAGGCATTTTGTCCTACTAAATTTTCCATGAAATATTATTCTAGAGTCGTTATACACATTTAAACATTCGAGTAAACAAAATAACTTCATTATCAAAACAAAAGCAACTTTCTACAAGTCATTCCATTTTCTACTCACAAAATCCATCTGCACAATTCTTAACCTGAGTCAGTTAACGAGAGTTGAGCATGATAAATTATACACATTTGAATAAAATGAACCTTCTATTTAATGAAATGGTGCTAAGCTCTAAAACACTAATGAATTCATTAATCATGCTATGAATTATACCATGTCAAAATTAAGAAATAAGCCATCAGAATCCGTTATGAACATTGTCTCTAAAACAACAAAAGTCTAACCATCATTCTAGTAGGGGTCAATGACCTAATAAATTTGAAACAGAGTGTCGAGTGTACTAGGATTTTAATCATGTAATCATATAGATTATATGATTGAAATCCAACACTCAAACATCAATCAACATTTCCTTAAATAATTCATTTGATCTAATAGATATTTAGTTAGAATTCTAACATCTTTTTTTTTACTTAACCACTATTTACCACCTTCGAAAATAACTTCACAACATTATGACACTTTATTGCTGGAAAATTAGCATACGAAGTAAGTTCTAATAGGAAAGTTCAAATAACATTTGATTATCTTGACATGCCATGGACAATAGTCATCATGTACAATAAAAATAAATAACCAATGTTTAGTTAAGAAAATAATTAAATTTAATCCAATTCCATGATGTTACCTAGTTTGGATTAAATATAGTTCCACTATGTTTAATACAACTCATAAATGATACCAATATTTGATAATTTGGTTCCATGTGAATTGACTACAAGCCAACTAAAGTTCAACTGAAAACCACAAAACTATCTACTACTTTATAGTGGCACAAAAAAAAGTAATAGAACTTCAAAAATAATATTGTGCCCTATCTCTGAAACTCATGTTTAAAAGAAATGTCATTAATGATCTAACAAGCACAATGGACATGAAATTTCAACTACTACATTACCAAGGATGTATCAATTTTATGGTTGATATGATGATTCAAATAATACAAAGTCACTATCGAAGTACAACTTAGATGTACTAAAAATAGAATCAAGCATGATAACAAAAAAAGTCTCGCAAAGCTAAAAGGTTTTCGGATTTAAATCTATCGAGTCTAGATTTAAATTAGACATGCAAGTCGACAAACCCATAGAACATAATCCAAAGAGCATTTACTTGAGGCAACAGTTCGAGATAATAATCATAAGGTAGGGACATTTGAAACCCATAGAAAAACTCATTTAGCCAACACAAAAAATATTCACAAAAAATTACGAAGACCAGAACCATAATTTTTCAAGATCAAAGGAACATATCCCATCCATGCATAAAATTAGAAAATGACTCAAGTAAATTACAAGAACTCTGAATTTCCTTTAAAAATGATATGCACAATAATCCAATGCATTTGAACCTCTAGGATACAAACAAAAACAACAATCAAAGCAAATGGATAGGGAGAATGAATTCCAGTTGAACACAAATCACGCCAACCCAGAACCATCAAGGGTGGCTTAAAACAAGTGAAAGTACACATAAACAAAAAAAAAGTATCTGGAGATCTATAACAGCAGATTCTTTGTTGTATCCGTGAAGGGGATATCAAAAAATTCCAATACTTGCAACTTATTCAACGAAACAAGGTTGAAATAGAGCTGTTGATATCCTTTAAAAAATTAATGCCAATAGGGTGATGAAAGAATGTTTTCACCTCATAAGAGACAATGATTCCCTTAGAGTAATGATTAAATTATCACCAATAAGACACCAAGCTCATAATTTTGCAAGAGTAAAAATCTTAATTCCCGATTCTTCCAATCTTAACACCAAAGGAGGCTCATGCAACCAATGGTATGCAGAAAAAAACAAGAGAAAATAAAATGTCAAGAGAAAACCTGTAATAACAAAAATTTCAACATTCTAAAACCACATTAATCCTTAAATAATTATCTAGGAAGTTGTAGAAATATTTATGTTTTGTTTAAAGTTACAACGGTGTCAAACCCTAATTTACGTTAAATTATTTTTTACTAATAACTATTATATTTCAAAGGCTGGATCCAATCTATATCATTAATTAAATGTTCTTAATCCAGTTTTAAAGTCAATTTAATTACCATCACTAGATAATTGTTTAAAATTCCCTTTCACTAGGTTAAATAGTTCTCATAAATCATTTACCTTAAAGTCCATTTTAAAAGTTACTAAAACATAGTAGGAATAAAATAAATAACTTAACATACAAGGGTATTAAATGACCCCATTCTCCAATTTCCACATACATTAGATTATTTAAAAAACCCATAATACATATTCCCACGTAACAATTACAGGGTATTTTCCTAACCCTTAGATCAAATCATTTTTGGCCACTAGATCTTAGGGTTCCATACTAACCCTAACTATCCTTATGGAACTTATAAGACCTTTTTCTTTTCCCTAGCCTCCTCATTTGGTCTCTTTTCTTTTATTTAATTTACAGGTTGGAGACATGGAAGCCATGGGAGCAAGGAAGGAAGAAACCATGAAAAATTTCACTAGAATTAAGCCTAGTTCTATTTAGGTTGTGGATTTATTATTGTAATGTATTTCATTTGAAGGTTGTAGATGTTTCCACTCCAAATGTGGAGTTTTTATAAATAAAATAGCATTTTTTTGTCTTCTATTCGGGAAAAAACCTACTTCATTTTTAATCCATGAGATTGAATGCCTTTGAATACCCATTTAAATATTTGCAAGTTTAGAACAATGAATACATGCCCTTATGGCTTGTGAGTGATTTCCTCTACAAATTTGCAAGCTTAAATTTTTAATTAAACCAAGTTAAATTTATACAGATGTGGAATTGTATTTTTCTGTTGTTAGTGATGAAACCACCACCAAAATTAGACCAGTGGTTCTGGGACCACCACCCTACCTAGGTGATGATTCACGAACAGCCACCTTGACTGAGTGGTGGTTCAAAGACTTCCACTCTCCACAGGGTGACAGTCCTATTCTTTAAAAATAGAACCATCAATTCTGTAAATTTTTCAAAAACCAATTTTATTGGAGTGCTTAACAGTTTATCCTCTATTGAAATAATGTTTCTAAAGTCTTCGATTGAATGGCTTAACCATTTATTCATTCCATGCTTCAAACTACTAAATTTTAAGATTTTCTATTTCCATAGTAACAAGAAAACAACTACAAGATCATTTTAATATTCTTTCAACAAATTTTCTTTCAAGTTCAAGAGTAATAAATAAGTTTATTCTATTTCTAATATTATTGTTTTCCTTTCTTCAACAAAATGCAATTTTTTTATCACAATAACTTACTTAAATTTTATTGCATTTTTCCATCCCTACGACAACCATTTGTTCAAGTAACCATAAAGAACTTTATTTCACATTCAAATTTCCAATGAATACACTATTAATGTTTTACAACTTCTATGCCCTTGTTTTCATTTTTTTAAAAATACAAACACTTACAATAGCAATGGAATTTCCTTTTTCTTTTGAGCATGAATCATTTTCTCTTACAATGTAAATAACTTTCTTTCTATAATACATTACAGCTTAATAAAACAAAATACACAATGCAATTTTTCTTTCAAGTGCAATACTACTAGTCTTACTCTCAAGTTGGAATTATAAGAAAGTTTTTCTCACAAGGAAGGCTTTATTTTGGGACTACATTAAATGCTCCAAATTTCACTATGTATTCACTTGATCACAACAACAAAAAATGGGGGAGAGGAAACACTCTCCATCCAACCAATAATCCAATGAGGAGAATAAGTTATCCTCCTCATTGGGCCCTGAGCCCCAACCACAATGCAATGAAAGATGGATCCAAATCATTTCAAATATTACAAGCATTACAAATCTCAATAAAAATATTTCACAACCATTTCAAAACACGATAAACATAAAATTCAATCACAAGAAGGAAAATAACAAAATATTCGAAGCTTGAAAATGCAAAGCTAATAGAGCAAGGATCTATGGGTAGATCACTTATACCTCCCAATTGGATTAGGTTCCCACCTTAAAATCCTCCAATATACATATCAAAACCCCAACACAACTCTTATTTCTTGCTCAATATCATCTTATGCCTCATACATTTTGTTATGCCTCCCTACAATCTCTTATGTCTCCCTCATAAGAACTAAGTAAGAAATGCAAGCATTTTCTTGTCCAAGGTGGCGCACCCAACCCAAATCCCTCCCAAAACATGAAATAAACCCTTATGCATCCCCACATATAAGTTCCCCATAGCCTTATCCTACACCATACTTAGGCCATCTACCCAGGAACCGAACAAGCATACAAAAACTTGAAATAACATACAAATATAAACATATAAGAGAAAATGATTAAAACAAGGGTGTAGATCCTACCTTTCCATTGTAGAGCTTGATCAAAGAGTCACATACCAATCTCCTTCAAGCCCAATATAACTCTAACAAGCTCTAAAAATTCAACAAGCACTCCAAAATCCTCCTACTCCAAAAATACAAGAGCACAAATGAAATGAAGTAACCCCCAAACGGAAAAATGAACATGCATAAATAGAAAAGGGAGAGAGGAGGGTAAGGTGGCTCCATGTAGGATGCCACATCACTTATCCTAAAATCCACATCACAATTCAAACCTCAACCCCAATTCATAATAAATTGGTGGATGATAGGATTGAAAAACCTCTTACACACACAATACAAACCCACACCCCCTAGCGACAAAATTTTAAAACCATGTAAGAAAAATGCAATAGATGAAAAATTTTGTCTTACAAAACACATAATGGGGACTATTTTTGACCCGTCAATCCATAGGTAGGGTTGATATATGAAACTAAGAGGTGTGGGAAAAGCTTAGCTTGTCCCACAAACCTCCAAAAATAGCCTTTATGCCCAAATTTGAAATTCCAAGGTAAGGTAGAGTGTACAATACTCAAAGTCACTTACACTCAATAAAAATCATAAAATCCAAAAGACCAAAGACTCTAATAAATGAATCCATTTGTCACATCCCCAAATAACTTAATAACATGATTAATTTACTTATTAAAGGCACATTAATCAACAATGATTAAATAATTTATATCACCAAATAAATCACATACTCTAAAATTAATAAAATAAAAGGAAAATAATTACACAAAAATCTCATGATCACAATTGGAGGTCCTCACCCCATGGGGACCCCTAGCAAATTAAAACACACAAAACACAACACAAGTTGCCATGGTGAGCTTCGTTGTATCCATCTAGTATTTTAATGTGGTTTGTCTCCAATCTCCCTTTTGATTGTTGTGATATAATCACCTGTAAAATCACACAATACCTCCTTTGGCCTCGTGGCCACATCAAAAACATATAAGATATAATATACACACAAATATCAATAACCATTCGTGTATAGATAAATCATCATCTCTACTAACAATGCTATCATTTGTCTAAAATTTCAACAACATCTCAATTCTATCTTTTTATAGATATCAATAAGATTACGAGATTATTTCAAAATATATATATCATATTCAACATGAAGAGAATTACGAATGTTAATAATACATATGCCAACAATGCATCATCATGATCAATATAAAAAATGTTTCTCTATGTACCTAAGAATCCACACATTCATACTATGAATCACAATCCATAAAAATTATAATATCTCTATCATATAACATCATAATAAAAAAAAAATTATATAATAACATCCATGTATATAGTCGAAAGTAATCTAAATAAAAATATAATAAGCGTCAAAGAGGAGTTGGCACTATATCCCCTTCCCCTTAGAGTCAACTTCCTTTTAGAAGTAAGTGAAATAGGGGTGGAAACATCACTCATAGCAGCGTACCATCCTCCCATGTTGCAGCAGTCTAATCATACCTATCCCATTAGACACTCACCTGATCAATCTCTCGGGCTTAAAATCCAAGGGTCCTATGCTCTAAAATATGCACAGGCTCCACCACCATCTTCCCCTGCTCCGGCACCTGCAATGTGGTCCAATCCTATACATGAGATGGAATCTGAGATATATATCCTAAGAACAAATATAGGAAACACATCATGCTTGCGAGACAAGTTGGGTACCAATGCTAGATGATAGGCTAATCTTCTGATCCTCTCTAGGATCTCAAATGAACCCACGAATCTAGGAGACAACTTAGAGCCTATTTTGCAATGTAAAGGACTCTTATAAAGTATGACATGAATAAAAAACTTTGTGCCCACCTCATAACTACAGTTGACTTTCCTCTAATTTGCATACCTCTTCTAATTGTCCTGTGCCTCCTACAACCTTTGATAAACCAATATATCCTGCTACTCCATGTCCTATAACAAATCTAACCCAATAGATACATTGTCCTCGAGTCTATCCCAACTCAATGGTGTCCTACACTCCCTGCCATAAGGTGCCTAAAATGGAGCCATTCTAATCAAACTTTGGAAATTATTGTTGTATGAAAACTTAACTAAATATAAGTATTCCTCCTAGTTCAACTGATGATCCATGACGTACATCTGAAGCATGTCCTCTAAAATATGATTGACACATTTTTTCTACCCATCTATCTCAGGATGATAGGATGTGCTAAAGCTAATACTCATTCCTAGGGACTTCCTTATGATAGAACATAAATATGATGTCTATAAAGGATTGTGGTCACAAATAATCTTCCGTGGAATATCATACAATCAAACAATATCATCTAGGTACACTCTCAGTACTGCACTAGCTGTATAGGTGGTCTTCATTGGAGAAAAATGAGCCACTTTCATCAATCTATCCACCGTGACCATGATGGCATTGTGGTGGTATCTCAACATTTATAGCCCTACTATGAAATCCAAGGAAATGGTGTCCCATTTCTACTCCGGAATAACATGTGGGTAAAGGCCAGCTTAATGTGGATGATCGACCTTCACCCTCTAACAGACTAAACAATGTGACACAAATTGAGCTAAATCTCTTTGAAGACCTCTCCCATGGTAAATTTCTATCAAGGTGGCATGCATCTTCTTCACCCCCAGATGTGATGAATAAGGTGCACAATGAGCGTCAGTCAAGATATCCTGCTTCAAACCTCTATCCCTAGGTACAAATATCTAGCCTCTGTTTCAGATAATTCCATCATACTCTAATGAAAATCCATTAAAATTCACCCTCTAGGGGTCTCTTAGAATCAATATCTAATCTAGCTAATAGGTAAAAATTGTCATGACGAACCTACTACAAAATCCTACTCTACAAATCTGTACCCACTGAAGTAGCCTAGGAAAAATGTCTATGTCTACTCATAGTGTTTGAAACAAAATTCTCTTTCCCCTTCATATTCTCTATCTCCATTTCATACTCGCAAAGAAAATGCATCCAACGCCGCTGACAAGCATTGAGACTGGGTTGTGTGAAGAGGTGATGAAGACTTAAGTAATCATTCATGAGAAAAAATCTCCTTCCAAGAAGGAAATGTCTCCATTGAACCAAAGCATGCATAACTACTGCAAGATCCACGTCATGAGTCATAAAATTCAGCTCGTGATCTTTGAGTTTGTGAGACTCAAAGGTAACCACATGGCCCTCCTACATCAATACACCTCCAAGTTATATAAAGGAAGCATCTGTACAAATGAAGAACTCTCCATGTGGATTTGGAACTACATGAATTGGTCCTATTGTGAGGCATCCCTTCAGTGTACTAAAGACCTACTCACATCTTTTAGACCAAACAAGTTTCTTCCCTTTATACTAAAGGGAAGTTATGGGGTGCGCAATCAGAGAAAATTCGTTAACAAATCTCCTATAGTACCCTCCCAACCCCATGAAACTGTGCACCTCAATCACACTAGTTAGCATGGGCCAATCCATAATAGCTTGAATCTTGGAAGGATCATTGGAGATACCTTCCCCATAAATTATGTAACCCAAATAATGCACCTCTAATTGAAAGAATGCACACTTACCAAATTTCTCGTAAAGTTGCTTCTCGGGAAGACACTGCAAAACTTAACAAAAGTGCTCTTCACACATACGTGAGCAAATAAAAATTTCATCAAGAAACTTGAGCATGAAGAAATAAAAAAATTTCTGGAATACCTCATTCATCAAAGTCATGAATACTGCGGCGGCATTCGTTAGACCAAAAGGCACTACTGTGAACTCGTAGTTGCCATATCTCATACGAGAGGATGTCTTATGAATATCCACCTCTATGATCCTTAGCTGATGGTATCCAAACTTAAGATTTATCTTGTAAAATATTTTGGCCCCTTTTATCTGATCAAAAAAATCATTAATACGTTGAAGGGGTAACGATTATTGGTCGTTACTTTGTTCAACTGATGATAATCGATAAACAATCACATAGATCCTTCCTTATTCACAAAAATCACCACTACGTCCCAAGGGGATACACTAGGAATGATTAGGACCTTCTCTAGAAGACCTTCTAACTACAACTTGAGATCACATAGCTCAAGGGTAGTCATCCTATAAGGCACTTGTGAGATAGGCTCTTCTCCTAGAACCAAATCAGTGTGAAAAAATATCTCACGCGGGGGAGGTAACCCTGGAAAATCACCATGAAAGAAATATGAAAACTTGCTAAAGGTGGGATGATAATCAAGTGATGGACCACTAGACTCATCCTGTGATCTATTGCTAACCGTGATAGCATAAAACTTGAAACCTCGTTGTGCACATCGCTTAAGCTACATAGTGGATATAGTGTTAATAGAGGTGGATATCTTGACACTAACTATCAATGACTCCACTCCCAAATCATCTACACATGATATTAGCTTACTGTAACAATCAACCCTAGTGTTGTATGTAAATAACCAGTCCATACCTAAAATAATCCCATAGGAACCCAACGGAAGGATACAAAGATCTAAGGTCGTGGAAAAGTGTCCTAGGTAAACTATGTACTTGTTCACTAAGGATTCCACTGTGAGCTTTGTTCTAGAAGCCATCTCCACATCCCAACTATGGATCTTCGTAACTTCAACCAACCTCTATCGCGTTACTATAAATGGGGAAATAAAAGAATCTACAGAGTTTTAATCAAATAAAACAAGAATAGAAAGTACATCAATGCTACATGTCATCTCAATCATCGTGCAATGATTCTCTACATGGAATTTCTTGACCACTACATATCTCATGTGGCTCCTAGCTAGGAATCCTACTGTATGCTCTGAAACTGGTGCCTTACCATTTTTATTAGGTTTTTGAGGGCACTCTCTCCAATGATGCCCCTATAGACCACATCCATAGTAACTACTAGGTCCCCTCCAATGAGAAGAAGCTCCCAGAGGTCCTTGAGTGGTCTATACTGTTGATGTTGATGATTCTACTATGGACTACTGAGGTCATTATTGACGAGATCCTGCTAACTGAGATCTAAGTGGTGCTTGAGTACTGACTTTTCCCCGAGGAAAGGGCCCCATACTTCATCCCCTCTGAGCATCGAATCTTTGTGAAGGCCTCAATGGAGGGAAAGTCTACTGCTATTTTGTTGAGATGGCTATTGTGGTGTCTTGAATGAAGACCATATAGAACCAAGTCCACCAAGAGGATGAGGAGAAAAACCTATTGATATGATATCTTGTATCTGCTAGCTATGAATCTACATTCTATCTCTGGCCTAATGTTTCTTCCCCTTAGTCTCCTCCGTAATACAGGCCTTCTCAATGGCCTCTGCTAATGTCTGTGAGCAATAAATGCACATTGTCCCTCGAATGTCTAAGTTTAGGCCACTGATGAATCTGTGCATCCTCACAAGCTCTTACTGTATATAGTCCACATACTAAAGTACATCTAGGAAATGACTCTCATACTCTGCCACTGTCATAGATGCCTGTGTAGGTCATGAAACTCATATATCTTCTGCTGAATAAACCTCTGAGATAAGTATCAACTCCTGAACCACTCCTTGAAAATATCCCAAGTGGTTGTTTCAGAATCCATATGGAGCGGGGTGATACCCAGTTACTTAGGTTCCATTTTCTTCCAGTGAATTGGTGAATTTCATTACTCGGGCACTCTATTGTAGCTGAGTTGTGCTCTTTGTGAAACATTGCCAAGATGTCATTGGCACTATGATTACCTTCAGTTTTATGGCTAGCTTCCATTATTCAGATGTATCTTACTTTTAAAAGCTTTGTGATATTGTGATATTGAATATTCACTATTAGACACTTCTCGCCTTTAGTATTAAAAACTTGACTTGTTTGAAGGTTACTAGAAAGATAGATTGTGCATCATAATTTTATTCTTTTCATACTGATATAGCTCTGTATCTTCATGAATCTAGGTAATTGCTTACAAGCTAGTTGTTTTGACCTTTGGTCTACTCATGACTTGGAGTCCAGGTTACAAACCTTTTGATATGATGAAGCTTCTCCATTATTAATGATTTTTTCCTGGTAGTATCACCTCAATCAAACTATGTATATGTCGAAACACCATTCTCTAAAATGTGTATTCTATTCTTTAACTTTGGATATCTTATTGTGATTTGGAAAACTATAGTTCTCTTCAAAATTATGACTATTAATATGAATGAGAAATTCCCTCTATTTACATCACACTTTTAGCCTTGAACTTGGTTGTTCCTTGCCCTACTTGATCCGAATAATTTTCTTATAGTGTGGCTTCTTTTATTTTTGATCCTCAGAATTTTGTATTGATTTCATAGTTGTTAGAAATGATTTTATGATTTTTAATTCTATAGATATCTATTTTGAGTTTGAATGGCTTGTAATGAGAGATCCTTTATTTCTTTTATCATAGATGTCTTTCCAATCTAGGAATTACATGAGGATGCATTAAATTTATTCAATAGACTTATACCTTCATTTGTAACTTTGTAATATGATTTGAAAAATGTGTTGATAGTTTCTTGGTGTTTTGATTATGCCTCCACAAAACTATACTTTAATCTGTAGCATGGCATGTTGTGCATTTTGTATGTTGACAAGTTGTATTACTGCAAAATTTCTTTTTTGTTCTTAGATGTGGATATAGTTGCATTGTCTATATGATTTGAGTTCCTCCATGATGTACATATGCAATATTGTACTCAATTTATGATTAAAAATTGATAATATTCATAGATTTTATCGAAATATGAAAGACATAGCTTAACCTCCGATTCATGACATGTACAAAAAAAATATGAATGGTAGAAGATGATCAATATTTAGATTTTATATCAATTTATTTTTGTACTTAAAGTTATCATGTGCCAATGTTTGTACTCATCATTTCAATGGAATGTGATCACTTCAATTTGAAAACATAATGATTCTTCCCATCTTATTTGAATAAAAACATCCTGGTCATTTTCAACGTGCTTTTACTTCCTATACTTGAACCTTTTAAACTTCCTCTTCATCATCATAACTTTAGCTTGAATGTTAGTGGAGTTTTTTTCTCATTCTAAACCTTGTAGATAAAACTCATAAACCTAACAATATTAATTTCACTGGTTCGGACGTGAGAATATTTTTTTGACTATTTCAATTATTAATATAATAACATCATTTCCTATACTTAATTCCAAAACAGTACAATGAGATGTTCCTTTTGATTTTATGTCATCTTTTGTGATGTATCTTATCTCTACCTAGTTTAAGAGATTTATCTTCCTAAAATTTATAGCACAATATTCAATGTTTAAAACCCGAAGATTGAACAGATTTTGATTTCTTATCACAGGTACATGTGTTGCTTGAAAGCTGAAGGCAGAGCTAAAGATGGAGCCGCATCAAAGATAAAGATATATATGAAGATTAAGACAACAGGAACCCAAGGAAATGATGGGTTCTACCTTTAATCCTTTTCTTTCTGCTTTATGTATAACCACCTCTTAACTTGAGTAAAGATAAGTTACATCCCACAACCTGTGTGGGTTTATTTTACTTTTATTCCTTAGGAATGAATGAACTACTTTTGTGTAATGAGATGTCTGCCCTTTATTTTTATACTTTTTCATTTCTATGGATTGTTGGTATCCAAATTTATTCTCCCTTGGATGCTGAGTAGTGTTACAAATTTAACAAGATACTCTAGAGACAAAAAAATCACGGTATAAGTTGTTTCGGCGATGGGGAGGGGATTCAGCTGACTCTTTATCACTTAGGCATTGGAGAAATGGATAACACCTTCATTAAGGATTTGATCTATCCTCACTACTTTAGGTCATGCCTTTCAACCAAGGTGAGAGGACCCATTTTTTAACCTTTGTTGGTGAAGGACATGAAGAGACCCTTCTTTACACAATTTTCAGGGGAACCTTGAGAAAATAGGATCAATACACCATGATTTAACTCTCACGAGTTGTCACTTATAAAGAATGGAGATATTTTCTAAACAAGGTTCAGGTTACTAAAGACACTTAAAACCTACTTACTTCTATATATTTTGGTAGTATAATTTGTTCATTTGTGGACACACAACACAAATAGGGGTACTTTAGGTAGGATTCATGGTTATTTGAAATTTTTGGTGGGGACTTAAGCAAGATGGAGTCGATTTCACTAGATCTTTGAGAAGCTTTACAAAAATTGGAAAACTAACAAAAAAATGCTTCAAAATAGCAAAAATATTCCTTCAACTAGAAGGTGTGCATCAATGGAGGCTCAAATCTGCACAGTTTCTCACAATCTTTAAGAATTCAACATGAAGGCTCAAGCTAAAGTCTCAATTAAACATTAACAACCCCTGGTTCATCACACCTAAGATACACTCATAGGATTACAAACAAAATTTATCAACATAGTGGAAGTAAAATGATTTTAAATTTTTTATTTCATTACCAGATGAAAGCTCTTCTCATAATGAAATTGTAAATTCTAAGATAATAACACATGGATGTGATCTTGTGTGATTCAAAGAGATTTTAACATAAGATTGCAACAAGAATGAGAAAAACTATTTGAAAAACATTCTGAAATAAAACCAGACACAATTTTACCCAAGATCAACATAGATTAATTCAAGATTTATCAGATTCATCACTAGGGGACATTTTCTTAAACAATCTTAGAGCTTTTCAATGGCTATACACTTGCAACCATCTTAGCGTGATTGAAATATAAAACACAAGAAATTAATATATTTATCATATGGTCTCTTAGGAAGACGGGCTTTCTCAAATTTTAAATTTTTTATTTCATTACCAGATGAAAGATCTTCTCATAATGAAATTGAAAATTCTACGATAATAACACATGGATGTGATCTTGTGTGATTCAGAGAGATTTAACATAATATTGCAACAAGAATGGGAAAAACTATTTGAAAAAAATTATGAAATAAAACCAAACACAATTTTACCCAAGATCAACACAGATTAATTCAAGATTTATTAAATTCATCAGTAGGGGACAATTTCTTGAACAATCTTAGAGCTTGTCAATGGTTGTACACTTGCAACCATCTTAGCATGATTGAAATATAAAACACAAGAAATTAATAGATTTATCATATGGTCTCTCAAGAAGATGGGATTTCTCAAATTTTCTCGTAAAAATCAAACCTCAACCATTTGCAAGAGTATTCTCATTGCATTTATATAAATCACTCACTCACTCATCGCAAATTCCACCCCCAAAAATAAGAATATTTGAGGAATCCCTTACTTGTTACAAATTTACACCTGAAGTTTCCAGGTGGATGAATCATGAATTGATCATGTTTCTCAAACCCTCTACTATGACTGGGATGCCATATCATAATTTTTGATAGTATTCTTAATCTTTCTTTCAGTCTGTCATGTGAGAAATCCCATTTCTAATCATTTTTAGGTAGCTCCATCTGACAAGAAATCATTTTTACCCTCGAGATTACACCTTGAGAATTGAGTTCCCTCACATGGATGCTTGTATTTTTGAGTTGCGATTCTGAGTTGACCAAGTGCAAAGAGGATTCAGCAGAAGCCTCCACATGTTTCCTTGGTACAAATGGAAAGGTGAAGTCCAGAGGCAAGTTCCCAAATGAGTGTGGGCCTTCCATATGTTCAGGACCCTAGAGAATTGCATTAATTGTTGAAAAATCAGAGTATGGGAAGGCCCAGCAGAAGCTTCCACGTGTTTTTTCAGCATAACTTCAAAGGTAATGTTTAGAGGCAGGTTCCAAAACAAGCGCAAGCTCTCCACGTGACCGGGGCCCTAGAAAGTTTCCTCATCCATTAAACAATTCTAAGTATAAAAAAAGGAGCCAATGAAAGCCTCTATATGTCTCTTCAACACATTTTCGATATGCATCCCAAAAGCGGAGACCCCAAACAAGCACGGACTCACCACGTGTACTAGGCCTTATAAAGTTGCTTCAGAATTTTAAGTATAGAGAGGAGCCAATGAAAGCCTCCACGTGTCTCCTTGGCACAACTGTGAAGGTATGACCCAGAGGCAGATCCTCAAATGAGCGTAGGCACTCTATGTGTCTATAGTTTAACAAAGTTACACCAACCACTTGAAGAAAATTATAAGTATGGGTAGGGCCAGTGGAAACCTCGACGTGTCTCCTCGGTGCAACTGTAAAGCTCAAACCGAGAGGTAAATTTTCAAATGAGTGTAGGACTTCCATGTGGAAAAGCCTTGAGTTGAAGTGGGCCTGAGAGTCTCAAAATACCCCAGTGACTCACCTCTCCACTTCTAACTTTTGATGTGGGCCCCAGCAGAGTTGTGGATTATTTCATAATTTTTCACCCTCGTACAAAAAGGAAGAAAACTACAAAATTCTCTAGTGACCTACCTCCCCGCTTGTAACTTGAAAAAATTTGACATGTCCTTCAGGTTTAAAGTAATATTTTTTCCCTACCACTTCATATTTACTAAATAACCAATTAGATACTATCAGGGCCGCGGGGCCAATTAGGAATTTTTTACAAATGTGATAAATGTGACAAGTTTCACCAAAAATACCCATCGAGCCACATCGAACTAGAAAGCACCATGTTTCCATAGATGTTGGGACAAAATTTGACAGGGAAAACATGACTATGGAAAAATAGATGGAAGGGGAAACCCTGAATTCACGCCCAAATTACAAATTCTTTCTCATGGACAGAGAAATGGAAAACATTATCTGGACTCAATGTGACCTTCGACCAAAGGAAAGGACTTACCATGGCAAACAAATGAAGGAAAAATATTTCATCCATCAATACAACAAGACAAAGAAAACTTCAAACCATGTGAATTGAGATGCTTTGAACAAATAGGGTGAAATTAAATTGAGCACCAACATTGGCTCATACTTGGGGATGGGCACTCCCTGTGAGTGCCGAAAGAACATCAGACCAGACCTTGTGCTAGAAATCCATTGGAAAACGAAGTCAAAAACAAGATTTTAGAGCAGGAAGACAATAACCAAATCTCGTAAGATGAATATAGAAACAAACAAAATCTAGTTACCGGGGGCTAGGAAAAATTGAAATAGAAAAACATGAAAAATAGTTTTAAAAAAAAAGACTATACACTGTACAATAACAGGTGTCTTGATTATGATAAATCAGTCAAGGAAATGTTTCAAATTCCTACCATTAACAAGTAACTCGAGTAATTTCCCATCCAAGTCTTTTAGGAAAAAGGTGTTCTCTCTAATTCATATGTCAATAGAATAAGGGCCCATCCATAATGCATCACACTTTCCATGCTTTCCCTTATCCTCATGTCTACTATCCCATAGTAGGACCAAATCTCCCACACTGAAAGCTCTTGGATTCACATTTTTATCAAATATCTTCTTCTATTTCTCACTAAAATTCACATGTATTTGGTGGGACTCTCTTCTCTTCTCATCCAATTCCACATTTTGATTTATACGAGCATCATAGGGATTGACCTCCTGGTCCTCTAATTGTTGGATAAATTAGTTAGAAGATAATTACATATGTAGGGGAAGTAGAGCTTGAGTTCCATATACCAATTCAAACAAGCTTTTTCTAGTAGCCCTTTTAATAGTGATTCTATTAGCCCAAATTGAAAATTTCAATTACTCACCCCACTTTTGTTTGTTTAACTCCAAGGTTCTCCTGATTATATTCAACATATTCTTATTACTTGATTCTACTTGTCCATTGCTTTGGGGATTGTAATTGGAAGCATATGCTAAATTGATCAAATATTCATGACACATGGCTACCAAAGTTTTATCTTGAAAGCTCATATCATTATCAACAACTATCTTAGTAGGTACTCTAAAGCTGTAGAATATATGCTTTAAAATGAATTCCATGACAATTTGGTGAGTTGCTTTCTTTATGGGGATTTCCTCCACCCACTTGGTGAATTAATCAGTAGCCACTAGTATCCACTTGTGGCCTACACTTGAATAATTTGAAATCTCACCAATGAAGTCCATTCACCACTACTTAAATGGGGCTTCAATTGATATAGGCTGCAAAGGGAGGGATCCTGAAGCTTTCAATATTCCTGAAAAATGCTGAAAACTCTCACACTTTCTTACTAGAAGAGTTTTTTCTTTAAAAAGAGTTGGCCACCAATAAGAAGCCCTTAAGATTTAATGAGTTGTGACACTTCCTGCAAAATGCCCCCAACAAAATCTTCCATGGAAATCATCAATTATTTTTGGGGCTTCATCTTTAGTGACACATCTCAAAAGAACTCCCTCAAGGTTAATCCAAGCTAACCCATAATCAGTGATGATGTATTTATAGGAGGCTAACTTAAGTGCTCTTTTTTACTAAGGGCACTATAGATGTTTGAGATAAAAAATAATATCCTTGTACCATTCATAATTTATCAAATTTTCAAGGATATTCAACCTTTCTTCTTCAACTTCATTTACCTCAACTGTTTGTAGGTTGCTATATGCCATAAGAATTGCTAGGCCTAGACCACTAACCAATTTTGTACTTTTGATATCCATGTCATATTCTTGCAACTTATATACACATCGACATATTTTTCTTAAAATTTCCATTTATGATAGGATATCCTTAACCATGGTATGGGGAACATAAGAAATGACTTTAGAACTCATACTATAGGGCCTGAAGATTTTTATGCCTCTGACAAAATAAAAAGTATATTTCTCTATGATAGTATACTTCAATTCTACCCCTTGTAGTGCTTTACTAAATAAAGCAATTGACCTTTCATCTCCTTCATCATCCTTTTGTAATAGGATAGATGCAATGGTATTATCTAAAGCATAGGAAAACATTTGGAAATCCTTCTTATAATCAGGAGCTGCTAAAACAGGGGCATTCTTTAATGATTCCTTAATCCTAGTAAAGGCTTGAACAATTGCTTCTTCCCATTTGATACTATGATCCTTCTTCAACATATTAGTGATTGGGATAGTCAATTCAACAAAGTTGGAAATAAACCTCCTAATAAAATTTATCTGTCCAAAAAAGGATTGAATTTCCTTTTTGGTTCTTGGAATATGAACTTTGCTAATGGCTTCCACTCTCTCAGGATCAGTCATGACTCCTTCTTTTGACACAATGTGTCCAAGAAAATTTTCCTTTTAAAACCCACAATGAAATTTCTTAGGGTTCAGTGAGATACCATATTCCTTGCATCTTATCAACATTTTTTTTAAATGTTGTAGGTGATCACTTATCTTCCCAGAGAAAACTGTCACATCATCCTGATACACATCAGTGAAGTCATTTATATATCTGGAGAATGCTACATCCATTTCTCTTTGAAAAGTAGCTCTAGAATTCATTAGGCCAAACAACATCCTTACATACACATAATTACCCCATGGGGTAGTGAAAGCAATTTTGATTCTTTTTTATTACTTCACAACTACATGGTTATACCCAGAAAAACCATCCAAAGTAGATAAATATTCTGAACCTATAACTAACTACAACATGTTATCCATATTTGGCAAGGGATAATTATCCTTGATTGATGCCTTATTTAAGTTTCTAAAGTCCACACACAACCTTATGTCACTATTCTTCTTTCTAACACATACCAGGTTTGTTACCCATGAGGAGTACCTTGTAGGTTGTAAAATTTGTCCATCCCTTAAATTTTTATATTATTCTTGCATTTTTGAAGAAAGGAGGGGATTAATTGGTCTTTGTCTTTTCCTGAATGGCTTGGCATTATCTTCTAGGGGTATTTCATGTTGAAAATGATCTTTCCTATATGCTTTCAGTTCTAAATATGACCAAGCCAAGCAGTCCTGGTACTTTTTTAGTAATTTGACATTTGACTACTTTTCTTCTTTATTCAAGTTTTTTGCTAGCCATATCCTCCTAGGTTTATCCTTTGTGCTAAGATCATATTATTCAACATCTCTCGACGTTGACATGTGTCTGTTGAAAATGCTATCAGCATTATCAAAATTTGATTCTAGTGCAACCAACCCTCTGGGAATAGTATTAGTCTTCAACTAAATAATTTCCTTACCAAATAAAGAATCCTTTCCTTCAGATCCACAAACCATTGTTTCCTAGTCTATAATTTAATTGGAAAATTATCCTTTATTTTGCAAAAACCTTTAGACTTGAGCATCATCTTCAAATACTTGCCTATGGTCGATATTGTCAAGGATAGATGCCCTGGTCAATATTTCAACATCATATTCACAATAGGGAAACATTGTATAATTTTTAAACTTTGATCCCAATATTGCTAATTTTTCTTCTATAGTATTATAGTTCCTATCATGATGTATTACATTGAAAGATTCAAACATTTCAATGAAGTCCCAAACTACATGCTTATACTATATCATTCTTTGATTCTTTGTAGCATACAACTTTTTGACTTTTTTTGACTATTAACTCTGAATCTCCTTTAATAAAAATGACTCTAATACCATATTTTCATGCAATAATTAGACCTAAGAGTAGTGCTTCATACTCAGCAATATATTTTGTGTACTCAAAATTGATTTTAAAATAAAATTTAAACTCCTCTTGGCTTGGAGATATCAAGACAATATTAACACCATTACCAAATTTAGAACATGCTCCATCAAGGATTAAATTCCAAGGAGAACCAACCTTCTCAGGATACTTGCACTCATCAATTTTATGCTCCTTACAATCATCATATCCCACAAAGTTATCAACATCAACATCTGGGTACAATAATTAATAAGAAACATTGTTAGGGTCGTCAATGAGATGTAACATTTTCTTCTCACCATATAACTTCACAAGGCTGCCCTAAATTGGTTGGTGGAATAAGACATGTCCATTTGCACACTTCCACCCACACTAGCTGCCCATTTTTTGGATAACAACATTCCCCACTTAGCAGAACAATCCACAATTACTACATTCAAAGTTAAGTACTTTCCTGGATAAGCTGCCAATTGCACTACTAAGCCTTTGACACATCCAACTACTGGCACCACTCTTGAATCCATGGTCATAAATTTCCCATAAGATACTATTACTTTGATATTCAAGTCATTCTTGACCTCAAGAGGCATTACATTACATGAAGCTCCTGAGTCAAACATGAAGTTATTTAATAACCTATCTTTAATAATTAGAGTAGTGAAAAATGGATCCACATTCAGATGAGACTCAACCAAATAAGTTCCCAAATAAACCTCAAGTCTTTCCCCCAGTTCCTCCAATGCTTGTGGTTTTTCTAATTTGCAATGGCAGTAGGACCCTCTACATTGTTCACATTTTTAGCCTAGGTAACCTTTTCTTCTTTAAATCCAAAATATTTGAATGCTCTTTTCCTATGCTCAAGGATTCTAAGTAATTCAAAAATAGGAACAGTGACCTTGATTTGACTCAAGATTTGGGCTATGTCACAAGGAACATATTTGGGTAGGGCAGTGTTAGAAGGGATATTCACAACTTCATCTGATAATATGGGAGTATGCACAGTTTGAGCATAGGGAGGAACACAAGTTTTATTTGGGGAAACAAGGCATTTACCAGATGCATCTTCTTTAGGAGTTTCCTTAGGGATATTGGTAAGCATTGGAATTTTTGGTTTGGCCTGAGGCTCTGCCCATTTGAAAACTTTTCTTATTGTATTATATTATTTTTTTTAGGCAAGTACTGTATTCATTAACAACTGTCTATACTCTTCTAAAGGAATTCCTCCATCATAATTTTTAATCATTAATGCCCTTAACTACTCAAAATTATTATTAGGAAACTAAAAATATTGTACCATGTCATATTCAAAAGTATGAGTCTTAGGAAGAGGTAGTACCTAGTGAATGCAATCCCATAAATGAGAAGCATTTCTGGCACTTATTAGTTCAGTTGAGGTTGCTCGCTCCAGTGAACTTGCAGATCAATCCATCATACATACATCATCATCTATCTCATCATGATCAACTTCCTCAACTTCTTTTTCTTCGTCATATGGGGAATGGGGTAAGAAACATCTATCACACCACTCCATATCATTGACCTCTTCCATAGTAGTAAATATAACAACTAAAAGATCATGCACCAATATATTTTCCTGGGTTTGGGGCTATCTATTTCCTGATCCCACTAGCCCTTTAACCCTGTCATCTGATCTATGATCACCTCTAAGATGATTTACAAATATATCTTGACCTGGTGGCTTGTGCTGACCTTGGGAACCTTGTCCAATCCCCTTATCTACTCTGGCCACTTTATAGGATATTTCCTTAACAACTCTAGCCAATGTTTTTACAACCTCTTCTAGATCCACAAACTTACTTGACTGCAGATTCTCTGGATTTATCAGCTTGATACCTTCCATCTTAGGAGGCTTATCAACTTCTTTGATATTGTTTTCAATCTGCAAAACCATGGTGAAGGCTTTCCTCAAAGTTCTTGGGTTTTTGTCCCTTAAATAATAGGCAACCTTTTTATCAAAAGCATCAGAATATTTTATTAAACAAGAAACATCACTTAGCCTCAGGATTATAGGTATCCTATTTAAGGTCTTATCGAACCTAGTATTGAATTCATGAACATATTCATTAGGATTCTTCTTAATATTCTCAAATTTAGACAAAATAAACCTGGGATCTGTCTTATCCCCATACTGCAATCTAAAATCATTTTTAATTTTTTTCCATGAATCTATTGAGTTATCTAGAAAATAATTATACTAGTCACATGCATCCTCCTCAAGATTATGAATAAACAATTTTATATACACATCCTCAAATTCAATCTCAAAGTCTTCCATCATATTGACAAAAAGTTTTAAATTTTGATCGCGAGTGATAGCATTATTCCCTTGAAATTTAGGCAATCTATTTCTAACATCTTGTGGCACTATATTTGGATATCCAACCATACCTCTAAAATTTAGAGGACCAAAATTATTCTCAACAAAAGGAGGTTTGGGTAGAGGCTGGGCCATACTATTTTAAGGAGGTGATCTTACAGGAGATACAAACTAATGAGGGACAAGGGGTATTTAGAACACAGAAGTATAATTTTCAAAATGAATGTCCTCTAAAGACTCTGTTTCATTGAAAACCCTATCAAATTTTGTAAATATAGGGACAGACTGAGAAGCACACTTATTAGACACAAATGAAGGCCCCTCTCTTGTTGGATAATTCAGATCTATATGAAAATTACTTGATTCAAAATCACTTGAAGAAGAATGGTAATCCTCAACAACAGGTTGATCACTTTTCACAATGGATAACTCTTTTCATGATTCCTGATCTCCAAATATTTTCCAGACTCTTTTTCCTTTAGAATTTTCCTTTTCGAGTTCTAGAAACAACTTTCTTGTAGTATTTTTAGTGAAGAAAGATCTTCTTCCTTCCAAATTTTCAAATATTAGTGACAGATTTCACTTAATACAGGTTAAGGCACTGGTATTTATCAAAATTTAAATCAACAAGGAGTCACCACTAAGGATTTTCACCTTAGTTGTGAAAATGCACTATAAATGACTTTTCAAATATCTACCGAAAATTAATTCATGTAAAGCTTAGCAGATCTAACCTGGCTTTACCATTATTTATCACTGATGATATAAATTTAGTGCAATAACCACCAGAAACTAGCAATATTGCACAAAAAAATTGTAAATTCACACAATTCTTACAAATCTCAATAGAGGATGACGTTTAAACAATGTATTTACACTTAGATCATGTAAGAAACATTACTCGGGTCGGTATGTGTACACCTTTATTAAAATACTCCCTGAAAATGGCACCACTTTAGTGTTGGTATCCAAATTGATTCTCCCTTGGAAGCCGAGAAACGTCACAGATTTAAGAAGATACTTTAGAGACAAAAAAATCATGGTATAATTCCTTTTGTATCCGGGGATGGTATTCGGCTGACTCTTTGTCACTCAAGTGTTGGAGAAATACATAGCACCTTCATTAAATATTTGATCTATCCTCACTACTTTAAGTCGTTCCTTTTAACCAGGGTGAGAGGACCATTTTTGTAACCTTTGTTGGTGAAGGACATGAAGAGATCCTTCTTTGCACAATTTTAAGGGGAACCTTAAGAAAATATGATCAATACACCATAATTCCACTCTCATGAGTTGTCACTTCTAAAGAATGGAGATATTTTCTGAACAAGGTTCAGGTTACTAAAGACACTTAAAACCTGCTTTCTTCAGTATATTTTAGCAGTAGAATTTTCTCATTTGTGCACATAGAGCACAAATAGGGGTACTTCAGGTAAGATTTATGGTTATTTGAAATTTTTGGTAGGGACTTAAGCAAGATGAAGTTGATTTCACAAACTCTTTAATAACCTTTACAACAATTGAAAAAAAAACAGACAGAATGCTTCAGAATAGCCAAAATATTCCTTTAACTAGAAGGTGTGCGTCAACGGAGGCCTAGATCTATACGGTTTCACACAATCTTTAAGAATTCAACATGAAGACTCGAGCTAAAAACTCAATTAAACATTAACAACCCCTGGTTCATCATGCCTAAGATACACTTATAGGCTTAAGACAAACAATCTTTATCAACATAGTGGAAGTAAAATGATTTTAAATTGTTTATTTCATTACCAGATGAAAGCTCTTATCATAATGAAATTGGAAATACCAAGATACTAGCACATGGACAAGATGTTGTGTGATTCAGAGATATTTGAATATAAGATTGCAACAGGAACAAGAAAAACTATTTGAAAGACATTCTGGAATAAAAGAAGACATCATTTTTCCCAAGATCAACACAGATTAACTCGATATTTATCAGATTTCATTAGCAGGGGAAATTTTCTTAAACAATCTTAGAGATTGTTAATGGTTGTACACTTGTAACCATCTTTACGTAATTGAAATCTAAAACACAATAAATTAATAGGTTTCTTAGATGGTCTCTCAGGAAGATGGGATTTCTTAAATTTTCTCATAAAAATTAAACCCTGACCATTTGCAAGAGTATTATAATTGCATTTAAACAATTCACTCACTCACTCATCTAAAATTTTCCCCCCAAAAATAAGAATATTTGAGGAATCCTTCATTTGTTACAAATTTTTCTCAGAAAGTGATGTTTATTAAATTTACACCCAAAGCTACCAGATGGATGAATCATGACTTGATCATGTTTCTTAGAACCTCTACTATGAATTGGATGCCATTTCATAAGTTTTGATATTATTCTTAATCATTCTTTCATTCTGTCGTGTGATAAATCCCCTTTTTAATCATTTTCAGGTAGCTCCATAAGGATGAATGTGACAAGTAATCCTTTTCACCCTCAAGAATACACCTTGAGAAATGAGTTCCCTCACATGGATGCCTTCATTCTTGTGCTATGAGTCTAAGTTGGCCATGTGTAAAGAGAATTCAGCAGAAGCCTCCACATGTTTCTTTGGCGCAACCGGAAAGGTGAAGTCTATAGGCAAGTTCCCAAATGAGCGTGGGCCTTCTATGTGTTCAGGACCCTAAAGAATTGCATAGATTGCTAAAAAATAAGAGTATGGGAAGGCCCAGCGGAAGCTTCCACGTGTTTGTTTGGTGTAACTTAAAAGATGATGTTTAAAGGTGGGTTCCAAAATGAGCACAGGCTCTCCACGTGACCTGGGCCCAAGAAAGTTATCTTGGCCATTGAACAAGTCTTACTATAAAAAAGGAGCTAGCGGAAGCCTCCACGTGTCTCTTCAGCGTTTTTTTTATATGGAGCCCAAAAGTGGAGACGTCAAAAAAACGTGGGCTCACAACATTTTCCAGGCCTTAGAAAGTTGCTTGAGAAGTCTAATTATAGAGAGGAGCTAGTGGAAGCCTACCCGTGTCTCCTTGGCACAACTGTGAAGGTAGGAGCTAAAGGTGGATCCTTAAATGAGTGCATGCCCTCCACGTGTCCATGGTTTGACAAAGATGCTCTAGGAACTTGAAGAAATGTCTAAGTATGGGCAGGGCTAGCAGAAACCTTGATGTGTCTCCTCATCGCAACTCTAAAGGTCAAACCGAGAGGGAAATTTTTAAATGAGCACAGGCCCTCCACGTGGACAAGCTTTGAGTTGAAGCGGACCTGAGAGTCTCAAAATTCCCTGGTGACCCGCCTCTCCACTTCTAAGTTTTTATGTGGGCTCCAACTGAGTTACATATTATTTCATAACTTTTCTCCCTCATACAAAAAGGAAAAAAACTGCAAAATGCTTTGATGACCTACCTCCCCGCTTGAAACTTTAAATATTGCCATGTGTCCTTCTTTAGAGTCAAAGTAAGACTTTTTCCCTGCCACTTCATATTTTCTAAATAACCAATTAGATACTATTGGGGCCACAAGGCCAATTTGGTATTTTTTACAAACGTGACAAAAGTGAAAAGTTTCACAAAATAGACCGACCAGGTTGCACCCAACTAGAAAGGACCATGTTTCCATGAATGTTGGGACAAAACTTGACAAGGAAAATGTTACTGTGGAAAAATAGAAGGAAGGGGAAACCCTGAATTCATGCCCAAATTACAAATTATTTCTCATGGATAGGGAAATGGAAAAGAATATCTAGAATCAATGTGACCTCTGATCAAAGGAAAGGACTGACCATGACAACCAAATGAAGGAAAAAGGTTTCACACATCAATATAGGGAGACAAAGAAAAATTCAAACCATGCGGACTGAGATGTTTTGAAAAAACACAGAGAAATTAAGTTGAGCACCAACATGTATAATAAATGAATCTATATAACTCAGAGGACTTAAATAGTCCACTTAATCATAGAAATAAATTTAAATCGAGTGTACCCTTTTTGATGCTCATTGGAGATATAATCTACTTGTAAAAATACCTTTTCCATGCTTCAAACTTGCAAATTGGACTACTACTTTAGAATGTAAAACCCCGCATATTCCATCTTTCCCGCCTTCTCCAAGGCCTTGCATCAATATTCCTAGGCTACTGCATTGTCTTACTGAAGACGATACATCATATAGGTTTTATATGCAAAGTGTTTCATTTTGGGGAAACACTTTCAACTGCTAATTTGATGCATGGCATTCTTATTGTGTCTAAAACCAAACAATTAAAAACTTTATCCCCTTCTAAGAAGGATGCCTGAAACATAGTCAAACTTCTAATTCGACCATTCTGAGAAACTAAAAGTTTGAAGTTGACCTTTTTTGCACGGGGTGTGGAAAATGTCAACAGGTATATCAAACAACTAATAAAAAAATTAAAGTTACCATTTGGTAGAAGTTAATAGCATTTATAACAATCATAACAAATAGAAAAGAAAGAGAAAGAAATTCACTTTGGAACGTACGAGAGGCAAAAAATCCTAATTATTTTCTAAATATTTTTTTAGTGTGTAGGTATAGATTACAGCAAAAGAGAATAAAATCCATGTTTTTAAAATTCTATATTATCTACTAGAAATTACATTTCAATGACATAAGTAGAATCCAAGGGCTATAAAATAAGATTCTTGCATGACTTTCATAATGTTCAAGATACAAAAGTACAAGTAAAATATGCTCTAGAAGTACAAAATCAAATTAAATTCTTGAAAAAAATGTCATTAAGTACAAATTCTGAGGTTAATATTATCAACAACTTCAATAAATATATTGTATCCATACAAGAAAAAGATATCAATTTTGATCAAATTATAGTTGATTATAAAGAATAGATTATAGAATACTTGGATAATTTTTCAATCAACAACAAGTTGAAATAGACATCAAGTATCCAAAAAATTTATGCATTCATTGCTTTAAAAACACTCATCTATAGGATGCAATGTCTCAAGAACTATGCTATGGAAATGAGGATTTTACTCAGAGTCACAAGAGCTACTATCTACATGATGAATAAAGTAATGCATACCATTTAATATTGATCAAGAGATGGAATTAGTTACAAAAGATCACCATGCCAAAGCTTATCAATCCTTCATAGTGCAATGAAAAAATTCTTCAAATATAATGATGATACAAAAGAGCAAGCATACAATAGAGAAAGAGTGTAAATCTAAAAATTTCAAGTTTAAGCACATGCCATTATCAAAGGATCAAAGGAAGAAAGGAGAACATGTTCAATAATTACAACTTTTAAAGAAACAAAAAAAATGTCCACGATCAAACTCAATTGTTTCAGTTTCAGGTTTTCAATAATAAAATAATGACATCTTAAGACAACTCCAACGAGAATAACTGATACAATACTTCAGTATAACCAAGTTTGTAAATTAGGATATCTTCGGGATTTTATAACATGAAGAAGTGCTCTCAACAAAAGATGATATTTCCAGTTTCACGAAAGCAAACCTCATTGTTTTAAAATATGACATGAGAACGAAATGAAATAAATGCACTTTAATGTCTAGAAACAAAGAAATTTCATGCCATTATGGATAATAAGTAATTAAATTTATTCAATCTCAAAAGAAATAGTATGTAGTCAAGGTACAAAGTAGAGACTATATATCTTTAAATTACTAAGAAAACTGAAGGAAGACAAAGCTCTCAATCTCAAACATTGGCAAATGAAGACAGATTCTTTCAAAAGTAAGCTACAATCAAGTCATATAAGAGGTAAAATAGTCAGTATCCAACAAAAAAATCAACATAGTGAAATTACTTGCAACCACATCGAAACAATGGTAAGAACAATCATATGTTCTAAAATCTCCAGGTATGGATGTAAATCACATACAACAAGGTCATGTCAGGTTACAACTGAAGTAGATTGTTCTCAACTTTTAAATCAATAAGAAAATATGCATGGACTTCTAATTTCCAACGTGGTTAATGATCAATTGACAAATAAATTAATTTGAAGCATTTTAGAAAAGGAACCTTCCGCAAAAGAATATAAAAAGATCAAAGAAATGAGCTACAAAATTTTAGTATCAGGATACAAAAATGTAGCCCATTACAGTGTCAAGAAAGCGACCATTTTAACAAGAAATCATGAACATCATGCTCAAAACTTAATTTTTCATTGTAAAATAGAAGTCTTATACTATTTCAGGAAATAGGGAAGTGATGTATATCTTTCCTTATAGACTGATTTGAAAATCAGTTCACATAGTATAATCTAATATATGAGACTGCATTATTATCTAAAAATGATCATTAATTTAAAACTAAATCAATTTTTATTTTAGAAGCTCAAGATCAGAAAATGCGTTTATGAAATTCCTAAGAATTCCAAGATACATCCACAGTTGAAATGAAAGTATAGTCATTTTCAAGGTAAACAATTTGTAAATGTAAGAAATCACTTTAAAAGTGAAAAATTTTATTTACAGTTACATAATCAGAAGAACTAGTTCCATAACCAAATATTACAGTTCATAGTGAAGCCAAAAGTAAAATAATGTTGAGGTAAACTGAAAAGAATAGAGCTTCAAAATTATGAGTTACAGAAAATATCAAATACCCATTAAAATAGAGTAGAAATCTACCACTTCCAATGCAACTGAACAGATTTGAGTAAGTTTTCCATAATACCTTTAAATAGTTTTCTTCAATGCAGTGTTATTTAAATAATGCAAAGCCAATTTGGAGTATGAGTGGAAGGTTTCAAACAGATAACTTATAATATTCAACAATGATGACCTCCAGTCGAAAGTTAGTTCAGTATTAAATCTTAGAAACTAATAAAAATGGAATATTACAAACAACCGAGAAACAGATAAAAAAAGAGCTAACTCAAAATGGATGAGTTGAAGGTTGTGCAACTGACAGACGTGAATGAAGGATAATACAAAATACTCATGTATTTTAGGATCCCAAATAGCACAATAATGATAGTAAAGGCCCATCTTACAAATACCCATTCATTTGAAAGGTGAAAGAGAATAGCTTATTCTTTAAACAATTGCAAAAGTTTTATAAATAAATAAAAAAGAATTCTGAACGAATTATAAGAGATAAGTCAAAAAAAAATATGGAATCAAATAAACGAAACAATTATAAATAAAACTTATAAGTTATCAAGCCAAATCCATGAAACCCTTGTGAATCATCAAGTATGGAATCGAAAACAAAGCCCCAATAACTATTCCAGACTCACAGAAGTATTGTAAAGCTTGAAAACAAGAGGATCCAGAAGGGATTTTGTTATTAGAGAAAACATAAAAAAGTTCTTGATAATGAATGAAAAATAAGTTATACATAGGATAAAAAGGTAAATCACCTCTTTATTAAAGTGACAGCCAGTTTTAACGAAATCAGGGAAGTATTAAAATATAGAAGTACAATATCAAATATCAAAATGATCTATCCATAGTAATCTCATAAGCTCAAAGGTTTCATAAATTTTGTGCTAAGAAGAACATAAGAATCAAATCATGGAATATTCAACAAAGATGGAAAATAGGTTACTATAGAACTCCAAGTAGCGGGCATGCCACTGAGAATGAAAAATACAAATTGCAGTGCATTTAGACTCCACCACAGATCTCATAGATTCAAAAGTTCAAAAAAATCATAGAAAACATGCAAATTTTTTAAAGTATCAGATATGGGGAGACTAAAATGATTGAATATATAGAGGAAAAAGCTCAAGTAACTCCATAAGTTACAAATTTAAAGAAGTAGAGCTCACCCTTACCGAGAATGACATTTGTCTCTTAAAAATTTGTAGTAAAGCTCAAATAAAAGCCACAAAAATCACAAAGTTATTCTCTACAAATAAAAATGAGCTCCTAAACTCTAAATGGTGGCCAAAATATTTCAAAGATTGAAAAATCCATGAATACAGCCTCATAAAGTTGAGACAAAGTAAGAAAGTGACCTTGAAAAATCAAATAATGGTGTCGAATGGAAATTTTGACAGGGCTTCATCTATTCTTGGAGGAATGAAAATGAAATAAAATGATTAGTTTTTGGTATTTTACAAACTGCAACCAAACCTCCAAGAAACCCTAACTCAATGAGTTATTAATCAACAATTTATATCTAAACAATACAGATCAAACAACTAACAAGAAAAAACCACAACCGAACTAGGTTTTAGGAATCAATGGATCTAGATGAATGGTGCATAAATCAACGACTATCAGGGATATAAAGGATAATAGTCATATCGACGATGCGGATCAAATCGTACCATAAATCAAAGCCTCAGATTTGATCAACACTTAAATGCCATCATAGACCAAATGAACGGTTGAGACCAATTAGGTATTGCGACCAATGGTGATGATCAGATCAGCTTTTTATGCAAACTCAGAGTTAAATCAACACCACCCACATAATAATAAGGGTCATAACATCATACAAAAGGGCCAAAATTTATGATTATTATATGCCAACTCACCAATGGTGAAAAGGAACCCCAAAATATTTGTAAATCATTATATACACTAGAATACAAAGGGGGACCTAATGAAACTTAAACAATTATTAGTGTTTGAATCATTTATGCAATTGAATATGAAGGGTCGAGTCAACATAAAATGGGGGGAATAATTTCCCTTATTAGTAAATATTTATTTAACTATGGCATGTACCATGTATTTGAAAGGGGATTAAATAAATAATTATTATATGTGATGACTAAGGTTTAAATGATTATTATCAAAAAAAGGCCCAGACTTATACTTTTCGAGCTCAAATCATGTGATGATCAAAAGGGGAATCAATGATGAGTACATAAGTAAAGTCAAATAAATATCCTTGTTAGTTTTACCTTAAACATTTAAAAGTTTACCTTTAAGATTGCTAAGGAAACCTCACAAAAAAGATGAATATTATTCTGAACATGCTATAGGCAGTCCCCGCAGTGGGTGGAGTGTTTTTTTGCTAAGCAATGGAATTAAGTGAATTTTTTTTACAAAGAATGTATTTTGGATCCTTTCACAAAAGGACAAAACAGAAATAATTCCAAATTCATCATTGCAAGAGGATAATGTATGGGTGTCACATCATGCACAAGAAGACAAAGAATATTCACTCAGATTAGAGGAGACTTGAACAACAAACAAGTCACTAATATTAGCTAAAAATATTCACCCAAGTATTTCAACTGTATTAACAATAGATCAATCAACTGTACTTTGATTATATTATTTTTTTGTAACTATGGATATTAATGACTCATTGTAATCAGCATGTCTATTTTTATCCCTTTATTTATTCATGATAAAGGGGAGAAATTAGCATCCATGAGAAAGTAGAGACTTTGATATATTTTTAGGAGGGGTTATTTGAAGTATTTTTGCTATATACTGTGTGCACTTGTAAGGCACAAGGAGCATTTCTTTAACATAAGAGTGTTGAATAATATTTTTACCAAGTGTTCCTTGAATGAGAACTAGTTATTGCCTTTTCAATTATTTATAGTGGTATATATCTTTACATTAATTCTAGCGAATATCAATTCCCTGATTAATCATCTTACCTTACTAAAAATTTGGTACTTTCTATCCATTTTTATTGTGTATGTTAACTCTTTGTTGTTGTGATTTATCCCTCAGCACACAAGTGTTTTGCTTTAGGATCATACTAAAACCCATTGGTTCATGCATCTACAATATGATTCTCAATTTTATTTTTCATATACTTAGTCAAAGCCTCAATAAATTTGGCCTGTCATTCCATTTATAATTCAGTTAAAATAATATGTTAACCCTCAAAACCCAATAAATTAGTTGAGGATACATCAATGAGGAACTGACCTTGATACTGTAAAATCACCTCAACAATAGGTATACTGAGAGACCTGGGGTGTTTCCATTGTATCTATTGAAATGAGAGATAAAGAAATATTAGAATCCCTAATGTTATTTGTCAACAAGGGTGCACTTCTGGGACCACATATCATATCTACAATAGATTACAATAATTTATAGTACATTTGTTGCAAGAGAACATCACTTCTGGAAGAACTAAGCTGCAGAAATCCATTAAAAATATAATTAAATTATATGGTGACTTTATAAGATTGATTTCACACCAGTTTTGTAGCATGTTCCATGCCTAAAGTCACTATGAGATTAATAGTAAGAGGTATTCCTCATATTTTTGTGTCTTTTACTTTAAATTCAACAACAAGAAGAAGAGCTGGAAATACCTTACCTTACAATAGGCCCGGTTTTGGAAACCCTCCTCCTCTTCCTTCACCACATGTTAATCTTGTTATGCAAATCCTAGTAATCACACAACAACCACGATAACCACCCAAAAAAAAATTCACCTTTACTAATGGAAACCTTTTAGTGATTCCAATCTATCGTGATACACCCGTTGCTTCCTTGAAAGGTTTACCTTCATTTACTAGTGAAAATTGGACTACTCCTACTGTGCATATTAAATAAATTGCAGCCCTATGTGCAGTACATAATGTAAGTCATGAATGGTACATAACTTTAATGATAAGTAGCATAAAAACTTGGGATGAATTAGGGGATTAACTACTGAAGCAATTTCAAGAAAATTCTGATAATTTATCTCTCATAGAACAATTGTTTGCAATCAAAAGATATCTTCACAAATTTATGGCCATTTTTAATATCTAATTTGCTAGAACGTGGGAAAGTATTCCATCTCGTGTTAAGCCTAGAGATGATCATGCATTTTTATACCATCTTAGAGATTGAATAGGGAAAGTTTAGACATGATACAACCTATGGGAGGAACTACACTCCGAATAGCTTATATATTCTATGGGTTGAAAACAACCTCATTAAGAGATGGTAAATTATCCCCAAGACCTTTATGCCTCTTATGGCAGATTTGACAGCTATCCACAACCTATTACCATAATAGAGCCATTGTTACAACATAATCAATGATGTATTTGAGGTCTTTGTGGACTATGGGGAAAAATATTAAACTATTAACTGAGAATAAAGCTAGCGCAGCCTAGTAGGCCTTATCAGAATACTTATCACAAAAATCAACAAAGTAAGTAGCCTTATAAGAAAAAATCACAATTATAGGCAACCTTAGCAGCAAAGAGGAATTTGATTCCAAAGATCCAAGTTCATCTAACACTCTTGTTCAATTCAACATGGCTTCAAAAGATGGTGTTTTTCCTGTAATGCAGCCTCGTTTAAAACTAGCTAATTAATCCAATACTTCTAAGATGTAAGGATATTGCAAATCCTCTATTGAATCATTACTCTGCTGTCATCACAAGCCTCAAATGGAGGTGGGAAAGCAACATGCTTAGAGTAAGAAAATCACCTGAACAAATGTATTCAGTTTTGGTGAAGATAATTTTATTGCATTACATCAACTACATCTCAAATAAAGCTCAGAATAAAGAAAAAAAAAAAACAAAAAAAAAACTTGTATAAATCCGATCATTTAGCAATATAAATCAGAAAATTTAGGTCAAAAATCAACAAACACTCTGTTCCTGTCAAAACTAATCAGGAGTTTAGCCCCTATTATGAGCTTCAGGATAAAAATAATGATGGATTGGCATCACATGGCTCTAGAAGACTTTTCATCACTTCCAACCTTTCCCAAAAAATACTTCGTGAAAGAAATACTATAGTTGTTTTGCTACAAGCTTATGCTCTAACAAATATACAAGCTGTCTTTATAAACTATTATTTTCTTAATATTGTGAAGTTGTAGGGAAAGCATAATATCAGTATTTCATTAATGGCCGCTTGATTGATATTCAGGACAACAAGAGCGCTTGTGGCATGAGACTTCGAAGTTACATATTCTCAAACCAGCATAAAGGAAGCTCTGAAAGTTGATATGGTTCTTGCTTACAATTGAGAAAGATTGCACTGAAATATTTAAGTGGATGGCTACAAAAGTCAAAATATCATCATATAATTTCAATATATCACTATTTATATCTATCTGATTATTGAGATAATTTAGTTCATAATCGTGGCATGTGACAATGGCACGAAACAACATAGTAAAGCCTAAATCAGGCAAAATGTATCTGCATATGAAGACTAAAGAAAAAACTTTTTCAACTAGAAATGGGAAAACAATAACATATTTTGGGGTTCATTAAAAATTTAGAGGTAAGGTTACTTCGTGTCCAATGTTTCCATTATTTAAAGAAAGTGTAACTGTTGTAGAATCTCTCTGTCCCACTTTTCTTTATATTATCAAGATAACTTTTGACATCCTGAATAAATGGATTTATACATCTTATCCTGAATTCATGGACCGGTACACACTGGCTTTGCACAACCTAAGTGTTTGTCAAATGTGTACTTAAAGTATATTGATAGAAATTCAAGTCATTATTCTATTTCATAAGATAGTTGGGGGGGGGGGGGGGTTTTTTCACTACCATTCCACAGCACCTTTCTTATATTTTTTAACTCTCTCTCTAATGAACATGTTTTTTGATGTGGCCACTATTCCCCTCTCTTCTTTGGGAGATCACAGCCTAGAGAATATAGTTAGTCATTGTACTCTTATGTATTGATGGTAACTTCTACCTATTCATTGTTTGGCTTTACAAGACTTACTTATTGACCTCCTCCTCTGAGTTGAGTGTAACATATTTTCTCCAATCCATTGCTTCTACATTAAACTTATTTGTGCATTCTGTGTCCATTCCAAGGATGCATTAAACATTTAAACTCATGAATAACATTGATGTTTCTGATTGTCTTATATATCTTTGTGAACCTTCATTTTCTGCAAGACTTACACATCTTCAAAAGAATAGTGTGGAAAATAAAGGTTTTGCATCATCCTTTCTTGCTGTCATTGTTATCCTGTTTAGTGATTCTAGCTAAAAAATAAGATAACCTAGAAATTTTTGGACATATTTTTCTTAAAGTTCCCCTTTGAAGGAGATTTTCAGGTTTTGGGGTATTCATTACATGAGAGCATGTTTTTTGCATGTTACATGTCTGATGTTCCCGAAAACACAAAACCTGATTGTCTTAGCAGTATGTCGGGTTTTCGGAACACCAAAGCATCAAAACAAGCTTTATATAATGCATGTTTCATGCCATTTGATTCCCGAAACCAGAAACCCAAATGAAACCTTTCTGTCAGGATTTTGGGACTTAGAAGCATTTTCAAGCATCTCATCTTCATGCTTCAATGTTTCCAAGCAAAACCTGAAGTAAACCAAATCTTGTATTTTGGGTTTTTCAGATGCTCCAGCATGAATGACATGTCATTAATGTCCAGTTTGTCTTAATAGTTGACACACATGTCAAGTGAGTTGTAATTAATGTTAGGGTTGTATAAATATGTAAGTTTTTTCCACTCATTTTTTTTAGCTCTGGTATGTTTTTTATGCATTGGATTTTTTTGTGCATTGCTTCGTTCTTCCACTCCATACCACCCGATGAGCTTCCCCTTGTCATTTCACCATCCATTCTTGATAATTTTTGAACAGTTGATAAAGGTACTACTCAAGCTTTCAAAGCCTTATCAGTCAACACCATCGTCTTCTACCCCTACTCCTATCAGGTTTGAGTTCTCATCGGTGCCTATGATTGAAAAGATCAACGAGATGGGGAGAACGATTGAAGAATGGATAAAGAGGATACTCCTACAAGGAAGAGAGGTCATAGATGACACAGTGGAGGTTTAGAAATCCTTGGAGTAAATAAATAAGGATGGAGACAAAATGGATGATGATTTTTCATAGGAAGTCAGGAACCTTGAATTAACTTTAGAAGCTCTTAATGCACTGAAATAGGTTCCATCCCTGACCTTAATGGAAGATGGAATCATTTCACATGCGGATAAGCATTTCCATCTAGCCAAATCCATAACATTCAAGATAAATATTCTTAGTGAATCTTGCAGCAAATTGAGGGAATCTAGAGATTAGTTGGTTGATGCCACCAACGACATAGAAGAAGAGATATCTAGGATCTTCGCCAAGGTGTTGGATGAAAGATCAAATATTCTACCTACTGACAATCTCTATAAGAAAATTTAGGAATTAATTCAGCATGAAATAGCTTCCATCTTCGATCTGGCAACCATAGATGAGTTCATAAGGATCAAAAATGTTTTAGAATCACTAAGGAAACTCAACAAGAAAATGAAGAAACTTCCAGGTAATCCAAGTGACACTCAAGAAACTTGTGAGGTCCTAAGTGATTATTCTAGTGCACCAGATGAAGACGACATGTAGAGTATAATCTGAAAGTTCCAAGAATTTTGAGACAAGTAGGCTTCGCTGGAAGAAGACAAGGACAATGAAGCAGAATAAGCATAATGTTTCATGTCATTTGTATCAAGAAATTGTAACGTCTTTTTCATTTTTGTTTCATCACATAGGAAGCAAATTTTGACTTGTTCTCCTGTGTGAGAGTCAAGCAAAACAGGACTCTCGTTAAAAGACTATTTTCTAGGATTTATCCTATTTTCTCTCATCTCTCTCTATTATAAATGAAGGATGCTTGTGTATTACAAGGAGATACCTTTTTTTTAAAGATTGAGAGCTACTGTGAAGAAGAAGAGAAACTTTGTATTTTATTTTTAATCATTGAATAATAGAAAAAGGTGTTATTTTGCAAACTTTGTGTTATGGGATTCATCTATCTCAAGAAATTTTTCTTACGTCTAAGATCTTAAGTTATTCTTTGTTTAGTGTTCTTGATCATTTTAATCGTTTCAAATATTACACTCATTATCTAAAAATCGTATAAGTATTTCTTGATATGTGTTTGGTTGAAAGAAAATACATTCCTTTCATTCCCTTTCCATTTTGTTTCATCTATGATAATTTCCCTTTCTAATCCATTCCATTTCTATAGTTGTAACATCTCAATTTTGTTATCATATGTATTTCAGGATTGTATCCCAACCCCAATGATCAGAATAGTATGGATACTATATATATCATTTCTGTTGTGTTTTAGATTACAAATAAACATGCAGCCTCACTTGTCTTTAAAGAGGGACTTGATCCAATGCATTGTGGTTAAACATCATATTTTGGACTAAAAAAATATCCAACCAATATTTTTTGGTGACTTCACTGGGTATATACGGATTGATAAGACTAATCTTATCCTATTGGTGTCTGGTGACTCTATATTTGCCTTATTTTCATAAGTTTCATTTTTTCAGTTGAATATGGCCAGAAAGATCTTCACTCAGCCAAGCCAAGGAAGGGGTAGAACTAATCCATTCTTTGATCTGTTGTAACAACACGATGTCAGACTTCCACCCAATAGTAATGCATCTAACCGAGAAAGAATTTCTTCACCTATTCAAAGAACTCAGGTTCCTCAAGAACAAGAAGCGTCTGCAACCTATCGTGCTCTATTTTTGTCTGATACTCAGATTCCTATATGAAATTCATTAAGAAGGATGGTAGTAAAACCTATGCCTTGGGGTGAAGCTATTGGTCCTCTTTCTCTAACTCCACCATTGCATGATCTTCCATGTGGGTCATGTAAGAATATTCCTAAGTTCAACAGTGATGGGAAGAAGCACCCTGATGAACACATCGCTTCATTCTTTGTGGCATTCTTGGGGTTTCTCATGAAGATGTCTGCGTTCAACTCTTCATTCAAACATTGCATGGTGTAGCAACAAAATGGTTCTACCATCTTCCGAATGCATGCATTATCAACTGGGCTACCATGAGATCCATATTTGAAGCAAGGTTTAAACAAGCTGAAGATTCTCATGCCTTGTTAGCACAACTTACACATATGAAGAAGGAGTCTTATGAACCCAAGCGGGACTTCATATCCAAATTTAATAAACTGATTCATAAGATTCCAGACCTAGTCATTCCCACTCTTGAAAATCAAAAGTGTTTCTTCATCAACGCTCAGCTCCCTGATGTGAGCTTCTTATTAAGAAGGTCTGTTATTCCTGATTTGGCCACTGCTGAAGGTGCAACCATTGAAATAGAAGATGATCTTATTATTGCTGGAAAGATTAGAAGAGAGTAATCTAAACCTAAAAATTAGAGTTATTCTCAAAGTAATATTGATCCTATGATTCAGAGGATGGCCAACAAATTGATCACTTTGAAGAAGAAAATGTCTCAATAAGTGACCAATTTTCCTTATTAGGATATTCCTAGATGGAATTTCAACAATGCCAATGGTGCCCTGACAAGAGATAGGAATTGGTTGATTGCTGCTCCACCAGGCTGGCCATTGAAGCTTCTCCTGTCAATGCACCAGTGGAAAAAGTTGAGGATGGTGAAGAACCAGAAGATAAATATTCTCATGAAGCTTTTGAAGCTTCAGGATATGCTGATGAGTCTGTTGGCGATTCAGCTGATGACTCCAGCATTGGGTACTTAGAATACGAGGAAGATGAAAGTGAGCATGATGGTTAATCATTTGTAGTCTTCACATTATCTCAATCCCAGAAACCCAGAAAGTTGTTTGAAGTCTCTAAGGAGAAAATTAAAGAAGCTCCGGTGGTTATGGCTAAAAGAGGCTCTCCTATCTCAGCGTAAATTGAAAAGGAGAAAACTAAAAAGGTAACTTCATATTCTAAATATTTTTCTCTTGCTCCTAAGGCCAGTACATCGGCTGAGACAAGTGTGACAAGAAATAAGCCCACCATCATTCCTTCATATACCACTTTCGACATTATTGACCATGTAAAGAAAACTAAAATCCAAATGTCAAAAGTTGAGTACCTTTAGTCAAATATTGAGCAATTCGAGAAACTTGACAAATTCACTAGAAGCAAGGCTGCTATCCCTTCATCTTCAAAAGGAATTTTTCCTAGCCCCACTCAGCATTTACCTTAGATTAATATGACCTTTGTTGTTTCTTTCGGAAAGATTGGACCGTTTTATTTGTCCTTACTTATAAACGGTTTTAAACTCAGCAATTACATAATTGACTCAGGAATCTCTGATAATGTAATGTCTATAAAAGTAGCCCACACCCTTGGACTTACCTTCACTAAATATTATGGGCAGTGTTACCCCATGGAAACTAAAAAAGTCCCATTGATTGGCCAAACCAAGGATGCATAGTTTACATTTGTTTCCTTCCCTGAAAAGAGAGTAAAAATGACTATCCTGGTTGCTGATATCCAAGCTGCTTATGGTATTTTCTTAGGAATAGGTTTTTGGAAATATGTTGGAGGAGAAATCAATATGGACTAGACCAAATCTAAAATTCTAGTAAACGGAGTTCCTCATGTCCTTCACCCCGAAGTATAGGTGAATTACCTCGTCACTAAATCAGATGATCCCAAGGCCCAAATTCTCTTTAGAGATGCAAGCTTGGGAAATTATTTCATGACATCTGAGGTGCCTTCTATAGAAGTCAAGGAAGAATATCCTAATGTTGTTTAGACCCTCAAGTTTGATGGGAGTTATTCAACTACTGGGTGAGGCATTGGTTTGGTTCTTATATATCCAAATTTCAAGATTTTTTCCTTCACTTTCAAGCTTCAATTTGACAATACTAGTAATATGCCTGAGTACGAAGCTTTGTTATTAGGATTAGAAATGGCAAGGTAAAAAGGAATCCAAAATCTCAAAGTGTAGGGAGATGCTGAGTTGATTGTAAATCAAGTAAGGGGGATCTAACAGGTGAAAAATGATTGCCTAAGGCATTACAGGAATAAGGTGTGGGAGAGCATAGAATGATTTGATGATTTTTCCATTAAGGCAGTTTTGAGAGATCACAACAATAGAGCTGATTCTTTAGCCGTGTCTGCATCTCTTCTCCTTCCTCACCAAAATTTAAAACAGGACTAATATACCATTGAGATTGTGTGTCGTCTAAGTGTTCCGGATAAGTCAGCACATTGGCAAGTGTTTAATGATGATCAACAATTATTTTGTTTTCTTCATAAAGCTGATAATTTTAGCGAGCTTTATTTTGAAGGATCAGAATCGGATTTATGTGACTCCGTATTGAATTCATATCAAGAGATTGATGGTTAATTCATCCAGATCAAAGGTAATAAGATTCCAAAGGGATTAGTTTCTCTGGAAGGTCTGTTTGACAAGCATGATTGTTTCATTCAGGATAAAAGGAAAGCTGAAGGTGCTTCCTCGTCAGAGGTAGAACTAGTTAATATGGGCTCTCGTGACCAACCATAGATATTAAACATCGGGAAATGTTGTTTTCCAGAGGAGAAAGAAAGATTCACTTCACTCCTGAAGAGATATATGGACATCCTAGCATGGTCATATGTAGATCTGAAGTCTTTCAAGCCCAAGGATGTGCAACATAGCATCCCTTTGAAGCCTGAGGTTAAACCCTATAGGAAAAAGCAAAGGAATTATAACACAAATATCTTAGGGACTATCTTTGTAGAAATTCAAAAGATGTTAGACGCAAGGATTATCTTTCCAATCCATCATTCTACCTAGGTTGTTAACATTGTCCTCGTCAGAAAGAAGAATGGTGAGATCCAGATTTTTGTTGACTTCTGGAACCTTAATCAGTCTTTATTGAAAGAAAATTACCCATTTCCTATCATGGATCAAGTATTATAGAATGTCACTAGATTAGAAATGTTATCCATGCTTGACAGATTTTCAGGGTATAATCAGGTTGAGGTAGCCGCTAAGGATCAACATAAAACAACATTCACCACCCCATGGGGGACCTTTGCTTACAAAAGGAGGCCTTTTGGTTTGATTAACACTAGAGCCATGTTTTAAATAGATATGGAATTATCTTTCAAAGATTTGATGGGCAAGTTCATAGTTGTATATTTGGATGACTTGACAATATTCTCTAAAAAGTGAAGTGATCATTATGATCAGCTAGAGCATGTACTCTTAAGGTGCAGGTGTCATGGGATTTCATTAAATCCTAAAAAATCTATGTTTGGAGTAACAGAAGGAAAGTTGTTGGGTCATATCATGACTAAAGAAGGAACCAAGATCAACCTAGAGCGGGTGAAGGCCATCCAAAGCCTTACCCTTCCTACAAGCAAAACTGGGGTGCATTCCTTTTTTGTAAAGGTCAATTTCCTAAGAAAATTTGTACTTGATTTTGCCGATAAAACCAAGGATATCCTTGGGATGATGAAAGGTAAAAATTCATTTTGATGAAGCACTAAATAGAATATTTCTTTTGAAGAAGTCAAAATAGCAATTTCTCACGCTCCTATTCTGGTATGCCTAGACTTCAAGAAGGATTTCATCATGTACAGCTACGCTTCCGTACATACATTATTAGCCATCCTGATGCAGGAGAACGAAGAAGGAATAAAATATCCCATTGCTTTCATGAGTTTCCCACTAAAGGAACATGAATTGAAAATTTCACAAATTGAAAAGCATGTTTATGCATTGGTGAGAGAGGTGAAGCATTTTAGGTACTATGTGTTGAGCTCTCACACTCTCATTCTCATTCCTGATACTGCAGTTAAGTCCATTTTGACTCAACAAGAGTTGGGTAGTCAATGGGGTAAATGGATAGCCAAAGTCCAATAATATGAGTTGGACATCAAACCTACCAAATTGGTACGAGAAAGAGGCATATGCCAATTGATTGCAGAAAACAATTTTGAGACAGAATGCGAAGAAACTAAAGATCCTTCTTTAGGATTGCCCATGGTGCTTTTTGTAAGAACAAGCAATGAATGTTATACAGACATCACTTTATTTTTAAATTATGATGAATGTTCCTCATATTTGAGCCAAAAATAAAGGAGGATAGTTAAATTAAGGTTTGCAAGATACGTTCTATGGGATAATGGTATATACAAGAAGAGCATTGATGGTGTATTCCTGAGTTGTGTTGATAAGTCTCAATAGACAAGGTTCCTAGAATTTTTCACAATCTAGCATGCAGAGGGAATTTCTCTTCCTCCATGATGGCTTAAAAAATCTTACAGGCTAGGTAATATTTTCCTACTCTCTTTTGGGATTCAACAGAATGGGTGGCCAAATGTGAAGCTTGTCAACATTTCGTTGGCCGCCCTAAGCTGGATCCTCTTCCATTGAAGCCTATGGTAATTGAATAACCTCTTCGCCAATGGGGAATTGACTTCTTTGGAGTACTAAATCCTACCTCCACTGTAGGTCATAATTATGTGCTCACCACCACATATTATTTCATCAAGTGGGTGGAAGTTGCACCAATAAAGTAGGCAACTTCTGAAGTTGTGTGCAATTTTCTCAAGGAGAATATAATTGTTAGATTTGGCATTCCTCACAAGATTCTTGTTGACAATGCTTCCAATTTCTCATCACATGAATTGAAAAGATTTTTTTATGGATTTGGGATCACATTGGCTCATTCATCCGATTATTACCCATAAGGAAATGGTTAGGTTGAATCAAGCAACAAAAACCTAGTGACCATAATTAGAAAGTTGGTCAATGAGAATCAGAGGACATGGCACAAAGAATTATATGATGCATTATGGGCAGATCGGATTACTCCAAAGAAAGCTATTGGAATGTCCCTTTTCTAGGTGTTGTATGGAATTGATGCTGAGATTCCTATCTCTGTAGAATTTCCAGCCTTATGGTTGGCTAAAGCTATTGAGGATGAAAATTTTCAAATGTCTATCGAGATAAGGATAATGTACCTATCCAGCCTAGAAAAAGAATGGAGTGGGGTGGTAGATCACATTGCACATTATCAGAGAAAATTCAAAAAATATATTTGATAAAAAATCAAAGCAACGTGATTTCCAGATTAGAGATCTAGTACTTCTCTGGGATAAGAGAAGGGTACAGAAAGGGATGCCTGGAAAGTTCAACTCTTTATGGAAAGGTCCTTTCAAAATGCATCACTTGAACGGTGAAAATAGCTTCTGTCTATCATATCTTGATTGAGAGTTGCTCCCTCTACCTTTCAGTGGTCAACATCTGAAGTTGTTCCATTAGTAATGCACGATGCTCTCTTGCACTGTATTATAATTTATTTCCTGTTGTGTGTTTGTTTTCTTTTTTTCTTCATTTATTTGTTTGTTTTGTTGTTTGTTTTTCTTCTTCTGACTCCATAGCCCAATGGATATATATTTTTGATTCTAAGTTCTCTTCATTTTATGTCTCAAAGAAAGTTCCCAACTAGAGCCATTTGTTATCTCGTTTTAGTGATTCCAGCTAAAAATAAGATAACCATTGAAAATTTTTGGACATATCTCGTAAAATTCCCCTTTGAAGGAGATTTTCAGGTTTTCAGGTTTTCATTGCATGAAATAATGTTTCTTTCATGTTACATGTCTGATGTTCCATGAAACCTAAAACTTGATTGTCTTAGCAGTGTGTTCGGTTTTTGGAAATCCCAAGCATCAGAACAAGCTTTATCGAATGCATGTTTCATGTCATTTGATTCTTGAAACCCGAAACCTGAATGAAACCTTTGTGTCTAGATTTCATGAATTATAAGCATCTCAACATCTCATGTGTCATGCTTCATGTTTTCAAAAATCCAAAACCCGAAATAAACCAATTTTTTGTATCGGGTTTTCAGACACTCTAAGTACAATGAAATATCATTAATGTCTAGTTGTCTGGTAGTTAGCACACGCATCAAGTGATATGTAATTAATGTTAGGGTTTTATAAATAGTTGTTTTTCCAAGTCATTTGTTACTTGGTATGTTTTTGATGAGTTGGATTTTTGTGCATGCTTCTTCCACCTCCAGACCCGATTGAGCTTCCCAATCGATTTCACCGTCCATTCTCGATCATTTTTTAATCTAATTGAAGGTATTCTTCTTTTCTTATATTTTGAATATTTTTGGGTTATTTGTGAAGGGATTGATTGTGTTTTTGTTTTTTGTTTTCTTCTTCTTTACTATTTTAGGGTTTTAGGTTGTTTTTCTTGTTTCTTGTCTTTTTCATGAGGGCTATCATTTGGAATTTACCCCTTAGGTTATTTACTTGTTATAAGTTGTGGATTTCAAGGTTCTAAAAAATTCCTAATAAATCATGAGATGGGGATTTTTCATGATCTAATAGGTCATAAACCCGATATACTTATTTTGGGTTTTGTATGGTGCTCAACATCATCTAGTTTCCGCCTTGTTTTAGGTTTTGCTAGCTATGTGACATCTCACTTTCTCCACCTTGTGTCAGGTCTTATTAGGTGCTCAACATCCTTCGAGTTTCATAGTGTGTTGGGTAATTCTATCTGCTCGACATCATCTCACTTCCACCTTGTGTCAGGTTTTCGTCGATTCGTCGCATACCCTAACTTTTGACATACACCCCGCTAGTGTTTCGGGTTTCTCAAGGTGCCCGACATCCTCCAAAATCTGCTAGTTTTTTGTGTTTCCATTGGTGTTTGACACAACCTAATTTATGACATACAATCCAGTATGTCAGGTTTCTGAAGATGTTTTGCAAGTTTCTTAACCCGAACAGTGTGTCGGGTTTTTGCAATTGTCCAACAAGATTTCACACCCGACTACTCTTCTAGAGGTCATCAAGGAATTTTCAAGACTCTTGATGTCTGACCCTGGTCCATCTAAGGAAAAGTCAGATAAGTTAGGAAATATGAATTATAAGTATCAGAAGATGGAGTCTTCTTCTTATGTAAGCTGCAATTATGACATCTAGGACACAAAGCTCGGTAATATAGATATGGAAGAATTCTAGAAAATAATTAAGGTTTATTCTCAAAATTTGTGGATGAATTCAATAGCCAACAGTTGTCTCCCTCTCACAACAATATTTCCAATATCATCTCAATGCCCTGAATTCATTCTGGCTTGCGCTTCCCACTATGACTCAGCCTCCCACTCAGTAAGAAATCAAATAGGGGAGTCTATAGTGAAATTGTATGGAGATTACTTTGACCAACTCCTAAATTTTCTTAAGTTTATGGAATATTTTGATTTAGAATTTAAATAAACACAAAAGGCTTGGGACAAAGATCAGGAAAATTGCATCAAGCACGTAAATAAGAAGTTCTTGATCAAGGCTAAGCCAACGGTTTCTAGGTTACCTATGTTGGTCCCTAGAAGTGATTTTATTATTGAAGTAGGTGATATCATCACCCTGCTGAGCCAGTTATTTGGACTCCCAGATTCAAAATAATTCCAAGGGTGGATGCACCAATTCAGGGTCATCATAAAGAAAAATGACCAAGGGATTGATTGGGGTAGCCTAATAAGTAATGAGATAGAATCCCAAATGAAAATGGTCTTTTCTACCAGAAAGTTCTATATGATGTCATACATCACCTATGCGGCAGCATGCATGAGAAACTATCAAGGGCTAGATGTAAAGGGAAACTAAGCAATAGAACATATATATCGGTACCTCCCATAATTGATAATAAAAGGGTCTGAAGACTAAAATAGAAGAGTGAATGACGTCTTCTTCTACGAAAACATTTACAATCTGGATCTTGATCTCAGGAAGAGAAGGGTTTCTAATGAAGCATGGACCCAAGTGTCAAAATGGGGTTGCATTTTCTTGCAATTCAATAAATTTACTTATCTTCGGGTGGACAAGTTCCATGGTAATCGTTTCCGTTTGCCCAGGTTCCTAGGTGACAAACTAATTCTTATGGAGTTGGTCAGACAATTGTTGGGTTTTCACAAATTCAAATAAAGTAGGCACAAAGCAACAAAGTCCAGCCTACAGCTTTACTCTCTGAGTTACTATCAACATGAAGATCAAATTATAGGGGCAGGAACAAATTTCACCACTCGAGTCTGCCATTCTCGATATCAGGGACAGTGAGGTTTGCCACCTCGACTTTGGGGATTTTTGGACAAGGATGATAGACATGAACCCTTCACCTTTGGCGCAGATGATTCATGACAGTGGTTTGGCTTTCGCTAGTGGATTCCCTATCTCAGTGCAATACGCAGACATAGTGCTCTCCTGCGGGGCTCATTTCAACCCTGACTCGAGTGAGTTGACAAACGTGCATGGGGAGCTCATCGCCAAACTTGATGCTACTGCCATTTGCACTACACTAACGATTCCAGAAATGGACAACTCTATAGTTATTTCTCAAAATCAGGTGTAGGCCCTTTTCGATCAAGACAGTGAGAAATATAAATCACGAGTGGCGAAGTCCTAGCTAAAAAACCCTAAGAAGGGGTCATCTCGTCTGTCCAAGACTCTTTTCTATGCATATTTCAATGAAGAATTGTCATATTTTATAATCCTATTGGCTCAGGTCATGGGTTTACCCTTTACAAATGAGTTCCACTTCTGTATGTGCCCGCTTATAAATATGGTGTGCGAAGGAACTCAGAATATCAATTGGGAAAAAATCATTAGTATGAACCTAGAAGAGAAGTTGTCCAATGTGCAATAGACCAAGAAACTCTATATGACTTCATACTTGATGTATACCCTAGCAGCATCAAGGAAATGGTTTGGGTTCTCATACATTGATGCTCATAAGGGTGACCCTGTGTATGCCTACTGCCCTCAATTCACCTTGGAAACTAGCAATCAAAATTTCAGGAGGGTGAATGATGCTTTCACCATGTACATTGTTAGGCTCCTGGAAAGTGACATGGCGAGGAGATTTTCTGATGAAGCTATGAGCCTAATAGCGCATTACAGTGCCTATTTCATCCAATTTAGGAAATTTTCCTATATAAGGCTTACAGGCTATGAGAGCACTCCTCTCAAGCTTCCTATGTTCTGCAATGAAAAAAGGGCCTTAATAGAAGTATGCAGGAAGTTGGATAAATTACACAGAACCTACAGGGATAAGAAGATCACTGGCCTACACTTCCCTAACATCTTGGGAAACTGCACCTGTAAAACAACCCTAGATGCACAAAATATAGAAAGAGCCCTAGCTCCCATTACTGTCCATTTCTTCAAGCCAAGAACTTGTTTTGACTCGAAGAAGTTTATTGAGCAGAACATCAAGATCACCTATCATCATAGGGCAGACACAGAGGACTATTGGGCTGACTGTGCTGATGATTTTAAAGCGAGAAGAAGACATTATGGTAGGTTTTCCCTTTAATTTATCCAAGATCTTAACCTGTACCAAGTTCCGGAAGGGCTCCAGGATGACAATTCTGACCTGTACTCATATGATTATGACAATGTGGTCAAACACACCCCCTTGGAAGACTTGGATTGGTTTAAAAAGGAAAAAGATGATTTGGCTGAAATCCTAGCCCCAGTCTTAGTGAGGACCAAGATCTGGTTTGATAAGAAAGTCCATGAGATTAGGAGGAACTCAGGGGAATCCTCCTCCAAGGATGCTTCAACACCAAGGAGGGAAGCTTTAACACCCAGATCGGAAGTACTTGTGCAGACCCCTCCTGCCTTGTCAACTCCGGGACCTACAGTCTCCACTCCTTCCTCGTCCACCCAGGTATATCAAAAGAAGGTCAGAGAAGTTAAGAAGGAGCCTGTGGAGGAGGATACCCTAAGGAAGCATACTAAATTATCCTTAGGCTGAGAGAACATCATTGTTCTTAGTGAAAGTGAAGAAAGTGAAATGCATGTATCTACAAATGCTCCAGAAACCCCCATGGATAAAGAAAAAGAGGTCCAGAGTACTGAGCTTCCTGGTGCCAGTGACCCCTCTATGTCAGAAGCCACAAGCACCCCACTTATATCTCAATTAGAGGCAACAATAGTACAAACCTTGGGTGCCATGAGTTCTTTGTCTCTTGGCCCTCTTGCCCCACCTTTTTCCTCCTCTTCCTCTTTTTCTTGGGTGCAACCTCTCGTTGATAGTAGGAAGAGAAATTCTTCCTCTTGGATCTCAGGACCAAATTTTGATGTTGTGGCAGCCTTGTTAGGTACTACTCCTCCTTCTCAGGCCAAAAAAGCCAGAACTACCTCCAGGATAGTGTCTGATGCTCAGGGCAAAAAATTCCTTGAGATTTCCAAGCCTAAGGATTTACAGGCATCCGACCTTGAACTCTCAAGAATTCCCATGGGAGAGTCTACCCCTGAAGGTCAGATCCACAATCTTCAAGAAAAGGTCACCAGAGTCATTGGGAGGGTAGAGAAAGGGCAGAAAACCATTGAATATTTGGAATAACAATCCCAGATTCTTACGAGTTTCATCAAGTCCCTGTTGTCCAAGGATAAAGTTTTGGATCCTACCCCATTGAATACTCTTCCACCACCTGTAATTCTGAGCTAGGATGAAGTGCAGAGTATCAAAGACATGCACAAGTATTCTATCTATGGAAGGGCTATGGAGGCCATGGTGGATGATATGTTGGTTGCATGATTAAACTTCATTGATGAAGCCTTCAAACTCCACGGGAAGGTGAGTAATTTACAACAGAAGCTCTCCTCCACTACTGTGAGCATTGATAAAGAACTTAAACTTTGGGGTAGTTGCATAGTAGACCTCCATCTAATGGGAAAAACAAATGAAAATATTTTGACGGAAAGAAAGGTCTTCAAGGATGCCAAGGATAATTTGTCAAAGTCCTAGGTCTACAGCATGGAATGGTAAATCAAGGTGTTGGAGGAGGCTCTGGGAGAGTTAAAGAATAACTGGCAGAAGGGTGAGGCCTTCAAAACACTAGTTATATCTACCTTCAAAGATATACATTTCCATCTTCATGATGAGACTTCTGGTGTGCCTATCACTTTACGAGAAATCAAAGCTCAATTCAGAGCTTTTATCAAAGGTGATCTATTCAAGGAAAGCTCCATTTCCAAGGAAAAAATGAAGGAAATCTGCTCTCTTCAATCTGCCATAGAAGAAGCAAATAAAGATTATCATACTCATGTCGAGTTCGACAAGGAAATATAGAAGTGCCTCGGATTTTGGACTCAGTCTACTGCCAACACATCAGTCCCATGAGGCAGAGACATAGCAGAGGCATTGAAGAGATTCAGACAGCGGATCTTAAACTCGGTGGGTCCCTCCTAGTCATGAGCACCTGTCTTCTTCTCCTAATTCTTCTCTTCTCTTCCCCCTTTTCCTCTCAAATTTGTTGTAATTAGTTGGGGTATTGTGATCAGTAGCCCTTTAACTAAACATTAGTTAAAAGAAGTAATTACCAAGATTAACTAATTTGTAAACTATATAATGGCCTCTCCTTGCCATTTTGAAGGAGAAAGAACTTGGCTTATTTCTGAAAGTGTAAATAAATCATAAAGAAATCAATACAGAAGGATTTTTCATTCTTTTTCTATCTGGTTTCCTTTATTCTCAAGCTATTCATTTTAATCTTGTTAGATCATTTGTCTGTATTATGCTCAGAATCTTTGTATTCTTGCAGATGTTATTTACAGAACTGTGTCTTTCCAAATTTCATCTTATTAATGTGATACAAATGATCTTATTCCAATTCATTGTACCCTCGCATGCATAAGGAATTACTCTATCATCTATAATTCTGAATGGTGCCTTTCGGCTCATTCTTGCATTTTCATTTCTCAGTCCTTTTGTGATTGATGATCCTTTTAGAAAACACTTTCATAATATCCAAGTTCCATAGTAAAACCATGCTTTGTATATCTGTAAATAGGTTCATTTCTAAATAAGGGAACCTCTCCCATTAAAGTGGAGGGACTTCTTGTCCCCTAACTGTTGCTCTTCTTGAATTCCTTTTTGACAACCAACAGTGTAGCATATATAAAAGAAGGATTTTGGATCATTGTAAATGGTTAAACAATTGTGTTTTGTACCCTCCCTTCTTCCTTGTCTAGAAGAGAAGTTGTGGAGCTTTCGAATCTCCCATTCCAGTCGTAATACAATTTTTTTTGTCTTTTTGCATCTGTAATGTATTGTATCGAATCTTGAGCAATAATATATGTTTCTGGGTAATTCCCAACCCTCTCATGTGTTCATTATTGTGTTTCTTATTTCTCATTACAGTTTGGTTACCTATGTATGGTGTTTGTATTGCATTCTATGGTCTATGTTAAATTACAAAATGAGTGTCTAACATTCCTTTAGTGCATCACCTCATTAGCTTAGGTTTAGTTTATCTCATCTTCTTAACCCTTTCTCCTTGGTAAAATAGAGTAGGATTGGAGTATATCCTCTGTAAATTTAATTGTGTACACCTAAATAGAGGAATAGGATCTGACTTTAATCAAGAGATCTCTCTCAACTCGCAAGGTCCCATAATTTGAGAGATGCTCCATGTTGTGCAATCACACTGAGAGCCTCAAGCTACAAACATTTAGGGGTATTGTGATTCTGCACTAATAGTTTTGGCGTGCTTGGTGGGACTAATAGGTCTCCAACTTTATTGCAACAAGATTGATGTGCACTTGTAATTTTAGCTTTTAAGAATCTTTGAAATTACACATTTGGTGACTCCAAAGGATCACAATCCACTAGTTTCATTAGTCCAAGCTTGCCAGGTTCATGAGAAGAATAAAATGAGGTCAAGAGCTAGAGAGGAGGGATTATTTATCTATCTGCACTTGTTCCTAGACAGAGGGAGAAGGGGAAGATGAGCTCAAATGCCTCCATCCCCACCAAATAGAACCTTGTCAACACCTCCCCCTGGTAGGCCATTCATTCAATCAACAAGGGTCCTCAGGCCAATCATAATGGAACAACCACACAACCCCTATGTCAACATCACTGGCAGCAACCCACTCGCCCTCAATGCACAAAATCTAGTCCAAGTTGCAGCATGAAAGAGCATCCCATACTTTACTAGAGAGAAGCAGAATTCTCCTAGTGACCACATTCAAGACATTACAAATGTCTTTGCCATTCATGAGATCACTGAGATGGACATTGTCATCAAGTTATTAGCCTCTTCACTCAATGGTAAAGCTTCAAAATGGTTCAAGAGCCTGACAGTAGGCTCTATTCAGAATTGGGGACCATCTGTGCAGAGATCTCCACAACCTATTTGGAGAAAAGGAAGATAACTTATCCTTGTTATAGCATTTGATAACCATCAAGGGGGGCTCTAATGAGTATTTGACAGATTTCAAATTCAGATTCTAAATGACATGGGATAGGATTGCAATAGTTGTAAGGCCCACAGATGAAGTTGTTTTCTTATACTTTCTTAGAGCTCTAAATTCTGATATTGCTTTAATGATTCAATCAATGGGAGGTACCACATTACCTGCAGCCTATAACATTTCCATTAGAGATGAAAAATGTCTAATTTAGGCTAGCAAAATTGCTCATGGGCCACCCATGCCTCTATACCAAGAACTAAGAGATCCAAGCACTAGTTAGACACCCACATTAGCTCCTATACCTACTCCTAGGAATCATAGTTGAGCTGAAGCCTCCACCTTGTCTTCTAGCACTTCAAAAGATCTTCAAGAAGTTATGAAACAATTATAGAACCTATGGAATGAGCTAGTGACTATCAAAAGATAGCAAGCTTAGAGTTCTAGGACATATCCACCTCAAATTTAGTATCAGGCTAGATCCCCATATCAGCAAAATAAACAACTAGCTCAGGTTACAAATCAAAACGAAAACCAAGGAAAACCTCAAGGTGTTAGGCCTTTTTTGCCATATGATCCAAACACAACTTAAACATCAAGGGCCTTGGTTCTAACACAATACAACATAACACAAGAATATGATTGGTGTTTCCCATGCAATTAACCCCATAACCAATCAATGTGTTTTAATGGTGCAGTAAACCAGGCCTTGATGGTACAGACCATTGGTGTTTCACAAGAGTCTAGCTGAGGGGAAAATCAGCAGCATGGACTTCAGCAAGAGGCACCTCCAAGTGAGACTATACTTATCAATTGGAATGTTGAAGATTTTTGTGGTGTGAATCAAACCCTTATCAAGGTGTAGCTGCCAATACATGGTGAAAGAAAAGGAATATATGAGAGGGAAAAGTCACCAAACTCAGTAATCCTCACCCTCCATTACTCCACAAGGTATTGGCACTCAGAATTCAACTCCAGTATGCAAAGTTTAGTCTAAGAAACCTTCAAAACCCACTCACCAGACATCGGTTGTAACAACCCATGTGCAAGAGAAAATGTGCTGGGAAAAGGGAAGCAAAGGGATAGCTCATTTAACATCATTGACCAAATGAAGAAGAAAAATTTTATATTTCAATGTGGGATTCATTGGCCATTCCAGGATAGAGAGAATCTATTGTAGAGTACTATGGTCAATTGGTCAAATTCAAATCAGCCCCTCAATAAAAAAGAAAAAGTGTTTACCAATGCAGCTTGGCCCCAAGAAACCATGAAGGATAACAAGGTAAGAATCTAGCCCCCTCCATTCTATGTTTCATTGATCATTGGAGACAAATTGGAGCATGATTTCATGTTTGATTTAGGGGAAAGTAGCTCTGTAATGCAAAAACAAATATCTGATCAGATGGGTCTTCAATACGAATTCATCTCCAAGGGCATAGTGAAATTAAGTGGGATAGCGGTAATAATGAGTGGAGTCATTAAGGGTTTCACCCTCACATTACACGCATGTGCCAATGTGATTGTATTGTAAAATGTATCAGTCATAAACTTGCCACAACATTTTGCATTGTGTTTTTCGAGAGACTTCACTGCTAAGATTGGAGGTTATCTATTTGCTGATTGGTCACACATGATTTTTAGAACAAGGTATGGAGCTAAGGCTACAATCAGATATGAGACCATTGCAAATACCATATTGAGTCATATATACCTAGCCCAATCAATGTGAATTGTTATATCCTTTGATTAGGAGGACCTCGCAAGCACTTGTGAGGTAGATACCAAGGTCGAGTGTATTTCATACTTGACCTTCGATGAGTGGGTAAACAAGAGGCATGATTTTGACCCATATAATGAGATAGAGGAATCTGAGCTAGGATTCTACAATTTTATTGAGGAGAATCATCCTCTTCCCGAAATCATTAAGCCAGACCACAGAGTTGAAAATGAGGGGTAAGTAAGTTATTCTTTGACGACTCAAGAAGTAGTCAAGTATCTGGAGGAGGAGCTATTCTTGTTTCCCCCCAAGGTATGAAATACTACTCAACCTTTCATTTCCAATTTTATTGTTCAAAAAAAATAGTAGAGTATGAGGCCTTGATCCATGACTGCATTGGGCAAGGATAAGGGAGTTAAAAACTTGCAAGTGTTAGTGACAGTGAGATAGTTGTGAATCAAGTCCGAGGAAAAAATTATACCAGGAACAATCTGCTAAAGAGCTACAAGAATTGTGTATGGAACCTCATTGAGGACTTCAAAGCATTCGACATCAATTCCATCCCAAGGAAAAAGAATGAAGCAAGACACAAATTAGCAATAATTGGGGCAGCATTTGACGTTGTAGAGAAGATCAAGAGTGATAAATCTCAGCCCCACATCAAGTTGGTTGTGAGGCCAGCCATCCCAGAAAACAACACAAGTTGGGAAGTCTTTGAAATGATCAACAAATTTTCAAATTTCCACAAGAAGAAGCTGAGTTATCCTCCAAGAACCAAGACAAACTGGAGTAGTAATATGGCGATCAAGTGGTCTATCTAAGAATAAAGAAACTACCCATGGGTTTTATCACTTTAGAATCAATATTTAACCCAAATGACCAATTCCGAAGGGAGAAGGTGAATATTCAAGTAAAGGGTGAAGATTATGAGCCCATTTTCACATAAGAAGGAAAAACGTTGTAGATTGGAAATTTAAGCACTCAATAGAAAATTCTAAATTTATTCAACTTTTTCAAGAATTCCTAGATGTCTTTGTCTTGACATATAAGGATTTAAGGGGTTTCAGCCCAAACTAGGACAACACATGATCGAGCTGGATCCAAGATCTAAGATTTTTAGATAGAAGCAAAGGCCAGTAAATCCTCACATTGAGCCTCTCATGAGAAAAGAGTTGAACAAGCTAATATAGGCAAGCATCATCTTCCTTATCAATCATTCGAGTTAGGTTTCAAACTTTGTGCCCATGAGGAAAAGAAATGGATAAATCATACTATGTGTGGACTTTCCTAATCTGAAAAGAGAATCACTAAAGGATCACTATCAACTTCCATCAATGGAACAGATCTTACAAGTTGTAGCTTCCCTCTGAGAGGTTTTCACTTCTAGACGATACTTAGGCTATAATTAGGGTACTGGTGAAAGAAGAAGATCAGTTCAAGATAATCTTCACCACCAAATGGGGTACATATGCTTATAAGAATATTCAATTTGGATTGTCGAATGCCAGAGAAAATTTTTGGCAATCTATGGACATGGCATTCAAACGATTAATCAACAATATGGTTCTGGTGTATCTATATTATATCACCATCTTCTCCAAGGATGTTGCACACCATATCTTCCACCTTAGACTTGTATATCAGAGGTGTAGAAGGTTTGAGTGTCATTAAACCCAAATAAGTGGGGTGTTCGTGGCACATGAGGGGAAATTATTGGGCCACATTGTCTCAAGACAAGTGTTAACAATTGATCCTGAAAGGGTTGATGCCATCCAAAAACTCCCATTTCCACAACACAAAACATCTCTAAAAATATTCTTGGGGAGAATAAAATTTGTTTACAAGTTTGTGCCTAATTTTTCCACTCTTGTGAAGCCTTTAACAATGAATTTAAAGGAGAGTCCTGCATTTAAATGGAAAGCAGAAGGAAAAGAGATTTTTTAGGCCATAAACCTTGCAATATCATAGGCCCCAACTCGTATTAACCCATACGTTTCAAAAGACTTCATGTTGTATTCTTTTAGATGGTCAGACACCATCTCATCCATATTTTCCAGCCTAACAGGAAGGTTCAAAACAACCCATAGCCTTCTTCAGTGAGGGCTTTGAGAATTACGAGGTAAAGTAATATTTCGTTAAAAAACATGTCCTCACTATTATTAGGAGTTTTAAGAAGTTAAAACACTTGGTCTCAAACAATAAGATTCAACTACTAGTATTTCATGTTGGTGTCAAGGATTTTCTCCTAAACAAGGACTTGATCGAGAAGAGAGTAGGCTAGATCACTTGGGTAATGGAATATGATATTAAAATGAAAGTGGTCCCTCCGAGGCAGATCACCTGTCTCTTCTCTCCTAATTCTTCTCTTCTCTTCCCCCTTTTCCTCTCAAATTTGTTGTAATTAGTTGGGGTATTGTGATCAGTAGCCCTTTAACTAAACATTAGTTAAAAGAAGTAATTACCAAGATTAACTAATTTGTAAACTATATAATGGCCTCTCCTTGCCATTTTGAAGGAGAAAGAACTTGGCTTATTTCTGAAAGTGTAAATAAATCATAAAGAAATCAATACAGAAGGATTTTTTCATTCTTTTTCTATCTGGTTTCCTTTATTCTCAAGCTATTCATTTTAATCTTGTTAGATCATTTGTCTGTATTATGCTCAGAATCTTTGTATTCTTGCAGATGTTATTTACAGAACTGTGTCTTTCCAAATTTCATCTTATTAATGTGATACAAATGATCTTATTCCAATTCATTGTACCCTCGCATGCATAAGGAATTAATCTATCATCTATAATTCTGAATGGTGCCTTTCGGCTCATTCTTGCATTTTCATTTCTCAGTCCTTTTGTGATTGATGATCCTTTTAGAAAACACTTTCATAATATCCAAGTTCCATAGTAAAACCATGCTTTGTATATCTGTAAATAGGTTCATTTCTAAATAAGGGAACCTCTCCCATTAAAGTGGAGGGACTTCTTGTCCCCTAACTGTTGCTCTTCTTGAATTCCTTTTTGACAACCAACAGTGTAGCATATATAAAAGAAGGATTTTGGATCATTGTAAATGGTTAAACAATTGTGTTTTGTACCCTCCCTTCTTCCCTTGTCTACAAGAGAAGTTGTGGAGCTTTCGAACCTCCCATTCCAGTCGTAATACAATTTTTTTTGTCTTTTTGCATCTGTAATGTATTGTATCGAATCTTGAGCAATAATATATGTTTCTGGGTAATTCCCAACCCTCTCATGTGTTCATTATTGTGTTTCTTATTTCTCATTACAGTTTGGTTACCTATGTATGGTGTTTGTATTGCATTCTATGGTCTATGTTAAATTACAAAATGAGTGTCTAACATTCCTTTAGTGCATCACCTCATTAGCTTAGGTTTAGTTTATCTCATCTTCTTAACCCTTTCTCCTTGGTAAAATAGAGTAGGATTGGAGTATATCCTCTGTAAATTTAATTGTGTACACCTAAATAGAGGAATAGGATCTGACTTTAATCAAGAGAGCTCTCTCAACTCGCAAGGTCCCATAATTTGAGAGATGCTCCATGTTGTGCAATCACACTGAGAGCCTCAACCTATCTGGCTACAAACATTTAGGGGTGTTGTGATTCTACACTAATAGTTTTGGTGTGCCTGGTGGGACTAAGAGGTCTCCATCTTTATTACAACAAGATTGATGTGCACTTGTTATAATTTTAGCTTTTAAGAATCTTTGAAATTACACATTTGGTGACTCCAAAGGATCACAATCCACTAGTTTCATTAGTCCAAGCTTGCCAGGTTCATGAGAAGAATAAAAATGAGGTCAAGAGCTAGAGAGGAAGGATTATTTATCTATCTGCACTTGTTCCTAGACAGAGGGAGAAGGGGAAGATGAGCTCAAATGCCTCCATCCCCACCAAATAGAACCTTGTCAACACCTCCCCCTGGTAGGCCATTCATTCAATCAACAAGGGTCCTCAGGCCAATCATAATGGAACAACCACACAACCCCTATGTCAACATCACTGGCAGCAACCCACTCGCCCTCAATGCACAAAATCTAGTCCAAGTTGCAGCATGAAAGAGCATCCCATACTTTACTAGAGAGAAGCAGAATTCTCCTAGTGACCACATTCAAGACATTACAAATGTCTTTGCCATTCATGAGATCACTGAGATGGACATTGTCATCAAGTTATTAGCCTCTTCACTCAATGGTAAAGCTTCAAAATGGTTCAAGAGCCTGACAGTAGGCTCTATTCAGAATTGGGACCATCTGTGCAGAGATCTCCACAACCTATTTGGAGAAAAGGAAGATAACTTATCCTTGTTATAGCATTTGATAACCATCAAGGGGGGCTCTAATGAGTATTTGACAGATTTCAAATTCAGATTCTAAATGACATGGGATAGGATTGCAATAGTTGTAAGGCCCACAGATGAAGTTGTTTTCTTATACTTTCTTAGAGCTCTAAATTCTGATATTGCTTTAATGATTCAATCAATGGGAGGTACCACATTACCTGCAGCCTATAACATTTCCATTAGAGATGAAAAATGTCTAATTTAGGCTAGCAAAATTGCTCATGGGCCACCCATGCCTCTATACCAAGAACTAAGAGATCCAAGCACTAGTTAGACACCCACATTAGCTCCTATACCTACTCCTAGGAATCATAGTTGAGCTGAAGCCTCCACCTTGTCTTCTAGCACTTCAAAAGATCTTCAAGAAGTTATGAAACAATTATAGAACCTATGGAATGAGCTAGTGACTATCAAAAGATAGCAAGCTTAGAGTTCTAGGACATATCCACCTCAAATTTAGTATCAGGCTAGATCCCCATATCAGCAAAATAAACAACTAGCTCAGGTTACAAATCAAAACGAAAACCAAGGAAAACCTCAAGGTGTTAGGCCTTTTTTGCCATATGATCCAAACACAACTTAAACATCAAGGGCCTTGGTTCTAACACAATACAACATAACACAAGAATATGATTGGTGTTTCCCATGCAATTAACCCCATAACCAATCAATGTGTTTTAATGGTGCAGTAAACCAGGCCTTGATGGTACAGACCATTGGTGTTTCACAAGAGTCTAGCTGAGGGGAAAATCAGCAGCATGGACTTCAGCAAGAGGCACCTCCAAGTGAGACTATACTTATCAATTGGAATGTTGAATATTTATATGGTGTGAATCAAACCCCTTATCAAGGTGTAGCTGCCAATACATGGTGAAAGAAAAGGAATATATGAGAGGGAAAGTCACCAAACTCAGGTAATCCTCAACCCTCCATTACTCCACAAGGTATTGGCACTCAGAATTCAACTCCCAGTATGCAAAGTTAGTCTAAGAAACCTTCAAAACCCACTCAGACATCGGTTGTAACAACCCATGTGCAAGAGAAAAATGTGCTGGGAAAAGGGAAGCAAAGGGATAGCTCATTTAACATCATTGACCAAATGAAGAAGAAAAATTTTAATATTTCAATGTGGGATTCATTGGCCATTCCAGGATAGAGAGATCTATTGTAGAGTACTATGGTCAATTGGTCAAATTCAAATCAGCCCCTCAATAAAAAAGAAAAAGTGTTTACCAATGCAGCTTGGCCCCAAGAAACCATGAAGGATAACAAGGTAAGAATCTGAAGCCCCCTCCATTCTATGTTTCATTGATCATTGGAGACAAATTGGAGCATGATTTCATGTTTGATTTAGGGGAAAGTAGCTCTGTAATGCAAAAACAAATATCTGATCAGATGGGTCTTCAATACGAATTCATCTCCAAGGGCATAGTGAAATTAAGTGGGATAGCGGTAATAATGAGTGGAGTCATTAAGGGTTTCACCCTCACATTACACACATGTGCCAATGTGATTGTATTGTAAAATGTATCAGTCATAAACTTGCCACAACATTTTGCATTGTGTTTTTCGAGAGACTTCACTGCTAAGATTGGAGGTTATCTATTTGCTGATTGGTCACACATGATTTTTAGAACAAGGTATGGAGCTAAGGCTACAATCAGATATGAGACCATTGCAAATTACCATATTGAGTCATATATACCTAGCCCAATCAATGTGAATTGTTTATCCTTTGATTAGGAGGACCTCGCAAGCACTTGTGAGGTAGATACCAAGGTCGAGTGTATTTCATACTTGACCTTCGATGAGTGGGTAAACAAGAGGCATGATTTTGACCCATATAATGAGATAGAGGAATCTGAGCTAGGATTCTACAATTTTATTGAGGAGAATCATCCTCTTCCCGAAATCATTAAGCCAGACCACAGAGTTGAAAATGAGGTAAGTAAGTTATTCTTTGACGACTCAAGAAGTAGTCAAGTATCTGGAGGAGGAGCTATTCTTGTTTCCCCCCAAGGTATGAAATACTACTCAACCTTTCATTTCCAATTTTATTGTTCAAAAAAAATAGTAGAGTATGAGGCCTTGATCCATGGACTGCATTGGGCAAGGATAAGGGAGTTAAAAACTTGCAAGTGTTTAGTGACAGTGAGATAGTTGTGAATCAAGTCCGAGGAAAAAATTATACCAGGAACAATCTGCTAAAGAGCTACAAGAATTGTGTATGGAACCTCATTGAGGACTTCAAAGCATTCGACATCAATTCCATCCCAAGGAAAAAGAATGAAGCAAGACACAAATTAGCAATAATTGGGGCAGCATTTGACGTTGTAGAGAAGATCAAGAGTGATAAATCTCAGCCCCACATCAAGTTGGTTGTGAGGCCAGCCATCCCAGAAAACAACACAAGTTGGGAAGTCTTTGAAAATGATCAACAAATTTTCAAATTTCCACAAGAAGAAGCTGAGTTATCCTCCAAGAACCAAGACAAACTGGAGTAGTAATATGGCGATCAAGTGGTCTATCTAAGAATAAAGAAACTACCCATGGGTTTTATCACTTTAGAATCAATATTTAACCCAAATGACCAATTCCGAAGGGAGAAGGTGAATATTCAAGTAAAGGGTGAAGATTATGAGCCCATTTTCACATAAGAAGGAAAAACGTTGTAGATTGGAAATTTAAGCACTCAATAAGAAAATTCTAAATTTATTCAACTTTTTCAAGAATTCCTAGATGTCTTTGTCTTGACATATAAGGATTTAAGGGGTTTCAGCCCAAACTAGGACAACACATGATCGAGCTGGATCCAAGATCTAAGATTTTTAGATAGAAGCAAAGGCCAGTAAATCCTCACATTGAGCCTCTCATGAGAAAAGAGTTGAACAAGCTAATATAGGCGAGCATCATCTTCCTTATCAATCATTCGAGTTAGGTTTCAAACTTTGTGCCCATGAGGAAAAGAAATGGATAAATCATACTATGTGTGGACTTTCCTAATCTGAAAAGAGAATCACTAAAGGATCACTATCAACTTCCATCAATGGAACAGATCTTACAAGTTGTAGCTTCCTCTGAGAGGTTTTCACTTCTAGACGGATACTTAGGCTATAATTAGGTACTGGTGAAAGAAGAAGATCAGTTCAAGATAATCTTCACCACCAAATGGGGTACATATGCTTATAAGAATATTCAATTTGGATTGTCGAATGCCAGAGAAAATTTTTGGCAATCTATGGACATGGCATTCAAACGATTAATCAACAATATGGTTCTGGTGTATCTATATTATATCACCATCTTCTCCAAGGATGTTGCACACCATATCTTCCACCTTAGACTTGTATATCAGAGGTGTAGAAGGTTTGGAGTGTCATTAAACCCAAATAAGTGTGTGTTCTTGGCACATGAGGGGAAATTATTGGGCCACATTGTCTCAAGACAAGTGTTAACAATTGATCCTGAAAGGGTTGATGCCATCCAAAAACTCCCATTTCCACAACACAAAACATCTCTAAAAATATTCTTGGGGAGAATAAAATTTGTTTACAAGTTTGTGCCTAATTTTTCCACTCTTGTGAAGCCTTTAACAATGAATTTAAAGGAGAGTCCTGCATTTAAATGGAAAGCAGAAGGAAAAGAGATTTTTTAGGCCATAAACCTTGCAATATCATAGGCCCCAACTCTTATTAACCCATACTTTTCAAAAGACTTCATGTTGTATTCTTTTAGATGGTCAGACACCATCTCATCCATATTTTTCCAGCCTAACAAGGAAGGTTCAAAACAACCCATAGCCTTCTTCAGTGAGGGCTTTGAGAATTACGAGGTAAAGTAATATTTCGTTAAAAAACATGTCCTCACTATTATTAGGAGTTTTAAGAAGTTAAAACACTTGGTCTCAAACAATAAGATTCAACTACTAGTATTTCATGTTGGTGTCAAGGATTTTCTCCTAAACAAGGACTTGATCGAGAAGAGAGTAGGCTAGATCACTTGGGTAATGGAATATGATATTAAAATCAAAGTGACCAAGCTGGTTCATGGCAAGGGTCTATGTGAGTAGCTCACTTCCGAGCAACAGGTTGGGTCAGTGGATGAAGAATAGATTGTCCTACTATTGCAAAATGATCAAAAGCATCCAGCTATTAATGCACCTATTTCATGTTGGACTCAAGCCTTGGTGCATTATGTCCAAACAATTTTGTTCCCTCCATAATGGGACAAAGAAAAGAGGAGATACTTTAGGTTACAAGCCATCTCGTATGTGCTTGTTAGTGGTGTACTGTTTAAGAGGGATATCAATAGTGTCTTATTGATGTGCATTAGGACAGGCCAATTTGAGAAGGTCTTGCATGAGTTCCATGACAGAGAATTAGGAGGAAAATTTTCCCCTCGAGTAACATCTCTCAAGATTAAGAAAGTTGGTTATTATTGGCCTACGGTGTTCAGGGATTGTTACTCATTGATCAATAAGTGCAATAAGTGTGCATTCTTCACAGGGAAAAAAACGTTGGCAGCCCTACCCCTTCATCCTATTTCAGTGGATGAGCTATTCATACAATGAGGAATATAATTAACTGGGGTGATTAACCCAAATTTAAGCTAGGGCCACAAGTGGATACTTATAGCAACAGACTATTTCATGAAGTGGACTGAAGTAGTGGCACTTAAGGAAGCGAATGAATCTAACATCTTGGATTTCTATGAAGGGATAGCCACCAGGTTTGCAGTCCCTACCACTATCATATAAGATAATGCATTGGCATTCCTTAGTACAAGGATCACTAAATGGGCTATCAAGAATGGTGTATACCTCAGTACTTCATCAAACTATTACCCTCAAGTTAATGGCCAAGCAGAGCCCACAAACAAGAACCTATTTAGGATTATCAAAAGGACTCTTGATGAAAATCATAGAAATTTACATACAAATCTCAAATCATCTCTACAGGCTGATAGGATCACATCCAAGAGGTCCACAGGTAACTCCCCATATAAGCTTTTATATGAAAAAGAGGTATTATTGCCCATATTAGTGGAGCTTCTCACTCTGGAGCTCATAAAACAGTTGGAACTAGCCGTGTTTGAACCTATGGAAACAAGGTATGCAGAGTTGATCGAATTAGGAGAAGCAAGAGAGCATGGAATACAGAGTATGGAGAAGGATCAAGCATTGATCAAGAAGAGATTTGATAAGAAAGTGAGAATGAGGACCTTTCAGGAAGGGGACTTAGTCCTGAAGTGGGATACAAATTGAGTAAAGGCAGGAAATAATTCCAAGTTTGATACAATTTTGAGTTGCCCCTACATCATCATAAAGTGAAAAAGTAGCAATGCATTCGAGCTGGCTAAATTGGATGGTGAAGAATTACAAATCCCAGTGAACAGGATCCATCTCAAACATTACTACTGAAAATTAAGGTTCCACCCTTCCAAATATTAACATAGGATTTTAATTTTCCTAAGTGTGTATGCACATTGTGTTGTTGTACAATAGGTTTTATTTCCCTAAGTGATTTGGTACAAGTTTTTGCTACTTTAGGTTGGCATTGTTATACAGTTCAATGTACCTCCAGGTGAATGTGCCAAGCCCTTAAGCATTTGCAACAGGGAGACCCATGTTTTTTGTAAAATTTTCTCATTTTAAAATAGAAAAAATACATAGCACCTAAAATCAGGTCTTAAAGGGTTCATTTCCAGAGGAACATGACCAACGTCAAGCCACCACCTGTGACCCCATGCCTAATGGATATAACAAGGAAACTGATCTCTTCATCTAGTAGGCAGATACCCCTATGAGCCGCCAAATTGTTATCTCAATTTTCTCCCCCGGAAAAATTAGATCAACCACAACCCTATACAGAAAGAAACTCAATCGATGGCTCTTTTGTACGAGCCCATGCTTCAAATCCAACAAAAAAGTTACAGGAGGGCTCTAAAATGGAGTAGTAGGGTCAGGGAAGGAAGAAAAAAGTGTCAAAGAAAACTAAAGGCACAAAGGAGAGAAGCGGAGAAACGCTCAAAGTGTATGGGCTCTACGAATGATTCAGAGCGATCCCAAATTAGATAAGTTTTGAAGAATCATCAGAAGCTTCCACGTGCCTCATCAACGTATCTCAAAAGATTAAACTAAAAAAGAAGACTCAAATGATTGTGGAACTTCACCATGTCATTGGCCTGAAAAGGGACAAAATTGGCCATTGAAAATTCCAAAGGAGCAGAAAGAACCACGTATTAGCTTCGGGCAATTTCAAAATGGGATTCCAAGGTGGAGAATCAAACTTTTGCCAGCCCTCCATGTGGCCAGTGGTATTCAAAGGTAAATATAAAATTGGGCCCAAATCGGTTAAGGATAAGAGTGTTGGTGGAAGGCGCCATGTGTTTTAATAGTGCACATTCAAAGGCACAACCCAAAGCGGAGACTCAAGTGAGTGCGAGGCTTCCACGTGTTTAGGATTCAAGAAAGGCATTGGTCCAAATTGGCTAAGTATCATGTACTCATGGAAGGAACCATTGTCAACTTGACGCATCTTCAAAGGTAAATCTAAAATCGGGTCCTTAGACAAGTGCCTAGCCTCCACATGTCCCTAGTCAAATATATGGCCCTTCCAAACAAAAGGACTTAGTTTAAAAACATAAAGGAAAAGAGAAAATCCGTAGAAGGAGCCATGTGTCAGCTTGGCATAATTTCAAAAGAAAAATCCAAAAGCGGTCCCCAAACATGTTCCATCCCTCCACGTGGCCATGTTCCAAGTCAAAGCGGGAAGGCGGATCTTTGGAGGTAATTATAAATTTTTGGCTTCATTTATAGGAGACATAAAGTATAAAAAGTAGTCGTACCTCCGACTATACCAAAGGAGCCATGTATCAGACCTAAATTACATGTGGGCCAGTGGGCTTGGGGAGGAATTTTTGCCCAAATGAAAAATGTGGACTGGCGGGCCCAAAGATTGTTTTTTGACAAAAATGGTATTGTGAGGTTGCTAGGCATTTTACATTTTTGGTTTTTTTTACTAAAAGGTGCAAAGTGAATTTCATGCCTGTAGACACATTCTAATAACTAGTTTCCACCATTTTTTGTATGGACCCAACTCAAATATATTCAAATGGGTATATCTACTGATCCAGTACCTGAAATCCAAAAAAATTGGCACCATTGGAGAGATCTCGACCTCATCTACAACATGGAGACTTGAAACTTTAATTTCGACAAGGTTAGTTGGAGAAAAATTGGAAAAAAAATTTGTGCCATTAATATAGGATCAAATTTTCTCCAACAACCAGATCAGATTTGATCTGATCCGCCGTTCTTCCTCCTTCAATGCACCGAACAAGTAATCAAGGTAGATTTGACAGATTGAGGGCAGATTTAGAGGGGCATTGATGGCTGGTATCTAAGCTTCAAATTAGTTTTCCCACCTCTCTCCTTCTTCTGTCTGTGAAACATTTATAAAAGAAGGAGATGGGATGATTATAAAGGGTTAGACACTTGTGTTTCATACCCTCCCTTCTTCCCTTGTCTATAAGAGAATTTGTGGAGCTTTCCAACCTTCCATTCGAGTTGTAATACAAAGTTTTTTATCTCTTGGCCACTTTATCATACTGTATCCACTCTTGAGAAATAATATATGTCTGTGGATGATTCTTTACCCTCTCATGTGTTCATTTTTGTCTTTCTTATCTCTCATTGTAGTTTGGTTACATGTGAATGGTGTTTGTATTACATTTCTATGGTCTGTGTTAAATTACAAAACGAGTGTCTAACATTCCTTTGGCACATCACCTCATTAGCTTAGGTTTATTTTCTCGCATCTTCTCAACCCCATCTCCTTGGTAAAATAGAGTAGGCTTAGAGTATATCCTATGTAAATTTATTGGTGTGCACTTGAATAGAGGAATAGGAACTAGCCTTAATCCTGAGATCTCTCTCAACTCACAAGGTCCCACAGTTTGAGAGATGCTCCCTTTTGTGCAATCACAGTGAGAGCCTCAACCTATCTAGTTGTAGAAATTCAAAGGTGTTCAGATTCTACACTAACAGGTCCAGGTTACCCTTTTTGTTGTAAACTTCGATGGATGTTTCTACTACCTATTGGTAAGATGGTTTTCTAACCCCAAAAGAACCTAGATTTATTCCTTGTCTGGTAGTATTCTTTGAGTTTTGATTTTGTAAACATATGTATTCTTGTAAGTCTTAGGGGATTTTCAGCTTTGAAGGAATTATCAAAAAGGAATGATCATCCCACAAGAGAATTACATCCTTGGGATGAAGTATGATTATTGGTGTATTATGATAATCCCACAAAATCATCATGTCATTGAGCTCCTTTTTCTTTTTTCTGATATTAAAGCATCTCATACTTGATTATGGGAAAAATTTTAAAATTAGCTAAAATAATTTCTCTACTTTTAATAGGATCTTCCTAGTTTTCTCATGGGGGAGGGAGAAAGAGTTCTGCTTCTTGAGAAATTAGAACATGTAAAGGTACAATATTTATCAAGAGGAATCTTTTTCTATTGACTAAAGTTTGATAACCTAGAATTTTGAGGCTATCTAGCTTGTATTGTGAGGTTTATAATTGTTATTTTCTCTACTACATATGCCACATTATCGGTAAGGAATGTTTTTCTTTGGCTACTATAAGTTCAGTGATTGGAGATGTTCTTTGTGATGAATATTATATTAACTTTTTTTCTATGTGCAAGGAGGTTTCTAATCACTGAGAAGCATATGTTAGAAGATCATCTCTTTTTATATCATCTTGCATATTTATAGCTCCCCATCCATCATTTATAGAAACAAATTTAAGTGGAAGTGATCTTGAGATTGCAAGAAGGATGGAATGGATTTATAGTAGGGATCTTCCTATTGTTGAAGTTGATTCTGACTTTGAGTGTTCTGTGGTATGTACCATATATCAACTTTAGTGAAAATATTGATTAGTCTCTTGTGTCAGTTACACCTTACAATTCATGACCATCCATATCTATTTCACCATTTATTTGATAAATAAATAGAAACTGAATGTATCAAGAACTAATGACGATTTTAGATACACAAAATTTTATGAGGAAATTAGCATTACAAATTTAGGATTTATTATCTTAATAGACCACATTGGAGAATTGAATTGATTGAGGAGAATACTAGTTAATTATGTACTATGTATGCACTATTTCATACCTTTTGGATGACGACAAAAAACATCTGTAGAAAAGTGAACAATATGTAAAACCATTTTTAATGTCATCAATATTAGTCTTGCAAGAACATGTTCAAATAATTTTGCATAGTCTCCATTACTAAAACAACTAAACAAGAGTTTCCTTAAGGACATGTTAATAATGTATGTTATGGAAAGAAAATAAAAATGGGAAGATTACCTTCACTTAATACATTTTTTTTAATGAAAAATCCTATCACGTTTCTCTCAATATGGCTCTTTTCGAAGCATTATACAAAATGTGGTGTAGGATTCCTCTTTGTTGGGATGGGATGGATAGTATACCAATCCAAGGACTAGAAGTGTTGCAGTATTACGATGAACATATTCATCTCAGAAGATAAAGGTTCAAATAATCCTCAGATAGAAAACTAAGTTATGTTAACATTATTAGGGTTCCTAGAGAGTTTTAGATTGGCGATAAGATATTTCAAGATTTTAATGTAAATAATATTAACTGGTCTCTATTCAACTTATAGTTATTTTATTCCTGAAATTCTTAGTATGAAACTATGCTGAAATTGATCTTATAAAAGTGGCATCTCATCTTGTTACCAATAAATCATAGCAATAAATTTCTACAGAGAAGGTTAAAGACTAGGGTGTAATTTTTTTGGCATATGAGCCTGTATGGGCCATTGGAACTAGAAGAGTTGCAACCCCATCCTAGGCTCAAGAGTTAAACCTTTTATATTACAAATTTTCAGCATGGCAATGGTTACAATTTGTTATTATAGTTAAATTGCTACAACATTGAAATATATGGAAGTAAGAAAAGTATAGATTTGAAAATCAATTTCCTTAGTCCTTTCACTATATGGGTTTAGCATGATAGGTGAGGTGGTATGTAAGTGTTAGGATTTTACAATAACATATGTATGAATAATAGTGATGAGACAATGTGTGGTAGCAGAGGAAGTGGTAAATCTATATAATCTGGTTGAAACTTGATATTAATTCCTTTTTCTTTAATTATGGGAGGCATTTTTCTAGTGAACAAAAATTAACGTCCAACCTTTTAATATAAAGTCTCTTTCTTGAGGAGTCTGGAAATGAATCTCTAGAGATATTAGTAATTCTATTACTTTTTTATAACAGTATATTTCAAACAATACTTAGTTATCATAGCTCCCTTACTATTAGATCATGAGCTACTAATCAAAAGAGGATTATTCATAAAATTAGATCTTTAGAGACATCTCATAAAATTGCAATGATAGAGAGAAGATAATATGGCCCATGTGCAAGGATGAAACTCCAAAAGAAAAGAATTAAAATTTAGATGAAGACAAAATTACAAAAGAATGGGATGTTTGGTGATGCTATGGTGAAGAGTTCTGACTATAGCCTAGCACACTTGAGTCTAGTTAGAAATTGATCATAATGATTCTTTCTACATAGGACTTGTGGGTTCATTTTATATTTTTCCTCGTAGTTCTCCTATGTAATTTTGATCAATGTATCTATAGTTTTCATAAACTACTGGATGTGAATATGCAGTGATAATATAAGTGATCTACTTATATTTTGCTTTCTCACTTTTCGTACTTAGTGGATTGAATGGACACAAAATTATTCTATCTTTTGTACCATTTCGTGTATAATTTCAAAAAAAGTGTTCAATATTACTTTTCTCTTGAGATAATGATCTGCATTTCCTTGGCTCATGTTTACTCAAATAGTAATGAATTGGCTTAAAGTAAATGTCATTACTGAAGTAGCAGAATCAATCCAAATTATCTATGGTGGTAACTAGCTAGCTTCTCTCAATATTTCTATCGTTAAAATTTGAATGATTTTTTATTCTTATCATCGCTATCATCTTCTTTTGGGTTAACGATGGGGGAGGAAACCTGAATATTGCTGAAATTTTAAGGTCAATGTAAAGATTGGATAAATCATCTATGTTCATGTAAGATGACAAGTTATTACTCACGCTATGTACAATTGATTTAATATGTGCCAGTCATCTTCTTGTTCGACTCAAATAAATAGACAATTACTTGTTTTGCATATTGTAGGTTCAGTACATGTTGGAAATTATGTTGAGTTGGTAGTAAAATATGACATTGTTGGATTTCTAGTCGGAGGGACTTCTCTGAAGGTTTGCTGCAAACTATTTTAACCTCTTCATACCTTTTCTCTGAAGTTATTCAAGATCTTCACATTGTGTAGTTCAATACAAATTTTTCTCATCCTGGCCTACAAAAACTCATGGTCAAGTTTTTCTTGTAGGTGGCTATACTCTTTATTACGTGATCTTGTTTCATCACTGTAGCTTCAAGTATAAGTGCAATGTTATTATTTATTGTCTTTTCAAGTTACCCGTCACATTATGCAAAGTCTCAGCATAGGCATGCCTTGTTATTAAAGATGACCTTTCTTATGAAAGTATAATGGTTTCTTGTTATATGTTTAGTTCAACCTTAGTATTTTCACGAGATGTTTGTCGCTTATAAATTCTCAAGTGAAAGTCGATAAACGTAACAAGTCATTATAATTTTTATTTTTATGTAGACTACAAATGAGTTGCTTGGTGCTATTGATAGTAGAGAATTGTATCAAAGTTGAGACAATCAAAGTGAAGAACATGAAATGACAGTTTTTGGCAAAGAGGAAGTTGCTCAAAAAAAAATTTAAGACAATTAACCTCAATGTAGCACCAGGGAAGCATACAGATTGCTTGAAGCTGGGTGTGGAGAGAATATTTTCATATTGTATGTTAAGGGTTAATGACATTTATGAACCCTTTTGTATTTTATCATTGTTTTTAAAGGGTTAATGACATTTAGACACCCTTTTGTAATTTATTTTATTTGATATTAATAAAATGTTTGCGGACCCATTTTTTGGGCACAAGATTCAACTGAAATTGTTTTTAATTTAGAATATTAATTATTATCCCACTCTGACATTATAGATGATATGTAGCCTTCAATTACACTATATAATATTTGGTTATTATTTATTCTTTAAATTTGTATCATCTCTCAAGAGATAATAAAAGTTAAAATTAGTATTGTCTCTAGAGAGACACAACAATAGTATTCTATATTTTCTCTACGGAGACAATATTTATATTGTCTCTAGAGAGACAAAAATGATAGTGTCTCTCAAGAGAATAAATATGTATCGATCTATATTTTCTTTAGAGAGATAATAATTAGAGACAATGTTATAGACACTGGCTTTGAGACAATAATAAATACAATATACCACTTTTTTATTGTCTCTATTTGAGAAAATTTGGTCAAGTATTGTCTATATTATTTTCTCAAAACACCCTCCCTTGTAGTAGTGATTCTATAAAACAATTTGAAATGTACCTTGTAAAATATAGCATGAATTGAAAGATGCCCTCCCAGAACATTTAGTCTTTGATGCCAAAGAGGAATTGGATTCAAATGCTCACTCAGAGGGCTTTGCTAAATCAATCCCAGAAATTCCTTTCAATGAAAATCCAATGGATGGTGACAAGGGATACTAAAATGGTGAGATTCATACAAACGAAAATGTGGCACCATCTGCTTGCATAAAAGTTAAAAAAAATATTCCACCTTCCTTTCCTTTGGAAAACAATACATATGTTCTGATCGATGTGTTGGAAGTTTCTCTTCCTATTTTGGAGGTTTCTAATGGCCAAAAAATGGTAAAAAAGAAGAAAATCCTTTCCATAAGAAGATCATTGTTCCTACCTAATTCTCTCTTTCGTTTATTGGAAGTTGTTTCTTTTTTACTTCCTTGTCTGTTATTGTTTTATCTGGGCTTTCAGGCCTTGTGTACCTGTTGATGTATTTTTTCATCCATATTAATTTGATCCCTTTTCTATACTTCGGGGTATGGTCCCCTTCAAAACCATTTACCAATAAGAAAAAATATATAGCATGGATTTTTATGTATAAGCATGGTCATGGATAGGTCTCACATTCATTTTTACAAGTGTTTGGAAAACAAATTATGCTTTATAAAATTCAGAAATCACCTTAATGTTATAACATGTCTTTTAAAGAAATATGTAGATTATATATGTTAACTCTTCCCTTCCAAACTATGAGATTAACTTATTTCTCTATAATTAGAGATATTTCAACATTGTTTTCAATATACTTGTGCCTTGTCTAAACTATTTTGGGACAAGGATTTTTGAGATCTTTTATTGTCTTAGTCATGGGAGGACTATCAAATGTTGTTAAATATTAATAAATCCATCCTTTTGATTTATGCTTGTGTGTTGAGGTTCATTGTGCTATGACCTAATCGTAACCGTCATTTTGTCTGTGGAAATTGTGATTTACATTTAATTTTTATTTATTGATTTAGGAAATACATCATGGATGCAAATTTGGGACACACCTAAGCTCCTGTGACTCCATTAAAATCTTGTAAAAATAAATATAAAAAGAAAGATAGATTTTATCTTAAAACGATTTCTTCTCCATATAAGATTTTACTCAGTATCATTTTGATACCTCAATGATACTATGTTGTGAGCAATTTGTTTATCTTGTTTATTTTTATAATATGTTGATTTGAGAGGTGGTTGGTTGTATTAAACTATTTCTTTACATTTTATTTGAATTTGTATTTAAAAATTAGAGAAGGGTGTTAATAAAATAATTCTCTCCCTTCCTCTTTGTAATCGAAGACTTTAGTAAAATAATGAATGGTAGAAAATTCCCTCTCTCTCTCTCTCTCTCTCTCTCTCTCTCTCTCTCTCTCTCTCTCTCTCTCTCTCTCTCTCTCTCTCTCTCTCTCTCTCTCTCTCTCTCGGGTAAATGTAATTGCATTATAATGTTTCTAGTTAGAGTCATATCCATGCTAGCTTTAGCTTTTATGGTGACTCATGTTTATGTAGGTTGGAAATTCATCGAAAATGAATTAAAGGATGTGAGCGTAATGTATTATGTAAATTGATGTTATAGTCAGATGGACAAAAAGAGTCTCCTAAAATATTATTTGATGAAAAATGTGTAAATGAATATTTTTTGTTATGTGTTGATTTGACGATGATATTCATTGCTTGCACCTTTCGATCTTGCTTAAGGAACTCTTACTAGAGGGATAATTTAGTAATCTTAGCAGGTCGACATTTAGTCCCTTGTGTGACGTTAATGGGAATCGTGGCTACCAATTTAGCAAGGCTATATTAGTAAGGTCTTGCATGCACCTTACCTTGGTTATAGTTACTAACATTTTGAGTATAGGGTGGTTACCCTTTTATTTCTTCTCGATGTTATGGTAAGTTGTTATGCAAGGAATCTCTTTGCATTGTTATAACTAGGGAAACTGACCCCATAGTTGTGTATGTACCAAAACATGTACATTGGTTTTCACCATAGGTTGTTGAAAAAAGGACTAATAGTTGTTCACTTTTTTATTAATGACACTTTTAAAGAGTTAATGACAATGTGACACATAGGGCACTCGATCATTGGTACCTCTTTAAAATGTTTTATATTAATTTTTGTAATTGTAAATCAATTCGAAAACAATTTTTCCCTCCAAATAATCACACAACACGAAAAATGCTGATGTGGAATGATGATACACTACATAATGATATAATTTTATGTTGATGAGATCCCTACATATATCTGCGTACCCCTAAAGTTAAGATCCACGACTATAGGATCATTTCTCTTAGTAAAATTTTTGGGAGTGTAAATTTCGAACATAAAAGAAAATTCCATTCGTGGGAAAGTTGTAACCAATTGATTGTAGGTATAATTTTTTGTACTTGGTCATAACGTAAATAGTAAGGGAACAAATAATTAAACCTTGGATTAGCATATAAAGAAATTTTAACGTGATAAAATATTTTCCATGTGAATGATTTGTGTGTAATGTAGAAAAATCAAGTACACTTTGTTACGAGATTTGTTTGTAAAAGTGCAAACTAGATGTTGAGGTCTTGTATGGAAGTATTGTAATTTAAATAATAAGAACAATTATTCTATTTTACCTATAACTTTTGGTCCAAAATAGCCGGGCATGAAAAAACGGGTAAAGAGAGGGTCAAGAAACTTATGGCATACATATGTTTCAAGTAAAAATCAGGTGGTTCAATGGAAGACAGTCACAAGGATTTGAATATAACGAAGACACCTGATAGAAGTCTTAATGACCCGCCAATGGATTTAATTTGGAAGATTACAACCTGTTTCATTCTCACATTATCTCTAGTAATGGTCTAGAAAATGAGGACATGTTGATCAGAATGGATTCGACTTGTAAAATTACAACGTGTGGTATTTTCACATTCTCTCTAGTTACGGGTTCAAAAATGAAGACACGTAGATCCGATTTCAATAGTAGGAGAGGATACATGGGTCAATGCTGTGATTTAAAAGTTCACTATAATGACGTACTTGTGATGTTACAGTAAATCAAAAAGTTCTGAACTATGACTGGAAGCAAGATCTTGAGTTAAACATTGGCAGATTAACGAGTAAATGAATCATTGGTTCTTAGAAAGTTGGTTTCACATTATCATTCTTTTATTGTGCAGGTTATAAGTAGGTATAGCGTAGAAAGGATGGAATTTATAATATAAAGGTCATTTTGATGGTGTGGATGCCTTTTACTTGTAGTTGTTTAGCTGAAAGTGGTTACTAGTTTAGTTTTTTCACTTACTTTTCATTGTTGAATCTATATGTTCCCTCTAAAACTCAGGCAGATATGCCATTAAACTATATAATCCAATGCTCATTCATACCACCCTTAGAGGTGCTCAATAACAAAAGTGATGTGTATGGTCACATGGTTTAAGGGATTTGACATAAAGGTTGTAGGTAGAGGTAGCACAGAAAGGATAAAACTTAGAACTATAATTGCGATGTTACGTCACATGGTTTAAAAATATTTTGCAGTTCAAGAAACTTGACATCTTAAAGTATTATGGCAGACTGCCTGAGAATCTGATATTTAACTTGGCGGTATATTTGAGAATTGTTTCAGTTAGATATGTCAAATATAAGTGAATGTTGTGGAAGACATTATCCATTCAATGGATATGAGAACCAATAAAAAAAAAAGTGTAGGTTTTATCCTACAAACAAAGTATTAAGGGTTTTGAGCACCCTAGGCAATATTGGAGCTAAAACCTTCTTTAAATAAAAATATTATAGAAGACAATAATTAACCATCATTGAATATTATATTACTTGAGATTTTATTCCTGTATCATCCAAGAAAAACTTACTAAGTTTCTTGTATCTATTATTGCCTAATATTCCCAATTAATTCTATAACATATAGTCTATAATAATCCTCCTTTTATCATAATTTTATGTACTATTTTTTCCAAATTCCAGACATATTTGCCTTTTCTGATCTCTCCTACCCAAAAACCTACAAGGTTTCATAACAATACAATGTATGAAAAACACATGAGTATGAATTAAATTAAAAAATATTGCAAGAAAGGAACTTGCATTAATATTTAAGGCCTCATGAATATCATGATATTAATATAATTATGTAACTTTAATTTCTTTTGAATGAAATGATTTGAGTTCATTTGTAAGGTTGATCACTAACTTCTACTAGCATATATGGTCAATAAAGTTATCTACTCTTCATAAAAAACATCATAAGATCAAATAAATTATCGCCTCCTCAATGTCGCTTCCTTAAGTAGATGCCTAATTTTTGTAAACCTTAATCCCCCTCTGGTTACAGATATAAAAAAAGAAGTATACATCATGAGGTTTAGAGCTGGACCATTCTATTAATTATAAATATATAGGTGTTCTAATCAAAATCAAAATAGATATCGAGTGTATTAAAGGTGTAAAAGGATGTTTATACTATATGTGGATGGAATAAATTAAAAACTTTAGTGGAAATATTAATTTGGATATATTTATATGAGAATTTTTTTAACAATAAATACTGTGTGTGTAGCATAATCTCATGAATAGAGTTCTATGCATAACGGAATGCATTTTATAAACAATTCACCTAGCTATCTTAATAGACGTGTTTTTCAAGATAATAGTTAACAAAGAATATATTCACAAAAAAGTTTCTAGTTGAAGTATATGTAGAAAATATGCAGTCTAATAGAATGAACAACATAAATAGAACAATGAAATAATCAAATAAATAAAAATAGAGTAATCTAAAATCAAACCAGTACTGTTGTGCATAAACAATTTTTTTAATTCACTATCAATGTCAAAGCTTCAGCTTGTATAAATAAAAATATGCATGCAAAAATTTCCTTTACATATATAGCTTCAATTGTATTTAAACAAAGTAATTAAAATTTTCGGTAATTAAATAAAAATATTTCCCTAAACTTAGCTATGAAATTCTCGTAAACAAAAATTTCCAAATATGAACTGGAGTCTTCTAATTCCAATAGATGCATAAAGCTAACTCAATCATTCTTAATTGCTGAAATAAAAATATACTTCAACTAGAATTCTTACATGCTACAAAATATATGAAATAGTGAAACTCTTATTTTCTAACTCAGACTTATTCTACGGGAGAAATTACATGCATAAAATATGCATATTCCGACACTCCCCCTTAATTTTGAACCTGTATCATTCACTATTTAGGAGCTGCATTTTTATTTCCAAATCTTCCATATGCAAGATCAAAAACTCCTAAATAACATCTCAGTTACTTGAAAGTGTCCTTTGCTAAAGAGTTTGTACAAATGTCTGGATACTGATCTTTGAATTTGCAAAATTCAAGAAAAATTTCCTTCTTGTTTACCAATTCTAAGATGAAATGATATCTTATATCAATGAACATTCTCCTCTTTTAAAAAAATGATTTTTAGATGATTTTCTTGTTGATTTGTTGTCACAAACAAATTATGTATCGTCCTCTTGTTCCTGCTCCAAATCTATCAACACTATTCTCATCGAAACAACTTGATATGCTACTCCTATTACTGCTACATACTCTACTTCCATTGAAGATAATGTGATAGTGGGCTGCTTCTTTGATGCCCATGAAATACATAAGACTTCCAAAAAAATGTCTAAACAATGTCGGATCTACTAAAGATCCACTATCATATTTGCTCAACTTAAAACCTATTGCAACTAGTGTTGGAAATGGCTTATAATTCAACATGTTAAACCTCTTCAAAACATCATTTGCACAATTTTCTTGTAAATAAAAACTTCACCTTCTAATTTTTGAACTTTAATGCCAAAAAAGTAATGCATAACACCAAGATATGTCATCAAAAATTCCTTCTTCATGGCTTATTTGAATGACTCTGTAGATAGATTTCTAATAATGATCAAATCATTTATGTATAAAAAAATAATTAGAATCTTACCTAATCATTTATCTTCGTGTATAAGGTTGCCACACTACTTCTCCTACTAAAACCATTATCAATCAAGTATGAATCAATTCTACTATACCAAGCTCTTGGTGCTTTCTTCATACCTTAGAGCACTTTCCTCAACTTGTATACTTTTCCTTCATGGCCTTCAATCTCATAATGTTCTAGCTAATTCACGTAAACTTCCTCTTCAAAGAAACTATTCAATAATGTTGATTATACATCCATTCGATAAATAAGCCATTAGTCTTGAGATGAAATTTCTAAAAACTTTGTTACAATGTTCAAACATAGTATTAGTGAAAACTTTTCGTTGTAATAAACTTCATATAGTTGCATAAAGCCTCTTGCTACCAGGCATGCTTTTTTTTTATGTAATTTTTCATCAATATTTTATTTATACTTTTAGACCCACTTCACTCCTCTTACGTCCTTTCGTTTAAGAATATTTATCATCTCCCATGTGTGATTATTATCTATAACATCTATCTCATCATCCATGGATTATGTCCAAACTTCATTCTTTATAGCCTCTATAAAATATACTAGATCTGTACCTTGAGAAAACAATGTAAAAACTGAAAATGAAATAGTTGCATTGACATTATAAATTTTTATAATAATGTTTGCTTTCTGTTGCGTAGGACTATCAGATGATGGATTGATTTTTAGATGATTTTATTGTTGATTTGCTGTCACAAACAAATTATGTAGCGTCCTCTTGTTCCTGCTCCAAATCTATCAACACTATTCTCATCAAAACAACTTGATATGCTACTCCTATTGCGGCTACATACTCTACTTCCATTGAAGATAATGTGATAGTGGGCTGCTTCTTTGATGCCCATGAAATACATAAGACTTCAAAAAAACTTTCTAAACAATGTCGGATCTACTAAAGATCCACTATCATATTTGCTCAACTTAAAACCTATTGCAACTAGTGTTGGAAATGGCTTATAATTCAACATGTTAAACCTCTTCAAAACATCATTTGCACAATTTTCTTGTAAATAAAAACTTCACCTTCTAATTGTTGAACTTCAATGCCAAAAAAGTAATGCATAACACCAAGATATGTCATCAAAAATTCCTTCTTCATGGCTTATTTGAATGACTCTTTAGATAGATTTCTAATAATGATCAAATAATTTATGTATAAACAAATAATTAGAATCTTACCTTAATCATTTATCTTCGTGTATAAGGTTTCCACACTACTTCTCCTACTGAAATCATTCTCAATCAAGTATGAATCAATTCTACTATACCAAGCTCTTGGTGCTTTCTTAATACCTTAGAGAACTTTCCTCAACTTGTATACTTTTCCTTCATGGCCTTCAATCTCATAATGTTCTAGCTAATTCACGTAAACTTCCTCTTCAAGGAAACTATTCAATAATGTTGATTATACATCCATTCGATAAATAAGCCACTAGTCTTGAGATGAAATTTCTAAAAACTTTGTTACAATGTTCAAACATAGTATTAGTGAAAACGTTTCGTTGTAATAAACTTCATATAGTTGCATAAAGCCTCTTGCTACCAGCCATGCTTTTTGTTTATGTAAATTTTCATCAACATATTATTTATACTTTTAGACCCACTTCACTCCTATTACGTCCTTTCGTTTAAGAAGATATATCATCTCCCATGTGTGATTATTATCTATAACATCTATCTCATCATCCATGGATTATGTCCAAACTTCATTTTTTATAGCCTCTACAAAATATACTAGATCTGTACCTTGAGAAAACAATGTAAAAACTGAAAATGAAATAGTTGCATTGACATTATAAATTTTTATAAGAATGTGTGCTTTCTTGTTGCGTAGGACTATCAGATGATGGATTGATTTTTTGTGACAGAGTTGCATGTAGTGTTCTTTGTGGTGTATCTTTCATGGCTAAAGATGACTGGAATTTAGGAGACCTCTAAATTGTATATAGAGGTGTAGCTTTGTGATACAACTTTTGGTTCTTATCCAAGATTTGTAGATAGAATACCTTTCTACTTGAAATTTTCATCTACCATATCATCATGTGGAATAACCTCTTCTATACTAACTATTGTCTCTATACATACATTCCATGCTTCATTTTCAATGAACTCTACATCCCTCCTAAGCAACACCTCTCTAGTGACCAAATTATAAAACTTGTTTAATTTTCCATCCTCTGAATAGCCAACAAATATACACTTTTCTCCTTTGTTGTCTAAATTCTTCCCTATCTCTTCAGGTACATGTACATATGCCATACAACAAAAAACTATGATATGTGAAATGCTATGTTTCTTGTTTTTCCATGCTTATTGAGGAACCATGTTCCTAAAAAAATTTGTTGGATGCCTATTTAAAATATAAACAACAATTTCTACTGCTTCTTCCCAATATATGTTTGGAAGGTGATTTTCCTTCATCATACTTCTTGCTATTTCTATAATGGTTATTTTCTTCCTCCTTGCTACACCATTATACTGTGGTGTATACCTAGAAGTAAATTTCTTGTGTATACCATGATATTTGCAAAAAATCATAAATTCATTAAAAACATACTGACCTCCTATATTTGTCCTGAGGACTTTGATGTAGTATCCACTTTTCTTCTCCAGTACTGGTTTGAACTATTGAAATGTATGAAAATCATTTGATTTATGTTTAAGAAAATATACCCATGGCTTCCTTGTGTGATCATCAATGAATTTCATAAAATATGAACAACCTCCAATAGAACTTGTTTGCATGGGTCCATACATATCAGATTGTACTATCTCAAGAGGTGCACTTTCACCTTCCATTTTTCCAATAGGGAAAAAATCTTTATGTTGCTTCCTCAAAATACAACCTTCACATATCCTTGCTATTTTTTGAATCAATGGAACACATTTCACCATATTTTTACTATGAAGTAAAATAAAACCTTGAAAATTCAAATGGCCATACCTTAAATGGCAAAGCCATGATTCATATTTTGTTACTGAATGAAAAGCTAATTGCAATCCTTCATCGTAGGACTCAACTGTATTATAGCATGAATCATAACATGAATCACTTGTGTTGGCACAAACCTCCTTTATGTTTTTGTTGGAATCAATGCAATACTCATTAACCTTAGTGCATGAATCATTATCTTGAGTCATGACTTAGAACTTGACTGATTTGACTTAGTGCAGGAATTGGCTACATACTAAGATGCTGATTTTTCTGCAAAAAAATATGATTTTCTCTTTTTTCATAGTTTTAATATTAAAGGAAACGTCATATTGCTCATCATATTCACTTTTTCAATAAAATGAGCTTTAGGAGCTTTGTCCACAATCACACACTCATTATCGTGTATATAAAATTTATATCCTTTTTGTACCAATTGTCCAATACTCATAAGATTGGGCTTCAAACCAAAAACATAGTGAACATAACGCATATTCCTTTGTTCACCATTTTATTTACAATAATAAGCATGCCTTTTCCTTTTATAGAGACAATATTGTTATTTCTAAGAGTAACATCACTCTTCAAAGATTCATACAAACTAGAAACTAAATCTAGATTACCTATCATGTGAATACTGCAACCAGAATCCAAAAAACATACATCACATGGACTCTCTTTTGGTAGATTACCATTATTAGGGGATAAATATGGATTTTCTTTGGCAATCCTTATGATTGTAATAAACATAGGTCTAGAAGTAGAACCTCCAATTTGATTTTGATTTTTCCTCTCTTGATCATATTTCTTTTTATTACAATCATAAGCATAGTTTTCATACTTCGTGCAATAATTGAACAGAACATGACATTTCTTTTTTCTCTGACCATAAATTTATTATTGATACTTCCCTCATGAACCCGAGTTTGATGAACCGCTACTACATCCTCTAAATGAAGTTTTTGCTTTTCCTTTTGGGCTAAAACTACCTCTTCTTTTTCCACAACTACCTATTGTCTGAGATGCAAAAGATTGATTTACAAAAACATGTGATCTATTAATCCACTATTCATGATTGATTATAAATGTGTGCAACTCATCGATAAAAAACTGACTCAGATCCTTAGTTTCTTTAATAGAAACAACTAGAGGATTTAATTTAGTAGGAAGACTACAACAAAAAATCAATAATCTTTCTATCCAAACTATGGCGACCCCTAATTGAAGGTAAAGTTAATATTTATGCTTATGCCCATGGCATTTTTGTTGAAATTTTTAATAGCTCTTGTGATAAGGAGATCATTTTTGGGAAAATTTGGGACTTCTAATCTCATCTCCTTCTCATGAAACCATGGTTTCCCTAGGTTAATCCTTTATTTGAAACATTTAATACCAGACATGTATGGGTTAGGTTACCTTATCTGCCCCTGCACTTTTGGAGCGAGGAGTGTTTCAAAGATATGGGTGACACGTTTGGTAAATTCCTTGCTACTGATCCCAAAATTGATTCCTTTGATCACGCCACTTTTTACTGAATTCTGGTGGTTATGAACATAACAGCTAACTTTCTAGCCACTATGGAACTCTCTGTTAAGGACTCAATATAGACTCAAATTTTGTATTATTAAGGGTTCCCATTTAGATGCATATCTTGCTTTTCTCTGGGACATCTAGTTGTTGATTTCCAAATGGTTAAAAACAAATTAAAGGAAAGGTTTCATGGTGGAAGGATTTTAATCTGGAAAATCTTGTGGTCTATGGACTTGAGAACAATGATTCAAAAAATATTACAGTTAATCTCAAGGTCGATCTGGAGGAAAAATTGTGTGAGGATGCTCCTTCTCCCACTAGCTTAGCTAAGTTCTAAAATCATATGGTGGGTAAGAGTGATGCCTCTTCGCCCTGATCTCCAAGTCTCAAGCGGAATGAAAATAATTTTAACACGAAATTTCTTGAAATTCAGCTAGCTACCACCTAGATGAGAATGTGGATCCTAATGTAGGCGAATGTTGGAAGGTGGTAAACAACAAAAAGAAAGGTAAATATGCATGATCTCCTACAAACATGAGCCTTAGGCCTCAAAGAGGGATTCACCATGGTTGTTAGGTTTACTCCTTGTGGGAGGCCAAGCTTGTTTTTCTTCCTTCTTTGGAGTCATCTCTTCTTCTGGTGCTTCCTCTTTTGGGGTTTTGGTTTGTCTTGTTTGTTTCTTCTTTAGGCCTAGCTGGTCATTTTCCCATGTTGGTTTCAACTTTTTGCATTGATTCCTATCTTTCAGTTTGTATAGGGTTCCTGATCCCTTCAAAATCTATTTTTTACCTTATCTAATAAAAATAGTATCATCATGGGAGTTGATTTAATTGAATTGGACACTACAAAAGTAAAAAACAATTCTACGGAATCTGAATCTTTCATTGACATATTCTCAAAATCTCTACAAAGTATATGTAGATTGGTGGATTTTACTTTCTCCTTACCTTGATATGAAACTTTTAGTGTGTCCCATGTGGTGTTTTCCTAACAGGATATTTCCACTCTTGGAATAATGATTTCTTACATAGCCTAATGAATATAGAAAGGGGATTTTTTAAATTTCTTTGTTAATTATTTTAAAGTGTCTTTCTATAACTGAGAAAGTGTGTTATACATTGCTGCATCTATGGGTTTTGTGTACTCATTCTCAACACTCTCCCACACATCTTCGGATCTGAATACTACCTTCATGGTCAATGACCAGTACTTGTAATTCTTTCCATTAAATTGTAAATTTTGCATACCAGATGTAAAAGCCATAACTTTCTACCAATTTAATAATTTGCTAGTAAAACTTGATTTAATACCAATTTGTAGAAAATATGTAGTCTTAGAAAGTGAATAAAATAAGTTCAAAATAATAAAATAAACAAATAAATAAAAACAAAGTAATCTAAAATCAAACCAACACTATTGTTCATAAATTATTTTATTAATTCACGGTCAATGTCAGAGATTTGGCTCATACAAATCAAACTGTGTGTGTAACAATTTCCTTTACATATACAACTTTAGGTGTATCCATACAAATAAATTAAAGTTGTTCCTAATTAAATTATTTTTTTTCCTAAACTTAGCTATGAATTTCTCTAAAATAGAACTTTCAAAATCTAAACTAGAGTCTTCGAATTCCAACATATGCATTGAACTAATTGACTCATTTGGAATCACTAAAATAGAACTCTACTTCAAATAGAATTCTACAATTCTATGGACTATATGAAATAGAAAAGTCCTACTTTCGAACTCATACTTATTCTACTGCAGAAACTACATGCATAATATATGCATATTCCCACATTATACCCATTATTCATCCATAAGTTATGTGTTTAGATCAAGATTTATGGGTTAAATGTAAGGAATTGTAAAATTTACTCTATCAATACATGATTATATAAATATAAATATTATGTTAGTGACATATATAATGTTGAAAGAATCATAGAAATTTGTAATCATTAAACTATTGAATAATACAAATAAACAAAACTTTCCATTTGTACAACAATTAAAACTTAATGTTTTATAAAATTAGAATACATATATTTATTAGTGACCAATCAAAATTTATTTCCTCTCATTTGGATCGGTTCAAGCTATTTGAAATGTGTCCATTTATATGTTTTCACATGTTAATTATATTTATGTTTTATATATTTCCAAAAATAAAGAGCATATAAGGATTTGTAGCATGGACATATGATGATATAATAAATATACCATTAATCATTCATAACATAAATAACATGTTAGTACATGTAATGTTTAATAAAATTAAAAGGATTAGTTCAAATAAAAAAGACAAAAAATTGTTACATGAAATGTGCCTGTAAGCTCGATGTTAGGGCACTAGCATGGGATAGATTAATTTTTTATTCCAAGAAGAGTTGTATTTGTAAAAGGTGCTTTTGGGGGCACCATGGTTTTATGGAAAATGTGCTCTTAGCCTTTTCCATTGGACACCTGACTTGGTATCAGAGTTTATATTTTATGTAATCCATGTTTTGATTCAACTTCTAGCTCTTCCCGTGGAGTTTTTAGAGCTCAAAGTATTTTTGTGGATTATGAGATATATGCAGGTGCTAATCATTGTCAATCCTATAATGAAATACAAATCTAGATTAGTCTCTTCTCAAATGCCTATCAACATTAAAATGGGATTGAAGGTCCCAAAATGATTTTTTAAACTCTTTGTATGAAAAATGGGAATAAATGATTGATATAAATAATTCACTAATTATTTGTGACAAATGCATTTTCCTGGCTATAAGAAAAATACTTTTTTTCATGTTGCTCTATTATCCTAGGTTGAAAAGGAAATACATGCGGTCTTCTATTGTTTATTTCTCAGGTTCATGAAGATGAGTAAGGGGAGGAGGATTATACTAATGCAGAAGAGGTAATGGAGGATGATGGTGAGCTATCATAGTGTTCGATGGTTCCATAAAATTGTATGGCATCTAAGGGTGTCAGGATAAGCGGTTTCATCGACGTTACAGGGATGATGGATGTTGGTGTCAATTTGGTTGAGGCTGAGTAGATCATGGTTGGTAGAATTTCCAATGGTGATGGGTTAGGAAAGTCCATCAGGTGGGATGGGCGTAATTCAAATAAAACTTTTGGCATCATTACGCTAGTTGGTGTAGATTGGAATTTAGATTTTGTCTCCAAGTGTTTCTGAATAAGTGTGAATTGAGCCATTGCAGGTGGAAACAATGTGGAGGTGGTTCGGTGGTTAGTGGGTGACATGGAGATTAGGTCAGAGGTGGTCCTAAGGTTGGATGGTGTTTTTGAAATGTACCATATGTGGACGTTAGATGTCTTGACATACTGGGATGGTTAGACAATGGGCAACCCTAAGAAACACAAATTCACATAGTCCACTCATGTGGCACGGAGTTGAATTCTTTTGGCTTCAGTCATCGAGTCTTGATGTTTATCTCTCTAATTTTTTGAGGTCAAGTTTCTTTTCCCTAAATTTTGGTATAGCTATCATCGGCACGACCTTTTGTTTTGTTCGGATTATCACCCTTATTCTCTTTTTGGTCACTTGTGACTAGGATTTTCTTAGTGTAAAGAGTTTTTTGATCCCTTCAAAATCAAATATTATTTATCTTATTTAGAAAAGGATAAAAATTAATTCAAATGTACATATCATAATATAAATGATATAGATGTTTAGATAGGTTGGAAAGCTATATCAGATACTAGGAATGATTTAGTGTAAGATATGTTAATGGAATCTTAGAAGAGGTAAAAGGAATATACCACTATTAATGTTATAGAATGAAATTACATGGTGTTGACATGGGTTTGTAGGTCTTAAAGTAATTAGTAGTTAGGGTCGTACACATTATATGTTTTTCACATACCCAAAACTAATGTTAATTTTGAGTGAATATTTCTAAAACAAAAATTTTAATGACATATAGTAACATGAAATAATGTACAAACTGTAGAAACCTGTAGAACACTTTATCAAATAATTAGAAAACAAAAATTATAAATCGTAATTTTATGGAAATGTTCTAATACGCATGGAGGTCAACCCAAGTAACTTAACCAATACAAATGTTGCACTAATTTCCCCCATGTGGGATCAAGCCTCATGTAGTTCCCTAAGGTAATTTTTAAAGTATGAGTTTAATCGAGCTAAACCCCATAGTGGTCTCAAAATTTATCTTGACATCAAACAATATGATAACTAGATAGTACATAATATACCTATCATTCGTGAAGTGTTACATTGTGTTCTTCACCTTCATGAGATAACCCTTTTATCCTAGAATCGATTAAATATTTTTCTGAGTGAATTTTCTCTTGATAACCCATGACTATATGACCCTTACATTATAGGAAATGGAGCATGATAGACACTTTGGCCTAGTTGAGTGCTCCAAAATAGTAATAAGGACTACACTATTTGATAGATAACTTATTTCGGAATATTAAGAAGGCCATTGAGTGAGTTTCTAATAATATTTTCTAGAAAATATTATAATATTGTCAGGTGAGTTATAGTAATTTACAAAAAATATTGTATATATCCTTCCATATGTTAAATATTCTAATAAAAAAATCCAAGGAATATGAAATAACCTATTAAATATATTCACATAAAAAGTATATTCAAAGTAAGCAGTAGTTTCTTATTTTACATGTCATCCAACACCAGATCCCACATCTTGAACTTTTGTATGGTCCTATAAAGGAGAGATGTAAAGTGAAATAAAAGGTTTTCACAAGAATTGATGATATAATAGAGTGTAAATATAACCAAGTAATGGCAGAACTAGAGAAAAATACTAATTATATTCTTAATATGAAATTTTCCCCTAGTAATATAAAATGGTATAACTTGAAAAAGGACTAGCTAAATAATTATAGTGTATACATTTACCCCTATTAAGATTATAATTTAAATGAGATTTTAAAAATAAATAAATACATTAGCATGTAGAAACACTATTTATTCTCATAAATAGTCATTTAATATTTTTTGATTGCATGCTACATGATGAAACTCACAAATAGATAGAAAATAAACGATAACATCCTACATACATAACACTTGTAACTTTAACCTATCATAAAGAAAGTAAATAACATGAAAAACATAAAAACAATTCACTAGTATTTTTTCATAGAGGTAGGATATTCCCTTTTTTGTGATTTGGAAAATTATAATTACTCTAAGATGCCCAAGGATTGTGAATGATCAGCTTCCAATTTATGTCAATGGATAGGCAAGAGTGTTTAGTACAACCCAACACTGGATAGATAAAATATGCATCGAAGTCCCTCTTTTTAAGATATTGTAAAACAAGAACGTCAAGCTACTAAAATATTAGTCAGTTAAATAGCTTCCTCATTTTATCAGGGTCAAAACTTAAAATTATGCTCCACTTGGTAACAAAAATTATTATTAAAAATAATTACTAAGTAAATTTTTTTTTTAGATACAGTAAAAAAAAACTGGTTTTAAACGGGACAAAAACACCCTAAGTACAAATGGAGAAGAGATAAACCACTTAAGCCTAAGACAGATGGTCTCTACAGGCAGTCAAAGACACCAGAAAAAACCTTAAACCTTAAGTGGAGCTCCCAGAGTTAGAAAGAGTATCGCTTCGTAAAGTGTGATTATATTTGACATTGAAACATCTCTTTGGAAGGACTTTAGTCCATCCTTCGACACTAACCTCATGAGCAGATGGGGCATTCATAATGACAGTATTAGGTCCACATGCATCCACCTTGAGCCACACCATAGTATTTCCATTTATACGTTATATTATATCATCCCTCAAACTGTAAACCTACAGCCTACCAACTACATCCACATGTGTAGAGGTGACAACATCCACGTGCTCCAAATATTTGATCTAATTTTAATTTTGTAAAACTGAACCCTAGCCTACATACCCAAAATCCTATAGAAACAACTAATCTAGCACCAAACTATTCCCCCTTTTTTCTTGCATAGGAATGAAAAAAATAATGGTTTGATTCAAAATTTGAAAATCCCACTCATTGGTTCCTTTAAGCATAGTTCTTACACAATGATTAGGAAGACCAGATCCCACCACCAAAATGCCAGCACGATCAGTGTCACTCTATGGATAAGTGGACCTAGTAAGAGCAACATCTAAAATCAGGATACCAAATCCAACACCCAATTCCAATAAAAATCAGGTAGAGCCATCTACAAATCCTCTTGTAGATCCACTCCACACTTCAAAATTATCCTAATCTACTATTGAATCCACATTAGAATCATCTCCTAACTATTATATGGGCTTCCTCATGTTCTCCTTGCACCATCAATGAATTCATAGCTTCGTAACCACATATACTTATTTCAAAATCCACCACCCTACACCTTTCATAGATGTTTGGGGAGGATTCAATATTAACTCATTATTCCCATTTTTCAATCATGGAATCCAATAATATTTATTTGGGCATAGTTGCACCATCAAGAACAATGATAAAAAGTTAGGCATAGATCAGTTGAGAGTGATCTTTATTGGCTAGGTCAACAGCTATCAAAACACCCATTTCTCTGAAAATTTCCAGTAACACTTCATGTTTGCAAAAGTCCAAAAGGAAAACATGAAGCTTTAAAAAAATTGGAATAGGCTAAAATTTTCTTCCTTGAAACACTTTGGATTTCTACCACATGATGTTGAGTGTTCCTTTCCCATAAACTATGGTTCTGTAGACAACACCCTTTACAAGGCCCTATTATCCTGGAAATAGAAAAGAAATTTTTCTTTCGCTAAGGCTCTTACCTCTAGCTTGCAATCCCACTTCCTTCTACACCAAACCCTAACATAAACAATATTGCATCTCATCTAATTTAAATATCCCAAAATAGTGTATTGAAATCGATACTTGGCCCTTTCAATGACCTCTTTAGGAGTCTACATCTGTGGGCCTTCATCTTTCTCCGAGGGAAAAATTTCAAAGGATTTCATTGGAATTATCTGAAGAGCCTAGAAAACTAAGATGCATTTGTGCTTATACTCTGATGTTCCATTCCTGAATGAAGAACCACCCTACCCTTTGCATTTGTTGTTTCACTATGCTGCTCTATTCGTTATTTCATTATGATTTCATTGTGAGCTACATCTATGATTCCTAAAATGAACTGTATGATTATTTATGGAGCTCAATTACTTCAAATTATCATGCAATATTAAACTTGTAAGAAAACACAGTCACTAGCATTTGTTATGTAGGGACTGACATCGGTCACCTATGACTGACATCGGTCAAGCAAAGAGGAATTGACATCGGTTAGGGATAACCGAAGTCAGTTACCTATGCATGGTTGTTTTATTTAACTCACGGTAATTAGATTTAATGTTAGCATTAAAGAGGATATATTGAGTATAATTGGATGGCTAAATGTCCTAAGTTTGTACATGACTACAAAATCATGAAATCTAGGGTTTCAGAGTAATAAGGATTAGAATTTAATTATTATTGTGAGAATAATTGTGAGAGAGTGATTTCTTTGAGAGGAAGGAAAATTTTGAGAGAAAGAAATTATTGTACATCTCAGAAGTTTGGAAGATTATAGATCTTCAATTGTATATCTTTTGAAAGCTTTGGATAATAGATTGACTTGTTTCTTGCTGGATGTATCCCACACTAGGTGAACCATGTTAAATCTGGTGTTTATTTGTGTAATTCCCACTAAAACGACCACTCGAGACCCAAGAACAACCTAGTTTTAGATAGAAAAATTATGGAATAATTGTGTTTTCTTTCCTTTGAAAAGCGTGACCACTACCAAGCTTAAAGCAACAGTTGTCAAAACAAAGAGTCAATGTCAATTATAATTAATAAATAAAATTTTTCCGTTATAAGAACAATTAAATCCACATCACAAAATTAATGAGTGTGATTAATCCAATATACTTAAATTTCTCTTAGGTGTTAATTTAAAAAATAATTAAATTAACACTATATTTATATGTTCGTTAATTAATTTTAGAGGGTCAAAGGGGCCAAAACAATTAAATGCCCAAGGTATTTAATTTTACTAGTTCTAAAAAATAACCAAGGTCCTATTTACATGGGTTAGAAAAAAACATTCTCTTATGCCCTATCGTGAGCCTTCAAAAAGGTCAACCCATGCTCTAGAGTTACTCATGTGAGTTAAAAAGGGGTAATTTCCCACTTACCCACTCCTCAGGCTCATGTTTGCACTTCAACCTGATTTTACATATATTTAACGCACTTAAGGTTTCCAAAAAAGCATCTCCATTAGATAGGAAATTTTTTCCCTTTCGAATGATATAATGAAGTCCTCCTAACTCTTCATATTTCTTAAGTTACAGGCTAGTAGACTCAGGGAGGAAATTTTTCCCAAATGTAGGTGTGCAGGCCTCGGGGAGAAATTATTCCCAAAGGCAGGCCAACTGGCCTAGGGAAGAAAATTTTCCCAAAGGTGGGCTGGTGGGGAGACTTAAGAATTTTTTTTTTCCCTTTTTGAAAAAGGTATAGTTTGAAGGTGTGGGCCCGCAAACCCACAAAAGCATTTTTTTTTCAAAAGCAAAGATACGGGGTTGCGGGGCCGCAGAGGAACTTGTGAATTTTTTAATTCTTGCAAAAAGTACCCTAAGTAATTTTTAGGGTCACAGATCCCATTTGCAAAAATTTCCTCTTTTTTTTTTACAGTTAGTTTTTTCTTGAGACCAACCGAAGTAAAAAACTTTAGAAGGCCATAGCTTAGATTTGGGAAAATGAATTTTTTTGGAAAGGGATGGAACTCCACTTTGCATGGGAAACTAAAAAATTCATTTTCATCAAACTTAGATTAGTGAATTTTAAGAAAACGTCTTTCCTGCCATAAAAATATGAACTGAACTTTTTCAACTACCAGAATTGGTCTAATTCACTATTCTTTCTCCTTCAGCACACCAAATAGGCATGGAGAAATTTACTTGAAAGATTTCTAATGGATTGCAAGGATTAATTGATTACTATTGAAATTTCAATATGAATTTATTTTCTTTTTTGTGAAATGGCATTATTATGCCTCTTGCCTAATTACTAGAGTTCTAAATAATTACTAGGGAAATGCAATTGTTTTATGATGTGTTTTTCTCATCATTAGTTCATTCAAAGTTTTCATTTTTCTTTCAAGTTGTAGAGTACTCTATATATTTTCTAATATTTATTTGTAGGATTTACAATGAATCCAAATGGAAAAACATACTTAAACTCCAATTGATCTACTTTCCATTATCATACTTTAGATATTTAAGTTCATTCCATTCCAATTTGACAATGCTTAACTTTACTTCAATCCATGCGTGAAAACCCAAAATATAGTTCTACTTTCAAAACATGTATTTTGAATGAAACAGAGAATGTAATATTTCTTCATATGCATTTTTTTTAAACTGAGATTTCACAATATATTTCAAAGACAGATTTCAAATGAAAACCATACCAATTTTGGTAATTAAAATAACTTATATTGAACTCCAATAATTCTTTTACAACTTCCTTTTTCGTTCATCAAATACAACTTACGGAATATAAATCTCTCACATTAAAATGTAGGTTCCGTTTCCAAAATAGAGAAACTTTCCAACATAAATAATGTTATAATTCCATCCACTTGAAGTGAGAAATTTCACAATAAGGAACCCAAGGAGAAACTGCAAAAAAAATCTTTATCCTTGTCTCTAGAACAGTAATAAGAGGATCCACCATATATCTTCTGATCACAATAGGAAAAATGAGGAGAGGCAACGGTCTCCACCTAACCAAGAATTCCAATGAAGAGGAGAAGTCATCCTCCTAATTGTCCCCCAAGCCCCAACCACAAAGCAAGAAGAAATTTATTTGAACTCATGGAAACAAACTAGCTTCCACAACACAAAAACAATTTGCACAAATAGAACATAGTCCAAATACATACTGCAGTTTACAACCACAGGAAGAACAACAACCAATACTCAGGATTTATCATGCACAAGCCAAAGGAGCAAGACCTACAGGGAAAGTTGCTTATACCTCCCAATGGAGAAATGGGTTTCCACCTTAAAGTAAACCCACACACACACACACACACACACACACACACACACACATCATTTCAAAACCCCTACTTGTCCTTATGCCTCCCCAAAGTACCCCTTATAACTCCCATTCTCTTATGCCTCCCCACACTCGTATGACACCCCATAACAAGTAAAGAAATGAAAGATATTAATTTTACAAGGCTGAACCCAATCCCAAACTCCCTCCACAATAACACTTATAGCTCCCCAAAACTCGTATGCCTCCCCACAAGAGAGCCCCATAATATTCTCCTACACCATACCTATGCAATCTACCTAACCAGCCAACAACATACCAAAATATTCAAGCATTGACATATGCATAAATAAAAGTAGAATATTATAAAGAGCCAAGATCCCACCTCTCCTTGGTAGATTTTTCTCCAAAGGTTCAACAATAATATTTTTCCCATCCAAACAGTCTAAAATCTTGAGTAATCCACAAGAATTCAAGAAAATCTCTAAATCTATTCCAAATTACCAGATCTCAAAACCAAAATAAGTAACCGAAAATGAAGTCACCAAATAGAGTAACCCCCTCCAGTAACCCCCAAAATAGCAAAAATAATCGAATAAATAGAAAAGGGAGGGAGGATGATGAGGTGGCTCCATGTAGGATGCCAAATCATTCATCTTCCACTACACCTCACAAGTCAACTTCAAACTCCAAAGCACAATTAAAAAGGTGGGTGAATGAATGAAATTTTACTTACACACACACACAAACCAAGTCCACACCCCAAGGATCAAAATTAATTTCATGCATGAAGGTGCAAAAAAAGACTTACAACTTACCTTCCCAAAATACATAATACGACATAGTTTTGACTCCCCAACTCATAGGTAGGGCTGGTGTATAAATTTAAGAGGTGTGAGACAAGTTTAATTTGTCCCACAAGCCTCCAAAATCATCCCCTAAGGATAGATCTGAATTTCAAAAGGAAGGTGGAGTGTTTCACACTCAAAATTATTTACACATTACTTACAACACACAATCCCAGAGCCATCAGCTCTAATAAATGCATTCTTTTGACCCGTTTTAATTTATTTAACAACATGATTACTTAGTAATCTAGACACAAATAAAGTAAATAATAAATGGAAAAATACATCACTAAAATCCACATACTAAATTTAAAGAAAGGAACTAAATAAAAGAATACACATAACCCCTTGGTCACATTCGAAGGTGATCCCCCCCATGGGGACCCCTAACATCAATTCACACACACACACATAACAAATACATATTGTCATGGTAACCATTGTTGAATTCATTTAGTATTCAAAGGTGGTTGGTCTCCAATCACCCGATGTTTGTTGTGACATGTTTACCTGCAAAACACAAATACATCCATTGGCCTTGTGGCCACATCAAATCATCCAAAATATTCATACAATAATCTCCAAGGTCATATATATATATAAATCCAAACATCATCAAGAAAGTAACAACATCATTTACAATTTCCTCAATAACCATATGATCATAAAATTAGTTCAATTTTCTAGGTTTACTCAATATGAAACATATCACATGTATGAAAAACACACACACACACACACACACATAACCATGCCAAGCATTGTATCAAAAAAAATATAAAATGTCTCTAATAATCCACATGCATCATATATGAATCAAATCAACCACAATCCATGATCTCTAATGTATGACATAATACCAACTCGAAAGCTACAGTAATGTCCATAAGTATAGTACACACTAGATCATAATCAATAACAAAAGGTGTCGAAGGGAAGTGGGAACTACAAATTATATCTCTTGTTTTGTATATTTGTTTTGGTATAATAATCACCTTTATTGCATATATGCTTAGATCTAATATATTATTTGTACATTCTTTTTCTAACCCCAACAATTGGTGTCGAAGCTTGATTAAATGTTTTTTATATCGCGAGATTTACTCGTAAAGAGTTTTTTGATTAATTGACAGCTAAAACAATGGCAGAAGTAGAAAAGCACAAGTTAGAGAATTTTGACAAATGAAATTTTCAATTATGAAATATAAATATTGAGGATTATTTGTATCAAAGATATTTGTACTTACCATTGGATGAAAAATCCAGACCTATGAAGATGACTAATGAATAATGGAAGATTCTTGATGGAAAGGATTGGGGGTTTATGGGATTGAGCCTTCAAGAATTCATGGCTTTTAATATTACAGAAGTAATATCTACGGTAGAACTAATGAAATATCTTTGTAATTTATATGAAAAACCTAGTGTTTTAAATAAATTTTATTTTATGAAGAAACTATTTACTTCTAAGATGCGTGAAGGTGGATTTGCATCTTGGCGTTTGAACGATTTCCTATCTATTGTAAATCAATTAAAATCAGTTGATATTCTATTTGATGATGAAGTGAAAGAAATTTTATTGATATCTTATTTTCCTGATAGTTGGGATAACTTGGTAATGGCTATAGTAATACAACATCTACTAATAATATTTTGAATTTTGATGATGTAGTTAGTATGACCTTGAATGAAGAAATTTGTAGGAAAAGTACAAAGGAATAATCATCTAGGAATGCTTTGAATGTAGAAATCAGAGGAAGGAATAAGGAGAGAACCAAGAATAATAATAATGTGAAATAAAAGATAAGGGATGGTAGATCTAAGTCCAGACGTAAGGGAATTACCTTATTTAAATGTGGAAAGAAAGGACATACAAATAAAGATTGTTAGTCAGAGGATAAAGAGAACTAAAACCTAGACAAAGGTAAAGAGTCAAATAAGGAGGAAAATATTATAGAAGAGGTAATGAAAGATGCTCTTATTATTTCATTAGATAATAGAATAGAATCATGGGTTTTAGATTCAGGAGCTTCTTTCCATGCAACCCCTAATAAGGGTTATTTTAGAAATTATGTCTAGGGAAATTTTGGGCATGTTTATTTGGGTGATGATGAACCTTGTATTATTACTGGTAAAGGGTAAGTTCGTGTAAAATTGTAGAATGGAAATACATGGCTATTAAAAGATATGGGTCATGTTTTAAACCTCAAGGAATCTTATTTATGCAGGGAAACTAGGTGAAGGTGGTTGTATGGTTACATTCAAAGAAAACTTTTGGAAAGTTACCAAGGATTATGTTTTTGTGGAAAGAGGTAAGAAGGTAGCAAAGTTATATGTATTTCCCTATGTTATTGATTCTTTTTTTATATTATTTAGTTCAGATTCAGATACATGCATGTGGCATAATTGGTTGGGAAATATAAATAAAAAAGGAATACATATATTAATGGTTAAGGTTAAGTTATCAGATCTGAACAATTTAGATGTTGATTTTTTGTGAGCATTTTATCTTTGAAAAGTAAAAGAGAGTGATATTTTTCAAATTTGGGCCAACCAAGAAGGAGCATAAATTGGATATTGTACACTCAGATGTGTAGGGACCATCTCAGGTAGCTGCTCAGGGAGGAGCCAAATATTATGTTACTTTCATTGATGATGCTACAAGAAAGGTATAGATTTATTGTATTAAATGTAAATCTAATGTTTTTGATACTTTTAAATTATGGAAATCCCTTGTTGAGAATGAATCAAATTAAAAGTTAAAGTTCCGTAGATTTGATAATGGTGGTGAATACTGTAGCACGAATTTGAATGATTATTGTTCATTGAATGGATTATGTAGGGAAAGGACAGTTTCAAGAACACCACAAGCAAATGGTGTTGTAGAAAGAATGAACAAGAAAATCATCAAACATGTTAGAAGTATTAGGATACATTCTTGATTGCCATTGTATTTTTAGGCAGAAGTAGTTGATACAACGGTTTATTTGATTAACTGTGGGCCTTCAAGTTCAATAGATGGATGAATACAAGAGGAAGCTTGGACCAAAAAATAGGTAGATCTTTCTTTTCTCAAAGTTTTTGGTTGAGAATATTTTGTGCATATTGACAAAGAAAATAGGAAAAAGTTGGATAAAAAATGTAAGAGATGCAGTTTCATTCGTTATGGATCTACTGATTTCGGATTTTGTTTTTGGCATTTATGGAATTCTAAAATTATTAGGAGTTATGAAATTGAATGGAATGAAAAGAGAACGTACATGGATAAAATTTTTGTACACAAGGATGAACTAGTTGAAAATTTTGAGAATAAAAATGAACTCTCAGATTTAAAAATAATACCCACAGGGTTACGTAGTAACTGGTGTCTGTTAACCCTTAACCGGCGTCGGTCAGTTGAACCAGTATCAGTTACAGAAGATCCAAACCGGAATCAGTTATGAATGACTAGCATTGGTCGCTGTTAGTTTTAGAATAAATGTCCATAAGTCCAGAATGAGCCTCTGGCACACCAAATTTCTAATAGAAGGTCACAAAGGGTAAGGAAACCTCCAAAAAGACAATGTAGGATAAGACCCATATGCAGTGGGAGCATGGCATGGATGAAGAGATGAAATACTTGGAACAAAAAAAACTTGGGATTTGGTTAAGTTGTCAATAGGTATGAGGACATTCCAAAACAAATGGGTTTACAGGATCGAGGAAGAAGAAGGTGGACATAAAAGGTACAAGGAAATACTTTTACTAAAGGGATTTTTAAAAATAGTAGGTGTTAACTTCGGTGAAATATTTTCTCTTGATGTTAAAATCACTTCCATACATACTATAGTCAATATAGTTGCAGTACACGATTTACATTTATAGAAATTATATGTAAATACGAATTTCATTCATGGTGATTTGGATGAAGAGATTTATATGCAGAATCCATTTGGGTATGAAGTCAAGGGTAAGGAGAGATTAGTGTGCAAGTTAAGAAAGATCCTTTATGGGCTCAAGAAAGTTCCAAAGAAATGGTACATGAATTTTGATAGTTTCATGCATGAGAATGGTTATTTGAGATGTGAATCTAACCATTTTTTTTATTTCAAGAAGCTTGAAAATGGGAACTATATGATTTTGCTACTTTATGTGGATGATATGCTTATTGGAGGATCTAGTATGTAGGACATTGGTCAGCTAAAGAGAAAACTTGCTCACATATTTTACTATGAAGGATTTAGTAGCTGCAAAAATAATCCTTGTCATGCAAATACATAGAGAGAGGAATAAAAAAAATTGTATTCATCTCAAGAAACTTATATCAATAAGGTGTTGAAAAGGTTTAATATACAAGATTCAAAACCTGTTAGTAAACCTATGGCAAAAAAAATTCAAACTGAGAAAATTTCAGTGTCCTTCATCACATGAGGAGGTCAAATACATGACATGAGTATTATATGCTTCAAAATTTAGGATTCTCGTGTATGTTATGGTTTATACCAGACTAGACATTACACAGGCAGTGGGAGTTGTGAGTAGATTTATGGATAATCCAGGTAAAAAAATGTAGAAAGGTGTCCAATAGATACATAGGTTCTTGAGAGGGACATCTAGCATGTAGTTATGTTGTGGAGGTTCAAATATTTCTTTATATGGCTATGTCGATTCAGATATGGTTGGAGATCTAGATAATAAGAGGAGCACTACTGGATATATTTTAATAGTAGGCGGGACGAAAGTTAGCTTGATTTCAAGATTGCCAAAGGTTGTGGCTTTGTTTACTATAGAGGCAGAGTATGTTGCAGCTACATAAGTTAGCAAGGAGATGATATTGATGAGAAGGTTCATGGAAGAGTTGGTAAATGAGTAAGATGACTGAAAATTGTTTAGTGAAAGTCAGAGTAAAATTATTTTTGTAAAGAAATTTTCATTTCATTCTAGAAAGAAACACATTCACTTGAGGTATCACTTCATACGAAAGGTATTGGAGGATGTGCAACTGAAACTAGAGAAGATTCATACGAGTTAAAACCTTGCAGATATGCTAATGAAGACATTAGGATCAAAGAATTTGGAGCTACACTCTACTTCTGTTGGTCTTCAAGTTTGAGACTTGAAGAGAAAGAAAGAAAGCTAAGGAAAGGATCCAAGAATGACACTGTATAGGTATAGTGCAGTAATTTATCTCCAAGTAGGAGATTGTTGTGTCTTGGAGCTCAATTACTTCAAATTAGCATGCAATATTACACTTATAGGAAAACACAGTTACCGACATATTGTTCAGTTACCTATGATTGGCATGGGTCAAATAAGAAGGAACCGACATCGGTTAGGGCTAACGAGCATCAGTTACCTGTGCGTGGGTGTTTTATTTAAATCATAGGAATTAGATATAATTTTAGCATTAAAGCCAATCTATTGATTGTAATTGCATGGCTAAGTGCCCTAAATTTGTATATGACTATATAGGCATGAAATCTAGGGTTTAGGAGTAAGAAGGATTAGAAGTTGATGATTATTGGGAGAATAATTGTAAGACAGTGAAGTCTTGGAGAGGAAGAAAAAACTTGAGAGAATAAAAGTATTGTACATCTGAGAGGTGTGGAAGATTGTATATCTTTTGAAAGATTTGGATAATAGATTGACTTCTTTTTTGGTGGATGTATCCCACACTGGGTGAACCACGTTCAATTTGGTGTTTATTTATATCTCTTGTTTTATAAATTTCTTCTGGTAGAATATTTTCCTTTATTGCACGTATACTTAGATTTGATTATATTATCTTTACAACCTTGTGCTAACCCCAACATTGTACAAAAATATGGATATTTTTAAAAAAATAGTAAGTAAATATTAGAAATGCATTTATAACATAATGAAATAAGGTAAATTATTGATGCTCTATATTTTAGTATACTTAATCTCTCAAAAATATTTGTATTTTCGTTTTATACATGTTTTAGTTATGGGACATATTTTCATGATGGACAAAATAGTTCAAAGAGGTGGGACATAAATATATACTTTGACAAAACATCTATTGATAGAAATGGAAGGAAATTGTAGAAATAATTTACAAACTTTGATACGTTCCACACAACCTATATAGCACACCATTATACACTAATCTAGGTCCAGACATTTTACTATTGTAACTATTTGAGTAGGATATAACAACAAAAGGAATGGTCATTACCATACCAACGTAAGGTGTTGTACTACTGAAACTAAACATATAGGTGCCAAAATTTGATACCATGGGAGGAGGAGGCTCATGAACCTAATCCTTTTCCTGCAACTAATTTATAATAGTTCATAAGAGAAGGAATGAAGAACTTATGCTCCTTGTATTAGGCTCTAAACTACGTAATCTACATATAAAAATGAAAGAAGAACATTCAAGTAACTGATAAAATTTTCTAAAATGGAAAATCTAGATATTTTCCACCATTTCGAGGAACATTATTCTTTTTCAGACCACAGCACAATATTGACTATACTACATAGTTTTGTCTTGTATTAAATTCTATAAATTGTTTCTATTTGTACCCTTTTTTTTTATGATTTCAACCCTATTAATATTTATTCTTATATTGTGTGATATATATGGATCAAAATAAAAGGAACTCATCAAGTTGTTTTGTGTGTGTGTGTGTGTATAGATGAAATGTAGAGGGTAATCTCTGTAGTGTAATAGTTTACACTAGTAGTTCTCAAACACTTAGCATATGGATCAAAATAAAAGGAACTCGTCAAGTTGTTTTGTGTTAACACACACACACACAAAACAACTTGACGAGTTCCTTTTATTTTGATCCATATGCTATAAAGTGTTTGAGAACTACTAGTGTAAACTATTACACTACAGAGATTACCCTCTACATTTCATCTATAGGTACTGATCAACAATCCCTTTTGGTCGATTGATCTCCTCTTCTCAAGTTTGTTTTATATATACTCTCTTGCACATTGAATAAAAGATAAAATAAAATGCATCATTCTCTTCCATTTGATAACAATGGTAGCAGAGCTTTTTACTCGGCATGTGAGGAAGCGTTGCAGAGCTTTTTTTTCTTGAACTATTCTTGCATGACTGTTTTGGCAAAAATATTGTTTTTGTCAGGTCTGTGCATTAGAGCTGTGCTTGGACCTTCTTGGAGAAATATTCCAAACGTTGCCGCGAGGTGGAGGACAAATTCCTTAGGTCAGCTACAATTTTGTTACTATTTTGGTATTTTTCGTACCTGCAAAACCAGCTACTCCTGCGCGAAAAACAACAAATCACAACATTATCAAAGCGTGAAGTATCTCAGGGTGTGGAAGACTAGATTTAACATGGTGAAGGACATATTAAACCTTTGAAAATAAATCAAAGCGTTGAAAATAAATTTTAGTGGAGACTACAATATTACTTGTGGCTTTGGCAGCGAACTGTCTTCTGCTACTGTACGAAGTGTGAAGGTGCTTGTCCATGGAGACTTGCAAACAACTTGTGTAAAATCTACATTTATTCACGTCATGATTGAAAGGTGTTTCTCGTGTGAAGAAAGTAGAATGTATGGAGGACATATCCTTAAGATATTACTGGTCAAGAGATGTGTACAAACCGAGGAGAACATGTAGCACGCGTTGGTCGTATTTTCTGCATCTAATCCACGTCTGCACCAAAATTGTTTCTTTTTTATGCCCAGTTGCTGAAAGGGCCAAACTATGCAACCTAAAAAATGAAGATGCACACAACTCTAAAGTTCGAAGCAGAATGGGAACTAATTATTGGCATGATGACGCATCCAACTGATGCTGATGGTAGAACAATGTATAATAAAGCTGATGCAAAATCCTTGATGTTGATCACTCTGGGCATCTCCAATGAGTTTTAACCACACATACGGGATGCAACAACATCAAAGGTGTCCTAGGATGATCTATCCACCATCTACAACGTGAGCACCAAATGAAGATCCTGTATGTCCAATCAAAGCTTCATACGCTCAATATGAAAGATGGCAAAAAAGGATAGGAATTCTTACATCATGTGGCAGAACTGTGAGTAAATATTTTGGCTCTCAATGAAATAGTGAAGGAGATTTTTTTATTCCTAATCATTGTGAGAGATCTTCCTTCCTAGTTCCAAATGTTTGTAAGATATTGAACATCAATAAATAGTTGTGTCATTTGAAGAATTAGTAAATATGCTCCAGTAGGAAGAACCCTTCAAGATAGTACATGAGGAGTTTGATTGCATGGCACTGATATCAAAACAACAAATGAGTTATAAGTTTTTTATGGGACAAGAAGCTAAGTAAACTCCGGAAGATAACATAATATTAATAGTCTAAAAAAGTAGATCGTTGGTGTAACATTTGCACTACAAATACACATGAAACTATTAGCTTATGATATACTCGCTAGACTCAGGCAATAATGGAAACTAAAGCACATTGAGTTGTAATGATTCACAATAATCTAGATGTCATATTGGTCACAGAAAGAAGAAAGGACATGTCGTGACCAAAAAGATGATGAATTAAAGGAGGGAGTACCAGAATCCGTAAATTATGGCACACATCAGAATGTTGTTTTAGTCTCCAAAAGATTTGTATCCATCACAAAATGTTTGGTTGATTGACATAGGAACAACTAAGCACATATCATGTGATAGAAATCTTTTTAAATAAATGATTGATTACCCCACTAGAGATTAGATTCATATTAGAGATGATAAGAAGTATATTGCGAAGGGAATAAAAAATGTCACCATTCCTCTCAGGATTAGAAGTTGGACCCATGAAGGTGCTATTGTTACAGTATTGAAAAAAAATATCATGTCATTCTCTCAACTCTTGAATCAAAAATATTGCAGTGGAGTCCATGGTCCAGAAAGGAATCAAATCAAGTTTGTTATCATGAGAAGGTAGGATACTTTATAAAGCTTTTTTTAAGGATCATTTGTTTGCACTAGATGCACTTTCATCCTCTATAGTTTCTCTATCTACATCCACACTGGATTCTACTGCACTATGGAATAATCGATATGGGAACCATTGTATCCAATCCCTATATAATATTCGTTCCAAGGAGATGTTTTGAGGGTTTTCTTCGATCTCACATTCCATACCTATCTATTCTTGATGTCTTGTGGAAAACAACATCATTTTTTATTCACGATGATTTCCTTCTGAAATGACCCAAAAAAACCAACACATACAACACAGTGAAATACAGGATAACTTTTTTTTTTTTTTTTTTGACTTGCTTGACACATAACACGACGCAGCATGTCATCACCAAGGATACAACTAACACTGTGAACAACTTGATACAAGGATGGCCATAAAGGCAGCACGGAGATGTTCACACCTATCAAGGACAATACATACAATTTTTTTTTCTTCTTTTTGACAAGACAACATGGAAGTCCAACCACATGACACACTTACATTTAGGTCATCCCATGAGGAAATTCTTATTAAATTTTCTTGTTTACTAAAATGTCTCTTAATTCTTAACTTATGTTCTTATAAAATTTCATGTAATGATTCACACAATTCTTTTCACATGGGAGGACTTCTGTCTTTTCAACTATTGACTAAATAGCTTAAGGCCAAGCTTTCTAAACTAGGATCATCAATTTTATTTCCAAGGCTTTTTTATTCATTTGATTTTAGAATATTTTCCATTTCTTACAAGGTTAATTAAACTTACTCAAGTCACTAACACATGTTCCACACCTCTATTGCACAGGTGAAGGCATAAGCTCCGATTGAGTGGAAAGTACCGTTTAGGGTTCATAACAATAGCCTTCTTGTTTAAGGATCAAATGTTGACCTTGCTTAAGAAATATCACCATGAATCAAGGCAAGGGTTAACAAAACAGGACAACAGAATTTAGCTTCAGGGTCACATTGTTTACTATCAATCTTTCATTGAGGTTAAGAGTTTATCGAGATTGGTTAAATATTCCATCTAGACTTTACTTAATTAGGTTTGACAAAGGAGAACATTTCAAACGATATAGAGATATTTAAGGTTTTATTAATCAATTTCCCTCCTACTTATTAAATCCTATCATCTTCTAAAATCTAACGATTGATTTCACCATGAGATCATTTAATGTTTCACCGTAAAAGGATAATGTTTATTAGTTTGGCCTGGGAAAAAAAATAAATAAGTAATCATATTTTGTTACAAAAGATAGTTTCCTCTTAATTGTTCCAGGTCTCAAAGGTTATCAAGTAGATCACATCTACATTAGTATGTTCATATACATAAATTTTCGTTTAAATGTTATAAGGACTATCCAGTCCACTTTATAGTGCTTACAAACTCATTGCTACTATGCCTTAGAAGGATTTACAACTCAACATTTTAACTCAAGAGCAAAGTTTAACAGTACTCGTTTGCGAAAACAAAACAAGGTTACATCAATTCTTTCCAACACGATGCACAAACCAAAGGGACATACCATCTCTATTAATCTATGACTAGGGAAACAAGAGCGTAATAACATGGAACATGCCACGCTACTATTCTAAGGATTTAAAATACACTAGAATATCCCATAACCAAGCGGTAATCAAATTTCATCTTTCACATGATAACCAAACAAGCCAAAGTTTCAACAGTTACAACAACAATACTCTACAATACATTCGACATTTTTACAAGGAACCTCATAAATTGTACAGATGAACCTTTAACACTTTTTTCCTCTAGTCTACTCGCATAATCCATCTGCACAAATATTAACTAAAGTCAGTTCGCAAGAACTAAGCATGTTAAGACTACCCATTGCAACAGTAAGCTAACATTTTATAATATCATGAAAGTAAAATTCTAAACTCAAGAATGGATCAAATCACAAACCAATAAACAATATGTTTCACAAGATGACGAGATTTATAACAGCCAACAAGGAGGAATCCCAATATTCAAGTGAGAGAGATATTCCAAAGACAAACAAGGTGAGACCTTATTGGTGAAGACAACAAGGCTGAGAGTTTTGAGATTTCAGTCAAGTAATCCTTATGGATTACGTGATTGAAATCTAACACCCAAACATCATTCTATTATTATTAACCAAAGAGATAAAGATCGGTCAAATGACTTAACATATTCAAAATTACTTGTCAACAAGGCTGCATTAACACACATCCATGCTTTTGGAAGAATATAGGTCCCAACCATATATGAACACAAATCAGTAAAAGATTAAAGTTAACTTCACTCGGCTGAATAAACCAACATACATATAATACTCACAACATTATAACTAACTATCTGAAGGTTCAATATACCAAGCAATTCTCACTGAACCTAATTATTTTCCATCAAGAAGTTAAATAAATTAGATTCTATCCAACTAAAATTACATACAACAACCATAGTTGGATTACACAAGCAAGGGTCAAGAAGTCTTTTCACCAAAGGTCATTATTATCTTACATCACATAATCAGTAATAAACCCGTAATCCACCCCTCGTATGATCATTGTAAGAGTTAAGGACTTAGCTCACTAAAATATGTAACTGAGTCGATTCATACCTTTTCCATTTTCATACAAGTCTAACCCAATTCGAAGAAAGATAACCATTCTATTTTCACACATGCCTCAGTCAACACTTACTCAGAAGGTCCCTACCTAAATTATTGAAGGTTTGCTAAGCTACAGAATGTATTAAATAGAAACCCATTTCATTCGATACTTGAATTTAAACAAGCAAGGGATAGTCTGTTAAAAAAAAAAGTGAATCGACAAAAGATCCTCTACCGTGACCCAACACGAGTCACCAATCACAAGGTTTACGGTCAGCGAAGGAGGAAAGCAAAGCAAAATACTCCTCTTACGAACTAAGCCTTCTCTTCTGTCTCTAAAACAACATATGAATAGCTTGGGCATACCCATCTATCTCACGACAGTCTACTCAACCTATCCTCACAGTCGCTCCAAGGAAAACATCTGCTACTACAGAGTTCATTTCACAAGGAAAAATAATTTACATAGAACGTCTATAACATCATACACTTTACCAAGAAATAGAAAACTCTACAATTTTAATTTCTGCCTTTCACTATTACATCCATTTAGAATAAAAGCATTATCAGGCAGTCATAAAGAAACCTAGCCAATTTTGTTTAAACAAAAAAAAAAAACTGGAATTAGAATTGTAATCGGTTTGAGATAGCTTTTCATAAATTACCATTATTGATCAGACAATTGCAGTAACTAATAACATAAACAAAGGTTAAGTTTTTTTTCTGTTTACCTATTTCATTCATTTTGTCCATTGTGAAATAATTTTATGCTACAAAATACCATTTTCGAAGCCAGAGAGTAATTAATTGAGGAGCAAGGAAAAAGCAGAAGCCCATTCTAAATGCCATAACAGATAAAAGAAAAATAGAAGGACATTCAATTCATGACATAATAAAAAGGGTAGCAAAAGATTGCAAGGGAAGGTTTAACATGCCTGGTTTAAAACGCCATCTCAATGCATCTGATTGTTTTAATGCAGCGGCTTGCGCTTAACCCAAAGTGCTCTGCGAGCTCGTGCTAGCACCCTATACACACGGTGAAAAACAACTACAAGGACATCCCCATGATTTGAAGCTCGGACACAAGACACAAAGGTTACATCACGCTCCTGGCTCTAAAAGGCATCTACCGTAATGAAAAAAAATAAACCTTCTTCTTCATCAGATTGGGGACAACATCAAACTTTCGGTGCAAACATTACAGCTGTAGCTTATAAGGTGTGATAATTCCAACAGATAACTTTATGCCTGCCAACTTGGTGACTCATTGAAGAAGCTCATATAATAGCAAAGCAAATTGTGTTTCATGAATATTCTGATATGAAACAGATCGGCCTCTATGAGGTTCTCTTCCATGAGTTTCATCATACAACAAGTAAGATCTCAATAGGGAATCTTTGTAAATAAATTTCATCAGGTCTACTGGTAACACCCTCACTGTCACAAAAATGATTTTGGAGATACAAACTCAGTGCATGCTCTGGATCTGAAAAAAAATATCCTACTACATTCATCTCCCAAGACATTTTCTCCAACATTGCATAGATCTCTTGGGCCTGTGGGTGTGATCTGTCACCTCCATATTCCAGTCTATTTTCCATGTGATAAACATAAATGAAAGGGTTTGGACTGCTATCCCTCCTATCATTCCCAGTCAGAGCCCCATAACTTGCAAATGAAAAACATAACTGAGGAGAATGCCGAGCGGAATGTTGATTATATAGTAGCATGCAATATTTACATAGGCAACAATAGCCTGTTTCAGTGTCTTCTTTCTTTCAAATCAATCACAACCACACTGATAATATTGTCTCCAACATTTCTTCAACAAACCCAGGCCCTTCACGTCACTGGCCCCCCTTCACCCTCAACAATGAACCATCTATAGATCTGTATATATTGCTTTCCCTCGAAAAAAACTGAGAGCTTATATGTTCTATCCATATCTACAACATATTCATATGCAGTCTCGTACACATACTTATATTTATAAAGATAATAGTGGCTTTAAATTCTATGACTATATTCCATAGCTATAACTGAAGAGTAGTGCAGTGTAGTAGTTATTTCTGTCCTCGGACCTTGGGAGAGAAAGTGGCATGCCGAGATGCAGCTGGTGGAGGTGGCTTATGTGAGAGAGGCTTTCAGACAAATTGGGATTTCACGTTGCTCACACCTGCCTCTCAAAACACCCATAGTCTCCTATTGTGATGAGACTACATATCACCATTTCTATCCTTTGACAATCTAATGGGAGGAACGTCGGAGAGGGTGAGCTTACTGATTTAAAGTTTGGTGCACACATCATTCAGAGACGTCCCTTTTCCATGCTTGCTGCTGAAATGACTTGCAATCGAAGCCTGTGTAAACCTGGCTTGCTTTGGATTTACTTCCTCCTCAAACAAACTCATCTTAACCTTCATTTCACCATCAAAGGATCCATTGTCCAGAACACACTGTAGCAATTCATCTGTTGCAACATTTGATGGAGCGCAACAAGCATTCGTGGTTTTGGGCAGAAGACAACCGGTAGCCCACGTGACAGCAGATGGCAAGTCAAAATTTTAATAAATGGGCAGGTGCGGCCACCAACCAGGAGTTGAACACGCCAAAAAGGTGCAGGGGTCTTCAAAGCAATGGCAGGTAGGAGACAAACACACGGAAGATAAAAAAAAATCTAATCCTTTTGAAAACTATGCGGCCAACAAGGAGGAAGGCATACGGTGGGTGGTTAGAAACAATTAGTTTCATTAATCCCCACCAACATATGCCAAACAAGGCACCAAATAAAATAAAAAAAGGAATATGGCAGGAGGCCATACACTCAACCACACACCCCTCTTGCTAGAAAACAAGGAAATAAAGAGTCCAAGGACAACAATGTAGCCCATGTCTCCTCATGTCTAGCCTGTCGCATCCATAATCCAACGTTGGAGGAAAGGCAATGGACGCAACAATAAGTGCACCCTGGTATTAAGAATTGCAATGAGGCATGCGTGTGGGATCAGACAGTCAAGGTGGGAGCGACAAACAAATCAAAAGGATAGTTTAACGATAACAGAGGATGATATCGATAACAATCGATATAAAGAAGGTAATAATAAAATACAATCATTGATCGATAATACAATCGTAATGTCATTATTATTATTATTATCATTATTATCATTTTATAGCTTCTAAAATAATTATCAATTATAGTCATAATGGTCAGCAATCGAGGTCGATGAAGGCACAACAACACTCCATGCATAGCACTCGATCGCCATAGGATGAATAGGTGTAACGTAGAACAGGGCATTACACCTTCCATGTCATGATCCTTCTCAAGGTCATGCATATTGATTTGTATGGACCCTTTCCTACATCCTTTTGAGGATTTCAATATTTCCTGTTACTGATAAATGACTATTATCACAAGACATGGGTGTTATTTCTTTTGTAGAAGCGTGAATAATTTACAAATTTTACATGCCTTCTAACATTAAGTTGTTCAGTAGACCGGGAAGCCCATTTTTTCCTTCCTCTAAGATCAAGGAAGGGAATTCATGTCAAATAAATTCATGGCATTCCTAAAAGAGTTTGACATCACATAGTACTTGACTTCCTCGATACGCGCCAAAAAAATGGCATTGTATAATGTTCCAATCAAATTGTAATGGAGATGGCTCATTGCATGCTTTCTAATTTCACGATAGAGAACATATTTTTGGCAGAAGAAATCCAGACAGTTGTGTTATTATTGAAAAGAGAACCTAAAAATATAATGTAGAACCAAACAATGGAAGAAGTATAGATTAATCACAAGCCTTTGATATCCCATCTTAGTGGATTTTTTTGTATGGCATACATGCATATCCCAAATAAAAAGAGGAATAAGATTGACCTGAAAGCACTCCAATGTATGTGAAAAGGATGGTAACTTAAGTATATGCATGCTAAAAGTGATTTCTTGAGTGGTGATATTGAATAATAGCTATACACAAACAAGCCATGATGATTTGTGGATAAGAAGAGTCGTAATAATCATAATGTATGTCTTCTAATTATGTCTCTTTATGCAATTAAATAAATTCCCAAGCAATGGTCCATTGAAATATATTATCACCTATTCTAACATGGATTAACCCATAGCCCTTCAAATTAAAATTTATTTATTAATAAAGTAGGAAAAAATATTGTCGTTTTTGTTTTTTATATGGACAATATTGTTATCACATGGATCTTAGACAATCTCATCAAAGATGTAAATAATAATCAGTTGAAATTTTTTGACATGATAGATTTGGGACTACTTCATTACTTCCTTGGCATGGAAATATAGCAGAAGAAGAAACACATTTTTATGTAGTAGATAAAATATGAATAAACACTCTTGGAAGAGTATGAATTGTTTGATTGTAATCTTATGTCCACTCTAATTGAGAAATTTCATGAGTTTTCTATAATTTAGCATTCACTTGTATTATAGTTACCATAGGTAACTTATTGTATGTCTCATTTACTTGAATTATATAATACCATACTTATAATTTTGTGTCTTTTATCTTTCCAAATTCATGAAGGAGCTAAAGAAATATGATTGAGTAGATACAAATAATATTTTGAGATATGATAAAAGTATTGTTTATTATTAACTAGAATGTTAGAATAATTCCTTTATTTTCTTATTAGCATATACTGAATCAGACTTTGTCATATCTATTGATGATAGGAAATCAACTTCAGGATATTTTTTTCATCTCCAATCCAGACCCATATAATGGATTAGAAATAAGAAAACTATTGTTTCTCTCTCATCCAATTATCCAAATTATAGTACCACTCGTGAAGTCATGTATGAAGTTATTTGATTCCATTGCATTTTTGCTGATATTGACATTCATGAGGAAAATCCACATATCCTTCATTACTATAATTAGGATGTGTTGAAGTTTTTGTTTTACAATCTAGTTTTCTATGAATTAGAAAGTAAGATTGAGGTTAAATTTTATTTCATAAGAGAAAAAATCATTAACACCCACATCTAGCTTCAGTACTGCCCAACAGATTCTCAGGTAGATGATATACTCACCAAGTATCTTGGTAGAGTTAAATATTATTTGTTTTAGGGTTACATTTCTAAAAGTAATACGATAATGGGGGGAAATTTTGTGTAAACTATCACACTAGAGACGTGACCCATTACCGCTCAAATGTCATCTTTGATCCACATTACTTTTTGGTCAATTGGTTGCCTTTTCTCAAGTGTGTTAGATATAAAGTCTCTTGCAAATTGAATAAAACATCAAATAAGATAAATCCTTCTCTTTCATTGGAGAAAAAAAACATGGATCAAAATAATATATGCCCATCCATCTATAATAAGTATGTAGGATAATGTAGAATGGTATACTATTGGTTACCATTTAAAATAAGTATCTCATGAAGGGCATGTGCATGGTAAAATCTATAAGCCTACACAAAGTAACACACAACATGAAATAAGAAATAATACATGTGTACATAACTAAAATATATTAGAGTTAAAGGTGTTAATAATGTCATAATCTAAATTTGTAATAACATTGAAATATCATAGTTTAAAACTAAATGATACAATAATACATAGTTATAATAGTATAACCATAAAATAAATATTGTATATGAAAACATCAATAACATATAGACATATAAATATATCCACACTAAGGCATATATCCAAAAACATGGGAATCGTATGGTGTCAAAATTAATTTAAGTCACTTAGGTTATATAGATCAAACAATCATATATTTTTTATTCAAAAAGTAATAGGTTTCCATAAGCAATAAATGGTATTGTAGAAAACTATATAAATAGATAGAAAGATAAGTTACCATTTAAAATATATATTTATTAGTTCTATAAGATTAAAATATAGCAATATAAATTAAAGGTTTTATCTTGTTTCAAGGACAAATTTCTAGTATATTTATGAAAAAACTATTTTAAACTAATTCATGATCCAACAAGATAGATAGTAATTCCAATGGAGTGTAAAGATGTGATGAAATTGTGATATAATAACTAGATAAGATATAATATAGTGTATTAATTACATACAACAATGGGTGAGAGCAGGCTATATTAGATGTTTTATGACTAATCAAGCTAAAAGTACATAATGTATAGAAAACTTAAGATGATAAAATACATGACTAATATAAAAAATAGAATAGAATATAGATTCGTATTCATCGATGTGGGTGAAATTTAAATTTTATAATTTTTTATTAGTAACGGAAATAATATAGATGTTATCTAAGGAGAAAAAAATAAGAAATTATCATGCAGTAATAAGTAGTTAATACATTACGAATATGACATGAACCATTATTAGTAGATTGAGTAGAAAGATGTAAAAGCATAATTTTCACACCCAATGGTGGGGTAGAAGTGTCAATTCCAGCCGTATGAATGTATCATCCTATGACTTAGATGATAACTTCGTCCATAGGGATAGTTTGTTGGGGACGATTACTATGAATTACATCAGAAGTAGATATCAGTAACCATAGTATACTCAAATCATCCTTTATGAACTTTAGACATTCATGGATAATGGATGAGACAAAATCCATAAGTTGGATCCATGGATGACTTAAAAAGAATATATTGTAAATCTATGTCCTTGATGTGAAATGTGGGGGAAAATTTAGGGTCAATAAACACGTCACTAATAATGGTAATATTTGTGTTAATAATATTGTTAGAGACTTATATTTTTAATGAAATATATAAGAAAAATATTGACATTAGATCGATCATCGATCAAGACACTTTAAGAATGTGGATGCTTCGTTTTCATTTATGTCAAATGAATATTAATTATGAATAAAAATTTGGGAGAGTTAGAGGGAGCTTAGAGTAACTGAGACGACGTAGAACATGTCAGTGGCTTGAGAACACCTCAGTAAGAACTAATTTCTTGAGGATCCAGTGACTAGCAGAGCCTAACTGGTGATGTGATATCGTGTATGGATGACTTCATAGAAATTTTAATAGGTTTATGATTTGGAAACATGTTGAGAATGGTGAATATAGGGGCACATGATGCGAATTTGTTAGAGTACCGTAGTACAGGATGGCTAACGCTTAGGCCTAGGTAGTGAAGTGACCTTGGAAGGTGAATTCAAAGCTTAAGGTTGATGTTGAAGCTTGGTAGAGGAATGAAACATGTAATAAGAAATGTTTAATAAGATGCATGATGAAGAACAATTCAAAGGTGGTGATTTGAAGATTAAACGATCTCAAATTGGCTTATTTCAAGGACCTAACATGAGGGTATGAAGAAAAAAATGCTATATGAAGCAAGTGAAAGAATAGGAAGTGTGTAGGGATAGTTTCTAAGTCATAAAATAAAGCTAGAGGAATAATAGGGGATGTTGGTATGACTACCCTTCATGAAAATATAAATTGTGCATCCTCCTTTTGATAAATCACAAGAGACATTTTTGAAGATAATAGAGCCAAAAATATGTTGAAAAAATTTTGAGGAAAAAAGGATGAGAAATAAGAAAGTTGTATTCATTTTTATGGACATGTCTTAAACATTCCTTAAACCCAGTTAAAATTGGTGTAGAGAAATTTGTTTGGTTGAGCCTCAAAATGGAACTATTTTTCTTGTTTATGAACTTCATCATGTATATAATTCATCAAATAATATTTTCATGGTGGTTTATTTAATGAATTATGGTGGACCCAACAAGAAAACGAATGTTTTGTATAAAATTTAGTGTAAAAAAAAATATTACAAAGTAACCTATACTCAAATCTTTTAAGATGGATGTTGGAGACATGTGGTTGATGTTTATGGAAGTATCCAGACCATTCCTTTAGATAAATTTGATTGTACATGTCTGTTATTGTCTCTACCATTTGAGAATTATCTGAATGTAATACTGGTGATCAAGGAATAAGGGCATTGTTATCTTATTTTCCCCTTAGGTGAAATTAGACAAACATGACCTAGCACTGAGAGTAAATAGAGGGATTGATGTAGTTATGGAAGCATTCAGGCTCGGTGGATCAAAATTTATAAATGATGAGCTTAAAATTCCCGAAGGACATCAAATTCTGAAGTCTAAAATTCATACTTCAGACATTTGAGGTTTTAGATTTAGGATCGAGCTCAACCAACTTAACAGTTCTTCATGACTGAAAAGGAAAAATTCTCAAACTCGAAGTCCAAAATTTAGACTTCAGGATTTTGGGGTTTTGGAGGTTTCATGCATCTGAAAGAATAAATAACCCAAAAGCCCTGAATCCCAAAACCTGAAACCCCTGAAACTCAAATCCTTAAGAGTCATGTGGGGGGTAATCCCTGAGAACCTTACAATTTACAATGCCTACGAAATTGGAATGGCTAATCCATTTCTAAAGGATCTTAAAAGTTTAGACTTTATGTAGTAATTCAGTGGATTCAGATGTATTCATGTTCCTTGAAGAATTTATATCACCAAATACACAAGAAATCCCCGGAAACCTAAAAGCCCCAAAACCCGAACCCCTAAAGTCCCGAAACTAGAAATCCCCAAAACCTGAATCCCAGAACCCCCGAAAACATAGAGGTCTGAAACCCAAAGTCTAAATTTCAGACCTCATGGTTTGGGAATTTTGGAAACATCTACCCTCAATGTGTGAAAATCACACCTTGAAGTCCGAGACCCAAAGTCTAAATTTGAGACCTCATGGTTTGGGAATTTTGGAAACATGTACCCTCAATGTGTGAAAATCACACCTTGAAGTCCAAGACCCAAAGTCCAAATTTCAGACTTCAGGATTTTTAGGTTTCTAGGTTTCGGCAAGTTGGGTAGATGAAAAGAGACCTGAAATCTGATATCAAAATGTCTAAAGTTTCGAAAAATGAAAGTCCAAACAAATTGATTTCAAAGGTTGCAATGCAATTTTAGAGTCTGAAAAATAAAATCCATCCACCCGCATTTATCGCAATATGGCAGTTTCATCTTTAGATGGTCATAAATTTTGATAGGCCACTGAGATTTACAAAAAATCAAACTTTTTAGTGAGACTAAGTATTTCAAAATGCAGAAAAATAGTCCGCCATTTTAGAGGGATGTTCTAGATTTCTAACCTACCCAAATGATGAAGCTATGGACTTGCTTTCTTCCCCAAAAAGGAAATATACATGGAGGTATGCGTTTTACAGTGGCGCCCATCATTGTTGCAGGAGATTTTAATGAATTTTGGGTGGTTGAAGTAGGATTTTGAATTCCTCTCTCTCTTTACTAATTCTTCTTATATATTGTAAGGAGGGGCTCACTTTAAAAGGTTGGACACCTTGTATATAACCCTTCCTTCTTCTTTTTTGTAAGATATTTTGTGGAGATTCCAAACCTCCATACTAGACATTGTAATGCAAAATTTGTTCCTTTGGCCCTAAATGTGATGTATTGTATCAACTTTGAGAGTAATAAAATCAGATATGTGGATGTTTCAAACCCTCTTCTGTGTTCTATCGCCTCTATTTTATTTTTCATTGCATGCAAGGTTATTGTCTATTGTTATGTTTTCATTGCAATATTATGGTTGTGATGTGTTTATTATGTAGGTTGTTCAACATACTTATTTGTGCATCACTTTCCCTTAGAATATGTTTTAATTGTTATGAATTTTCTCTAACTCTTTCCCCTTGGGAAAGCATTAGATTAGTGTTACATTTGGAACTCTCTACACTCTAGACGACTCGGAACTAGGTTAGGATAGGAAGGAGGTCTTCTTTGGAGGGTTATCCCTTTTACAAAGTCCCACAGTTTGGGATAACTCCATGTTTAATGAGTCACATTGACTTCCTCAACCATTCACTTGCGAGCAATTAGGGGTGTTATTTTTTCGCTATAACAGGTATTCATGGTGAATTGTATCATAAATTGATTATTTTTGGTCTTGAATAGAATGAATGTGTTCTTTATGATCTCTGAGTATGCTTATTTAAGTTTGATGAAGTTTTTTCATGCATAAGATTGGTTGATCTAAAACTACCATTTTGAGCCTGTTAAAAATCTTGTTGCTACATGTCAGTAGATGGATTTTTTTTCAAACAAAGTATAATTTTCAATGTTTTCATAACTTGTGTATAATTTCCTTGAACTTCTCAAAGTGTTAGTTGAGATTTGAGATAAATTTGAAGATCTTTAAACGTAAGAAGTTAAAGACTAGTTTTTAAGCTCCCATAATACAGTCAGACTAGTTTGAGAAATGAAGTTGGTTAAGTGAATTCTCCCATGGTTTGGTGAATGAGATAAGTATTTTGAGAAATAAGAATTCAAGATATTACTATTTAGGTATGATAGGTGTCCTGATGATAAGGTTTGATGCTCCAACTAATCAACATTTGAGGATTGTTTTTTTTCGATGTTAAAATATGAGTGTTTCTTGTTTCAATCAATATTTTCTTGATTTAATGAAAGTGGTGAAGCTCCTATAGGAATTTTAAGGTAATTTAGAGACAACTTACCATGTTATTGTTATCTAATTTTGCCCCTCAGGAAAAATTGATTAACACAACCATGCATAGGATAAAATGGAAGGATTCATTCATCTATGGGATCTTGTGTTTCGGGATTGAATAATTAGGTTGTAGGCAAGCTCGTAATTTCAAATACAATGTCAGAAATCGAATGGACAAGGGAATCTAGAAGGGAATAAAATCTTGAGATAAAATAGTGGAGGCCCAAGATGAAGTGTTAGGAATTTGGGCATTCGACATTTTGGAGAAAAAGTGGGGCGAAAAAGAAACAAAAAGTCTAAAACTAAAAATTCTAAATTTTGAACTTCAGGATTTTGGAGTTTTAGAGATCTTGGTGAGTCCGAGCAGGTGAACAGTGCCTTGGGCCAAAAAAGTAAAAAATCCTAAAATCCCAAAAGTCGAAATTATGAAAAGGTTTAGCATTCTTCTCAGAGGACAACATCGAGTTTAGGGTCAACACAGAGGGTTTATAAGACTTTTAGAGTTCTCAACTTCAGAGTTTCAAGGTTAAAGGTTTCAGACTTTCAGAACTCTCAAGTTGATTTTTTAGTGAAAAGTGCCAGTGAATTTCAAAGCATCAAGGTCTGAAGTTCTGAATTTTGAACTCCAAAATTTTGGACTTCAGACTTTCAGAGTTTAGGAACTCTCAAGCGCCCACGTAGATGAACTGGAACATCAAACTCTGAAGTCAAAATTTCTATAAGTATGAAATTTTGGATTTTAGAGGTTGCAAGGAATTTTGGGTTCTAAAAAAAAGAGTTAACCACTCGCCATTAATGCAATATGGCACCCCAATCTTTAAATAGCCATAAATTTGGAATGGGAGCTTGGATTTTCACTAGAAAGGACATTTTGGATTACCATAATTTAAGTGAGACTAAGTTATTCAAAATGAAGAAATACATTATGCCATTTTAGAGTATGTTTCTGGTTTCTCACCTACTATAATGATGAAGTATAGGCTTCCTTTCTTTCCCAACAAGGAATAATAGATGGAGGCATTGGTTTTGTAGTGGAACCCATCATTGTTGCAAATGAATTTAATGTGTTCTAAGGTAGTTGAAGCATGAATTCGAATTCTTCTCTCTCCTTATCTCATTCTTCCTATATATTTTAAGAAATGGTATTTTTCTAATGTTGGATAATTTTAGCTTAAATAACCCTCCCTTCTTTAATCTTTTAGCTGTAATTAATTCTGTGGATTTAAAACCTCCCATTTAAAATGTAAATGAAATCTATTCCCTCTTTGCCATTTAAATGCAATTATCAAGGGAATCTGTGGAGAAATAATATCTATATTTCACTAATTAATTAAAATAAATATAATACACATACACAGTGTTGGCTAGATTTTCTTCATAGCATCAAACCTAGGCAGTCATGAGATAAATCTCCCTCATTTAACCGGTGAGGCTCCCGTGTCAGATTTGTCAATATAAATGTGTTTTTATCTATCAGGGGTTTTACTTTAACTGCTTAGTTCATGAACCATAACTAAGAAGTTCTGCAGCACGTAAGCAGCTGTTCAAGAAAGGAAGTATTGTATAGAAGAAAGAGGTAAAGGAAATACAGAGAAGAAATGGGGAAGATGTGCATCCCAATTAGTAGATAGCAGAGCTAATTGCATGCACATAGAAGAAACTTAATAGATATGAACACACAAAATTATAAAGCAAAGGCAGCTCTAGATCCAGATCTAAAATAACACAAAGTTTATCAAGAGATCTAAGATTGAAAGCAAGAAACAAAGTACACCGTGACACAAAGTTCCCCAGAAACTTGCTCCTTTTATTCCTCTGCTTCAAGTTGCTCTCAGGGGTTCAGCACAAAGTCTAGAACTCAGGATTGCTTCTTACAAATTCTGATTCATGATTAACCCGAAGGTTCTTCCTCTACTTATAGAATGTAGAGGGGCAATTATAAGCTGGAAGCTTTAGTTGAACTGGCACATGTGGAAGTCGAAAAAGAAACAGCTGGCAATCTCTCTCTTGGAGTTCCTCTTTGCATGACATGTATGATTTGCAACTGAAAATAGAACCTTCTATTTTGTACGCCTGCCACCTATCTCCAAGTACTTGACTTCTTCAAGTAATGGCTTTTAAACCAATCACGTAAGTTGTATAATTTAATTGATCGCTCAATTACTTTTTCGGAGGAAAGAAGAAGGAAGAGGAAAGCTGACTTTATCCTTTTTCATGTCTGCATGCAGCTGATTCAAACTGGATCTGTAAGCAGCTGGATCTGGAAACAAGCTGGAATTGCAAGAAGTTGGAATTGGAAGCAATCTGGAAGTGGCTGGAATTTTGCCTCCGCATTGTCTTCTCTTTTATCCTTGAAGCTTTTGCAGTTCTTCTGTTGTACATGCATCAGTGCAAGGTTGGCCTTAGATAACTCATCATCCTTATTTTTAATTGCATATGAGCAATTAAAAATTCTGGAAAGCACTCAGGGTGAATGAAAATTCAATGAAGACTTCAACTGGAAGATGAGAGCACATGCACAAGGTCTTGGAAGGAATTTCCCACGCACTGTCTTCTTCATGGGCTGCATTTGAAACAAGAGGATGAAGCCTTTGTGCCAGAAGCTTTTGCAACTATAAGATCTGGATCTGGATCTGCATATGGATTTGCATCTGCATCTGCATCTGGATAAGGATCTGCACCTGCATAACAAATTCTGGCAGCTGGGCTATGGATGGAAAAGCTGCAGCTCGAATAATTCCACTGCTTTTAATCTGCACGCATGAGTGAAGTCTTTCCTGCTCTGGATCTGTCTATCAATTTAACAAGAGGTTTCACGCCTAGATCTGTGTCTCTAGTATCTATAAATTTAGAAGTGATGCATAACTCTGTTGTGCTTTCTTTTTCATCTTTCTTCGCCATAGATTTTTCTATCTTTGTCTGAACAATTCTTTTTCTTCTTGTTTGACTGGAATTCTTCAATACTGGTGCAGATCTAGACAATTCTTCAGATTTGGAGGATATATGCAATGTATTGGACATTGATAAAAGCTTCTTCTACCTTTGTAAAGCACCTGTAATGAATTCCTACAATTTATCCAGACAAAATGGCCACCGGAGCATGAATAGTGACATTTTAATTGTAAACAATTCTGCACTTTTCAAAGTCTGAACCTGCCCCCAAAGCGATGGTGTTTAATTTGCACATAAAGAGAGCATGAATCCTTTCAACAACACCTGAGCTCCTGTAACACCTGTGTAAACAATTATGCAGACAAAGATCAACCTCCTTCAAAGCATGCGCCAAATTTGGAAGCTTTTAGCCTTGTTTCCACCTTGCCTGAGCAAAATCCTTCTTCAAATGGGGGCGCACTTTTCCTCTTGGCTGCAATTCTTTACCTGTGAATTAAATAATTCACCCATATGGCTGCCTATGCTTATATAACCTTCACAATTCTATAATTAATAATTGCCCTAATAATTAAAGGCAATTAATTAATTAAAAATCATGCCCTTCTCTTTTAAAAATAGCATGTTTAAGGACAGCCATCCAATAAATTAAATTAATCCAATTTAATCCTTCACACATCACTTCACTTAAGCTTCATAGTGTGCTTTGACCATAGCCACTGAAAATAGGAATTTAATATAATCAATTTAATACTTTAAAAAGTATTAATTCCTTCTCAAAAGGGGCTGCATTAAATAAATTAAATTTATTTAATTTTGGAATTCTATTTCCAATTGATTTATTCCCCTTTGCTTTTGTTGACTTTTCCACAAGCCTAGGTTCCAAAATTGGGTGAATAAATATTATCAAATATTTATTTAATGCATTATTATTCACACCAAGGTGGGTCGCACTTTTTTGCATAATAGAATTCTATTTTTAAGAATTTCTGACAATGGGATTTTTTACCCTGCAAGGTAGCCCTGGAAATCCCATGATCCACTTAAGTGATTTGACTTTGACAATGGGATTATTTACCCTGCAAGGCAGGCAATAAAATCCTATGATTTCATTTAAGTCACTTTTATTTTATTTCACCATGGAAATTTTTACCCTGCAAGGCAGGAAATAAATTCCTGCCTACCTGCAGCCTCTAACTTTCCCACTACAGCTTAAGTGAATTTTCTATCACGGGAAAAAGTACCCTGCAAGGAAGGCAATAAAATCCCACCTACCTGCTGCTTCTAATTTTCCCACTGCAGCTTAATTGAATTTTATATCATGGGAAAAAGTGCCCTGCAAGGCAGGCAATAAAATCCCACCTGCCTACTACTTTTATTTTTTCCATTGTAGCTTAAATCCTTTGTTTTCCAAAAATGTGCTCAACCCCGCAGGGGCTTTTCTATGCATGACTTCACCTTTTCCCAGTGAACCAGACCTCCGATGGTGACTTTCTCTGGGCATAATGTGCATATATGTTCTCTAGCTGCTCCAGACTAAAAATCAGGCTTACCCGGCAAAGGAATTTTTCTATAGAAATTTCACAGAAAATGAAATGGGAGAACACAAAAACACGGAAAATTGCCAAAAGTCACAAATAAAGCTCAAAACTTATTCCATTTAAAACCCTTATGTTACATGGGAATAATGACATGTTTAATCATAACAGAGTTAAAATAGAGCGCAAATAGCCTCATACGGGGCTAAAAATAATTAAATACAAATTTCCCACATACAAGTCCCGACGACAGAATATAACAATTTTGGGAATCTGGGTATTTGGAAAAAAAGGCTAATATGGCTCTTTGGGAATATCTTGACACAATACATGGACTTTCAGGAAATAAAAATACAAAATGACTCATTATTTTAAGTGTACGATTTTTTTTAATAGGGTAGTCACAGATTTTAGGATGAAATCTAGGTACACTAGTTGGCTCCGTCTGTGGACATATTTTTCTCTATCAGAAAAAAAAGGGAAAAGATGAGATCCCAACATCTCTAGTTTTGTATCTTGTCCTTTGGGCACGGGGTCAGGAAAACAAAATCAACACAAAAAAAAAAAACAAGGAAAAACATACAAAGTTTTATTTATGTACATACACGTTTTACCCTGCTTCTTCAATTGCTGAACAACTTCAGATGTTGTCTATTGAAAGGCAATGGTAATTCAATTCCATCCCGATAGGAAAGGAAGAAATTATCCATTCCTGCAGCTCTTTTGATCACGAAGGCCCCTTTCCAAGTGGATCAAATTTGTCCTGTATGCCCTTCGGTTCATATCTCTTGTCCCACCAGAGTACCCAATCTCCGATCTCAAACTTCCTTTCTTTGGCCTTCTTATCAAATACTCTGGACAAGTCCTTATCAACTTCATCTGGTGGTGGCTAATCCTTTCTTCTCTCTATGGTGGGTAAGTTTGCATTAACTTCCTCTGTTCCCAGATTTACCGGTTGTATCTCTAAGGAATAACTATCACAATATTCTTTGTTCTTCTTTAGATATTGATCATTCTTGTTGAAAGTCTCCACTAAGGAAATTAAGGCCTTAGGGATTTTTGTACCTTTTGGTTGGACTATTCCACTATTATCATCATAACGTAGATTAGATTTTTCTGTGACTGTTTGTCATGGTGGTGATTTACTCCCCTCAACATGCAGACATGCAGATGTTTGTTCAGGGACTCTGGGGTGGTAGAGCATCTCCACTTTATAGTTTCCCTGTCTAAATATGGATGGTGGTCTATCCGAATTCTATAGAATAGTTGTGACTGCCAAAGAATCTGCCTTGGAGTTTTGATTTATTGGAATGAATTCAATAGAGAAGGCTGCAAAATCGAATGTGGCGGAAAGCACTTTATCTCTGTAATGCTCCAGCTTATCTCTTTTGACTTGACTTTGCCCGCTAACCTACTTTACTAGAAGTTCAACATCTCCTTGGGCTTTGAGGAGTTTTACTCCTTTCTTCTTAGCTCGCTCCATTCCTAGAAGCAATGCTTCATACTCCGCCATATGATTGGTGTTCTCAAACATCAGCTTGTGGGAGTATGGAAATACCTCATGATCTGGAGATATTAGTAGAGTGCCAGCTCCTGATCCAAAAGAACAACATGTGCCTTTAAACTCCAGATTCCAAAATTTTTCTTCTTTTTTGGCTCTGGTTCTGGTTGAAATTCTTAGTCTGGAATGCCTTATCCATTTCCAAGAAGTAGACCCCACGGTTAGATTCCTGAAAAAGAATATGAGATCTAGGATCCTCAGATTTTGTAACCATGTACCTGGACTTCTTTTCTAGCTCCAGCTTATGGTTAAACCCTTTGATAGGAATATTGGCATAGGACTAGTCCATCTTTACTTCTCCTCCCAGCTCTTTGCAGGATTTTCTACTCAACAACATCCCGTAGGAGACAGGAATATCTACAACTAGAATTGTCATCTTTAATCTTTTGTTAGGAAAAATTACCATAATAGCTTGTGCATCTTTGATTTGTCTGATTAAAGGGAATTGTGTCTCAATGGAGTAGCACCTTTTTATGGTCTTTGTTAGGGTAAACCCAAGAGCATCTGCAACTTTAGTTGACATGACATTGTTAGACACACCTAAATCTAAAATGCAGTTTCTTAACTTGAAACCATTAAGCAATAGGGAAACATAGAACGGTTCCACTCTTTAAGAAGATGGTGAGGATTTAACAACTCCAGTGTTGTTTTGGGGAGGAGTATCTTTGGGCTTAGGCAAAATTCCTTTTAATGTATTGGATTGTCCTGGTGATTGTACATATTTGACTAGCCTATTTAACTACTCAAGAAAAGCTCTCAGGTATTCGGCTTCTGACATTTGAACTTTATTTTTCTTGGCATGATCAATAATGTCAAAATAAGAAATAGATTCCGATACCTGAGCCACTTTCTGTGGTTGAGATGAAGAACTTGAATGCTTATCTCTAGGAGCTAAAGAACAAGGTAAAGGGATGCCCCTTATTTTTTCGTCAGTTAATGCCTCAGCTTGGCGAGTTTGTGATCTTGTAAGTACTGCATATGCATGACCATGATTATCTTCATGAAGTTTCTCATCGTCATGTTAAAATTTGTAGTTCAGGTAATTAATGTTGGATTCGCCAGTAGGACCTATAAAATCATCATCCTCGAGATGATCAGCGTCATCTTCCAGGTCTTCTTCATTCATCTCCACATTGTTTCTAGGAGAAGCTTCAATTGCTAATCTTTGGGAACCAGCAATGCAGTTCCAGTTGTTGTTTTTGAAATTCCAAGCAAGGGCAGTATTGTTTCCTTGAGCCATTTGAGCCATTTGTTTCTTCATCTGCATCATCTTATTTGTTAACTTTTGTAGTAGTGAATATGAAGTAGTATCAACATTGAAATTTCAGCTCTAGAAGTGCTGCTCTTTATCTTTCCAGCCATGATGAGGTCATCTTCAATTTCAACCGCCATGTTTTGAGCTACTAACAAATTAGCGGGCCATGCTCTTCACAGTTGATAGCTTACTTCAAGAAGTAAAGCGTTGATGAAGAACACCTTTTGATTCTTGTCATTCAGAGAAGTAGAGGCCGGAATTTTGTACAGTAATCTTTGGAATTTTGTATTAAAATCCCGCATGTGCTCATGTGGCTCCTTCTTCAACTGAGTGAGCTGAGTAATCAATGTACTGGAATCTTCGGCTGCCTTGAACCTTTTCAAGAATGCATCTCACATAGTAGCCCAGTTGGTTATGGTGCCAAGAGCTAGCCGGTAGAACCATTCTCCAGCAAAGTCATGCAAAGTCTCTATGAAGATTCTGACAGATACATCTTCATGTTCGACTGCAAGCACTCCACATGATATGAAAAACGTAGCCAATTGGTCATCTAGATTTTGCTTGCCATCTCTAAAGAATTTTGGAAAATTATTTCTCATTCCTTTAGGTAGATCATGCATAGGAGGAGTCAGATTCAAAGGTCCAAAGGTTGCACCACATGGAATAGGTCCTGCAAGGGCAAGGGAGTTTCGGTTCAGCATGATGAATGGGGCACATCCTCTCCAAGAGTAGACTTGATGAATAATTCCAACTTCTAGATTATGTTGAAGATGATCCGGATCTGGATGTGTTTGTACTCTTCTTCCTGGTGAAAGACTAGATCAACAGCTTCTAACTTGAGGAGGATGATTGAAATTGAATTGCTCCTATAGTCGGAAGAAATGATCAGTCCTTCCTTGCGCCTTCACAAATTAGGTGAATGGACATTCAGCCAGGTTGAGATTTGTATGGAAAACACTCGGATCTTCAATAGGTAAACCTTGATCTACAAATATAGTTGTTTCCCCAGCGGAGTCACCAAAAATTGTTGGCTAGATTTTCTGCATAGGACAAAACCTAGGCAGTCATGAGATAAATCTCCCTCATTTAACCAGTGAGGCTCCCATGTTAGATTTGTCACTAAAAATGTGTTATTATCTATCAGGGGTTTTACTTTAACCACTTAGTTCATAAACCATAACTAAGAAGTTCTGCAGCAAGTAAGCAGTTGTTCAAGAAAGGAAGTATTTTATAGAAGAAGGAAGTAAAGGAAATACAAAGAAGAAATGGGGAAGATGTGCATCCCAATTAGTAGATAACAGAGATAATTGCATGCACATAGAAGAAACTTAATAGATATGAACATAGAGAATTATGAAACAAAGGCAGCTCTAGATCCAGATCTAAAATAACACAAAGTTTATTAAGAGATCTAAGATTGAAAGAAAAAAACACAATACACCATGACACAAAGTTCTCCGGAAACCTACTCCAAGTTTCTCTCAGGGGTTCAGCGCAAAGTCTAGAACACAAGATTTTTTCTTAAAAATTCAGATTTGTTAACCCAAAGTTTCTTCCTCTACTTATAGAATGTAGAGAGGCAATTACAAGTTGGAAGCTTTTAGTTGAACTGGCACATGTGGAATTCGGAAGGAAACAATTGGCAATATTCCTCCTGGGATTCCTCTTTACGTGACATGTATGATTTGCAACTTAAAATAGAACCTTCTATTTTGCACGTGTCAGCTATCTCCAAGTAGTTGACTTCTTCAAGTAATGGCTTTTAAACCAATCACTTAAGTTGTATAATTTAATTGATCACTCAATTACTTTGTTGGAGGAAAGAAGAAAGAAGAGGAAAGCTACAATCTTGTCCTTTTTCATGTCCACATGCAGCTGATTTTTTTCCTTTGATTCTTACAAAACTGGATCTGAGAGTAGCTAGAGTTGGAATTGGAAATGGCTGGAATTGGAAACAAAATGAAAGATGGATCTGGAAACAGGGAAGCTAGATCTGGAAGCAGCTGGAATTTTTCCTTCACCTTGTCTTCTCTTTTATCCTTGAAGATTTTACAGTTCTTCTTTTGTACATGCATCAATGAAATGTTTACCGTAGATAACTCATCATCCTTGTTTTTAATTGCATATGAGAAATTTAAAATTCTAGAAAGCACTCCACATGAATGAAAATTCAATGAAGGCTTCAACTAGAAGATGACAACACATGCAAAAGTTCTTGGAAGGAATTTTCCACGCACTGTCTTCTTCACGGGCTGCATTCGAAACAAGAGGATGAAGCCTTTGTGCCGAAATATTTTACAACTATGAGATATGGATCTGGATCTACATATGGATTTGCATCTACATCTACAGCTGGATATGGATCTGAACCTGGATAAAAAAATTTGGCAACTGGGTTATGGATGGAAAAGTTATAACTCGAATAATTTCACTTCTTTTAATCTGCATGCATGAGTGAAGTTTCTCCTGCACGCATCAGTGAAGTCTTTCCTTCTCTGGATCTGTCTATCAATTTAGTAAGAGGTTTTGAGCCTAGATCCATGTCTCCAGTATCTGAAAAATTAGAAGTGATGCATAACTCTGTTGTGCTTTCTTTTTCATCTTTCTTCGCCATAGCTTTGTCTATCTTTGTCTGAATAATTCTTTTTCTTCTTATTTGACTGGAATTTTTCAAAACTGGTGTAGATCTGGACAATTCTTCAGATTCAAAGGATATATGCAATGTATTGGACATTGATAAAAGCTCCTTTTCCTTTGTAAAGCACCTGTAATGAATTTCTGAGCACCTGTAACACTTATGCAAACAATTATGCAGACAAAGATCAACCTCCTTCAAAGCATGCGCCAAATTTGGAAGGTTTTAGCCTTGTTGCCACCTTGCCTGAGCAAAATCCTTTTTCAAAATCCTTGTTGCCACCTTGCCTAAGAAAAATCCTTCTTCAAATGGGGGTGCACATTTCCTCTTGGCTGTAATTCTTTACCTATGAATCAAATAATTCACCCATATGGCTGCCCATGCTTATATAACCTTCACAATTCTATAATTAATAATTTCCCTAACAATTAAAGGAAATTAATTAATTAAAAATCAATCTCTTCTCTTTTAAATATATGTTTATGGACAGCCATCCAATAAATTAAATTAATTCAATTTAATCATCCACACTTCACTTCACTTAAGCTTCATAGTGTGCTTTGACCATAGCCACTGAAAATAGGAATTAATATAATCATTTAATACTTTAAAAAGTATTAATTCCTTTTCAAAAGGGGCTGCATTAAATAAATTAAATTAATTTAATTTTGGAATTCTATTTCCAATTGATTTATTCCCCTTTGCTTTTGTTGACTTTTCCACAAGCCTGGGTGCCAAAATTGGGTGAATAAATATTAACAAATATTTATTTAATGCATTATTATTCACCCAAGGTGGGTTGCACTTTTTTGCATAATAGAATTCTATTTTAAAGAATTTCTGACAATGGGATTTTTTACCCTGCAAGGTAGCCCCGGAAATCCCATGATCCACTTAAGTGATTTGACTTTGACAATGGGATTATTTACCCTGCAAGGCAGGCAATAAATACCTATGATTTCATTTAAGTCACTTTTATTTTATTTCACCATGGAAATTTTTACCCTGCAAGGCAGGCAATAAATTCCCGCCTACCTGTAGCCTCTAACTTTCCCACTACAGCTTAAGTGAATTTTCTATCACGGGAAAAAGTACCCTGCAAGGAAGGCAATAAAATCCCACCTACCTGCTGCTTCTAATTTTCCCACTGTAGCTTAAGTGAATTTTATATCATGGGAAAAAGTGCCCTGCAAGGCAGGCAATAAAATCCCACCTCCCTACTGCTTCTATTTTTTCCATTGCAGCTTAAATCCTTTGTTTTCCAAAAATGCGCCCTACCCTGCAGAGAATTTTCTGTGCACGACTTCACCTTTTCCCAGTGAACCAGACCTCTGATGGTGTCTTTCTCCAGGCATAACGTGCGTATATGTTCTCTAGCTACTCCAGGCCAAAAATCGGGCTTACCCAGCAAAGGAATTGTTCTAGAGAAATTTCACAGAAAATGAAACAGGACAACACAAAAACATAGAAAATTGCCAAAAGTCGTAAATAAATCTCAAAACTTATTCCAAGTTAAAACCCTTCTGGTACATGGGAATAATGACATGTTTCATCATAACAAAGTTAAAACATAGTGCAAATAGCCTCATACGGGGCTTAAAATAATTAAATACAAATTTCTCTCAGAAAAATCCCGACGACAGAATATAACAATTTTGGGCATCTAGGTATTTGGCAAAAAAGGCTAATATGGATCTTTGGGAATATCTTGATGCAATATAAGAACTTTCAGGCAATAAAAACACAAAACGACTCATTATTTTAAAAGTACAATTTTTTTTTGAATAGGGTAGTCACAGATTTCAGGATGAAATTTGGGTACACCACATCTCTTGTGTTCATTGATTTCATTTGATCTCTCATTGAAATCTTGGTTGTCTTTGCATGGTTATTGTGCTTGATATTATATGATCTATGTTTAATGGCGAATGAAATGGTAATAAGAAACTAATTTTTGTTGAATTTTATCCTCTTCAATCTTATTTCCATTCTTTTCCATGCAAGGAAATTATTCAATTTTCGTTTTGGTGCATCACATCTATTAGTCAAGGTTTAATCTCTTGCACTATTCTTAACCCTGTCTCCTTGGCAAGTTAGATTAGATTTTATGATAGATCCTCTTCAATTTGGATGTGTGCATGGAAATAGAGGAATAAGAACTGGCCTTAATAAGGAGAGGTTTCTTGATTGTAAAGTCCCACACTTTGGGAAAAGCTCCATGTTGTGCAATCACACTGACAGTTTCAACCTATTGAGTTGTAGACATTCAAAGGTGTTTTGATTATGTATCAAAAGTTATCAAATATTTCATCTCCCTCATAAATATTTTATAAAGTGTTCCACATTTCCATGGTATTTTTGTAGTGAATGAATTTCACAAATTTAATCTCAGGTAGTCGATAAAGAATAGCATTCATAGCTCTTGATTTATTCTCATGGGATTCCATATCAACTGGTGAAGTTATGGGTGTACTGGGAATTGTGTAGTTCTTGTAAACTACTTCCCATATATCATGTCCGAGATATTGAAGATATATAGTCATCCTATTCCTTGAAAATTTGTAGTTTCTTTCATTTAATAGAGGTAACCTAGTCACTGAGAGGCCTTGCCTATTTTCCATGCTTTTTCAAGTACGATATCCTTAAAGTGGTTAAAATTTATCTTAAGGAACCTTCTCTTATAAAAAATGTTGAGAATTCAAGCAATGAGAGGGGGAGGGGTGAATCAGTGCTACTTAAAAAATTTAAATTTTACGTTAGCAATCATGAGAATAATCACAAGATTTATAAAATAATAAAGAGATGCTATGAAATAGAGAAAAACATAGCAACACTTGGAAAAAAACCCACAAGAAACAAGAAATATTGTAAAAACGTTTTCTTCAAAACATTACAACTTCTTGGAGGACCAAATCCATTTGAAGCATGCACTTCAACTATCCTAGCACCTACAGGATTTAATTGGCAGGAACCTACTTGCTGTGAAAGTACCAACTTTCAGTTTGTGACCCACAACTTAACTTTTTCACCAATTCATGTTGATAGTCTTTTTGACATTGTTCATCAAATTATATGATCTCCATTTTAGCACTTTTTCATTCTCCTTTTTCTTATTGAGTACTTTCTATTTATTCTCTTTTGCAATACCTTATTTTTCATTTCATATCACTTTCAAAGACATTTTAATGACACTAAATTTAGATATTTTATTTTAACTTTCATCAAGTAGAATTTTGAATTTTTCTTTTCCCCATATTATGGTATTTCATATTACTTGTTATCTAATTTTTCCCCTTGGGAAAAGTTTAATCAACGTGACCTTCAACACCAGATAAATGAAGATTTCAATTCATTCATGTGATCCCACATTTTAAATAAAAACAATCAGGTTAAAGGAAGGCTCAGAAATGGAAATAGAAGGTGGGAAAATGAATGGCCAATAGAAGTGCTGAAGAAGACCAAAGGTCAAGTGAAAAAATGGAGAAAGGATCAAATTTTTTGGACTTCACATTTTTGGGATCTTGGGGAAACAGATGGTATAAAAAATGAAGAAATCTAACTGTGTAAGTCAAAATCAATCCCAAAGTGAGTCGACTCAAAGCAAAGCAATAGAGCGAGTGGAAGCCTCCACGTGCCTCATAAGCATAACTTCAAAGGTAATATCCAAAGGTAGGTCCCCAAATGAGCACAAGCCCTCCAAATGTCTAGGGTCCAACATAGTTGCTCCTAAATAGGTGGAAAAAAAAACATAAAGAAAGCAGAGCAGGCTCGCAGATGATGCCAAATTTCTAACTGTCGCAACTTCAAGAGTGAAAGGAGGGGATAATGTCTTAGAAGCTCGTAGGGTTTCCACATGGAGCTAACTACAAAGGTCCCACCTGAAAAGGGGTTTTGACATTATATTTAGTGTGGCCCATTATTCACCCAAGAGAATGAAGGAACATGTTCACGGATGGTGCCAAGTGTTGGCACGTCCCATTCCCAGGACCCTAAAAGGTAGCAAAAATATTAAGAATGCATGGTGCTTCCCTATGGATCTTACACAGATATACTCGAAACCTAAAGAAAATTTGAAAATATTGGAAGAAGGTCAATTCAATGAAAGATGAATCTTGAAGCCAACCAATAATTTTAAATACCTAGATATTTTAAAATATTGTGAGAGCCCATGTGGAACACCCGACCCTGACGTTCAGATGATCATATCTTTCAAGTGGAAGCTCAGATTTGAGTAAGAGAGGCATTTTTTTAAATCTCTCAAAGTCTGATACTCAACTACGACTAGGTTATTAAATATGAAAGAATACAGTCTGCCATTTTTAAGTCTGTTAGGCTTCTCACCTACAACCATAATGAAGTATGGGCTTCCTTTCTTTCCCAAACAAGAACAACACATGGAGGCATGGTTTTTGCAGTAGAACCCATCATTGTTGCAGGTGAATTCAATGCATTTTATTGGGTAGTTAGAGTAGGGTTTCAAAATTCTTCTCATCTCCATCTCTAATTATTCCTATATATTATAAAGAGGGGAATTTTTCTAGAATTTGGACATTTTTTCGTTGCACCCTCCCTTCTTCCCTTGTTTGCAAGTGATTTTTTGGAGTAAAAACCTCCCATTCAAGTTGTAATACAATTTTTGCCTCTTGGATACTGTAATGAACTGTATTAATTTTTGGAGTAATAAGGTAAGTGTGTGGATGATTTCAACCCTCTCTTTTGTTCATTGCATCTACCTGATCTCTCATTGTAGTTTGGTTATCTGTGCATGGTAGTTGTGTTATAGTTTTAATGGTTTGTGTTTAATTGCAAAGCAGATGTTTAGAATTCCTTTGGTGCATCACCCTTGCTATTTTAAGTTTTATTTCTTGCATCTCCTTAACCTTATCTCCTCATAAATTTAGAGTAGGTTTTAGAGTAGATCCTCTACAATATGAATGTGTGCACTTGAACAGAGGAATAGGAACCGGCCTGCATCTGGAGAGCTCTCCCGATTCGTAAATTACCGCACTTTTTCAGAAGATCCATGTTATTTAATCACACTGAGAGTCTGAATGCATCAATTTGCAGACATTCAGGGGTATTGTGATTACGCATCAACATTACTCTCCCCCCACATACAAGGTAATTTTTTGCCTTGCAAAAATGCATTCATTCTTATCATATTATGTGCATGACATTTTTAGTTTAGTGATTTGGTTTGTAGGCTCTTGATATATGATGAGGAAGTTTGAACATCTGACATCTAGAAGAACCTTCTAATATTCCACCCTATACCTTTTAAAATTTTATTTATAAATCTCAAGACACCAATTAACTCTTCATTTACCTAAAATGTTCTTTCCCTTTTAGCGGATTCCAATCCTCTAGCATTGACAACTTTTGCTAAATAGTTACACAATCTTATTCCGGTCACATACATTTTATAACATCCTTTTGATCCTTGTTTATCCTATCATACTTCGTTACTTTTCATGTCATTTATCCATAATAGAACTATTTTCAAGGTCTCAACTGGTCTGCAAATATTCCTTGGTCAAGTAGGACTTTAATGATGTATCCTCTCAAGGAAGTAAAGAAGCCACTACAATCTTCACTTATCCTTGCAACTTCACCCTTCATCTGTTATTCTCTATTTATGATATAAAGCTGCAAAAGTGATGCATTACAAATGTGATGACATGTAAGACACATGGTTGTGATCTTAAATTATATTTGTAATTCAAGCATGAGATGTGATAAGATATTATCAAAAGTTTCAAGTACTTTAAGATCAAGGATAACAAGGTCTAGATCATTTTTGCCACATGTTTTGAACCCATATTAAGATGCTTCATGGTTTCAATAATTTAAGAACATTCTCTTTCAACAATATATAGTCAATCTATGTTTCCACAATTAAAATTATATCAAGAATACATATCTCTAGCATCTACCTTCAGAAAAATAAATTATATTACAAGATAACTCTTCTTACAGACTTTGAGATGATTATTTACAATCAATAAAATTTTAGTAGTTGGTAACAATTTACTATCCCATAAAAAACCCAACATTAAACTCTCTCAAGCCATTTATGCATTCCTTTTGATCCATATGATCAACAAACATGCTCATTTATTCAATCACTTGTGTAATCTTATCAACACAAAACAATTAGGTTTTTAGATGAAACCCTCTCTCACTTAATGAGGTCTATTAAGACTGTAATATGCAATCTTATATTAACATGATCAATCAACCTTCACCATGATCAGCCTCAAAGCATGTTCTAATCATCACTCTACATGACAAGAGAAGATAAGCATAGGTATGGTCATGAATGATACAAAGTATGCATAGGTAGGGTTTGGTGAAGAAAACCATAGGTCTTTCAAAAGAGAACTTATAAAACCTAGTAATAACCTTGAAGAATTACAAATATGAGAGCATCCATCTATTTGTAATAACTGAAATATATCTTCAACAATTTAGAGAATCCATTTACTCGTTACATGAGTATATGCCTCCAAACTTTGAAAGTAATGTATAAATATTTTAAATTTTCACATAAAATATGTTGAACATTTTAAATACAACTATTTTGTATATAGGAACTACTATATTTTTCACCAAGTGCATGTCCTTTGATTTAATTAAGTGTCACCATACCTCAAAACCTTTAGTTTCACCATTTAAGCGTAGGTATGCCATGAAGGGTTTGCATTCATCTAAAAAATTAGTCAACTAATCTAGATACTTACAACACAATAGCTAGAAGTATGATAACAAGTTCCATGCAAAACTTTATTTATGAAGATAAAGGCTCCATAGACTAATTTTTTTGTATACACGTAAATTCGGTACTTCTATAACTTGTCTGCCTACATGTGTATATTTTTTCTAGAATCCTATCCAAGTTGTATTTAACTAAATCCATCTCATGTTACTTAATTTAAAATAACTACTTAATTATCTTATCACCTTTTATGCCCATCCAATTTATATTAAGTAATTAAATCATATTATTTAATTAATTAATCAATTCATATCTCACATGCCCTAACCAATATTGTATTAAGCATGCTTTTCTTCTGACACATACATCCCCTTGATTTTTTAGCCTTTTTATCTTCCCTATTTTTATCCCTTAACATCACTAATAATACCTTTCCCACCTACATGCTTTAAATCATTCTTCCAATCCTTAAGAGATCCCAAATCCTAACCACAATCACAAAAGTAACACTATTAGGAAAACTTTCGCTATAGTCAGTAGCAACCCAAAGGAATCGACATCGACCCTATAAAAACAAGTCTTTTCTTTCCGTATCCATTAGATGCATGCAATGTTTGTAGCTTATTTGTTACCTGTGAACTCTTACTCAATCCTGATCTTCCATGTAACAATTACATATCTCCTGGATGTTATTTCAATGTGCTGGCATCCCTCGTGATCATCGTTGATGAGATTTATCAATCACCGTTGCGTTATTTATACAATATTTATCGTATTATTTAAGTATTATTTGCATCTAACGTTTTACAAGTTCATATCAGCTTCTACAACACCCGGAACTCCCTCAGAAACATTATTTACATATTATTTGCTTGCATATCTCCCATCTTATCCTTTTGACCTCATTCTTACCCTATTCTGCTACACTTGCCGTTAATGCAACCTGATTGCCATCTACCAGGGTCCTTCTTTCCAATCAATCCTTATTATTTTTTTCTACCCTTCCTTGGTATTTTTTACCTCTAAGAACATTTTGCATGTATTATTTCATCATCCACAAACCTATTTTACCTTCCATTTTTCACTCAAGCTCTTTCAGGCCTACATACTCAATCTACATTCTAGATCTTCTCTTGTAGGTTGTGGTAAACTAGCCTCTGTATAGTTTTTGTTGTTGTTGACCAAGACTTGGTAACATTTAATTTACAGTAATTCTAATAAAATCAGCCCTTATATTAGATATTAATTGTTCTTAGATTCAATACCACTTCTATTTTTTCATGTTATTTATAATTTAATCCTTTATTTCACTTATTCTTTAAAATAGAGGTTGACATCCACCAAGGATGTTAACATATCTTAGATCCTCGTTTTCAGGAAACCTTCGTATATCCCATCTAATCTATCTCCTTTTAAGTTTTTCCTATTTGTAGGTCATCAGATACAGTAAGGATAAACTATTTGGTTCCCATTCCTCCATCACATCTCATTAGAGGTTATATAAACCCTCCATATTACGACTTGTTAGTTGCCTTAATTTCTAGTTCATTCATTTGATTAGGAACAAAAAAACTTGTACAACATTAATAAAACACTTAATGGGATGACCCCTTAGTAATCCCTTTCCTTTTCTTTTCTATTTTATTGTTTTTTCTATATTCTAATAATAGTGCAACATGAGGACCTGCTTCTTGCTTTCTTGTGTTTGTTTGGCTATTGGATCACTCTTTGCAAAACTTCAGATAAAAATAAATATATTTATTTAGGGTTTCCTCTTCTTCCTTATTTTCTCTTTTCTACATCATATTTGCCTTTCCTCTATGTGTCCTCATTGAAATATAACACTTGGATTTGGTTTTAAAAATAACCTTTCTTTTCTTCATCCTGCTTGCTCACGTAGTTTAAGTAGTGGTAAAATGTTTACAGTTCACAATCCTAACACATGACCTAAAAATAAAAAAATAATTAACACATCAAATAAAAAATATTATCTGATAGAATTATTGGTATTTTATCACCCAATAGGAAACTACCCAAGACTCTCCTAGCCTAAAAAAACCTGAAACCAGACATTTCCTTCTCTTAGATACCCTGTTATCCATCCCCATTTCAATTTTTCACATTAAAAAGAATTTTATTCTTCACTTGCATGATTTGAAATGGAACACAATTATTCTCTGTAAAATTATCCTTAAACCACAATTGATATCTCACACATTTCTCCTTCTATCCCGATCCATGATTTCTTTCTTCGTAGATCACACCAACCAATAGAATCTATCCCACCACCTTAGACCACCCCTACTTCATCTGAAATCCCCATGCCTATCCCATCAATTGACATCCCCATCCCTCATTTATGATACCTTAGCATCCAATCCCAACCATCTTATCATGTTTATCATCCCCAATATCTTATATCCCCCCAACCAATATGATCTGCACCACTTTAATAAATCTTCAGATCACCCTTTCATAAACAACCACTAACAAAACCATATTCATCAACCCCACACAATATATATATATATATATATATATATATATATATATATATATATAACCCATTTAAAACCAAAGCCAGACACCTCCTTCTATATCTACGCTACTTATATCATCATTACTTACTTCAATCCTTCATATTCTACCTACACCTCCTTTAAGAGCTATCCTGAAATCAATCATACCCATAATTTCCTTACCTACCACCTTAACTTCCATTTCTTCTCTTATATCTACATTATGTCCCGTTCTTTCCACATCCACACTGTCTTCGACCGCACCAACTTCTTTATCCACACCTATCCTACCCAAACTTAATATTCGTACCCCATTATCCACATCCATCAAAAACACACCCATCACTACACTTTAATGTACTATACCATAAAATCCACCCTTGTATGTGTTGACATAATTATCACACATCTCTTTACCCATGCCCACATCATCAACTTTATTCCACTCTTCCACATTTACAAATCACACCATCTCAATCAACATAAATATTCATACTCCATCCCAAAACACATAAAAAAATCACTAAATCCACTCCTACATTTTATACTAAATCCCTCATTTCCACACCAAATGATTCAAAACCTGCATCATCTCGCTCTCTCATAGTCTTCATCAACCACATGATCCAAACACCCCTTCATCTTGAAATAGGGATTTGCAAGAAATGATGTGAAAAAAATGCACCACAATGAAGTTACAATCCAATGGTAATGTCAAGCTCCACACAATAAGCAAGATTCAAATCAATGGAAAGAAAATGCAAGTAATAAAACAGGTCTGCTCATTCTCATAGATCGAAAAAAGGAAGTACAAATAGGGGTGCTGTATAACCCACATGCCTAAACAAGGAAAGAATATCAATGATGCCACTGATGAATATGATGTGAATGATGCATATGACGCTACTAAAGCAGGAGTTACAATTCCAAATAAGGAATGTAATTCCTATGATGCACTGACGCAAATGATAATGATAGATTCTATGATAGAATCTGACACTTTTCATTTAACTTCCTAAGACCTATGACTCTCGCAAGGTGAGATGACTCATGAGGTGATGTGGAAGATGACTAGGCATGTCACACACACCAACATGCCCCCTTCATCAAAGCCGAGGAAGAGGTCAAGGTAATTTGTAACAAAAAAGAAGACTCCCCTAGACAACTAAGAAAGATGTGTCAATGGAGCCCGAAAACTAAAGGCCTGATAATATGCCCATATATAAACAACATCTTTGTAGAAATAAGAAGAGGAGAAGAAGGAGGAATATATAGCTTAAAGAAGATGGGCATCTAGAGTAGACCTCACCCCAAGAAGAGACTGCAAGTGAAGAAACATCACGTCAGTAAAGGGCTTGGTGAATATGTCTGTAACTTGATCAACTGTCTGAACATAATGTATGTCGGTGATGTTTTCATGTATCAGCTCCCATATGAATTGCATGTGAATCTCAATGTGCTCCGTCTATTGATGTTGAACTCTATTTCTACAAATCGATATAGTTCTCATGTTCTCACAATAGACGATGGTAGGCCGCTGAAAGTGGATGCAAAACTCTTTCAAGATACCATGTAACCAAATAGTTTCTGTGGCAGCATTAACTACTCCTATGTATTATGATTTTGTCAATGATATGGTAATGGTGTTCTACTTCTTGCTGGACTGACTGATAGGACCTAAACCAAGAGTGAAACTGTAGCATGAGGTATACTTCTGATGATCTAGATGACCAGCCCAATCTGAGTATGTAAATCCAACCAAGTCAATCTCAGTCCCTCCTATGTAATGAATACTATATGTGTGATTTCTACGAACATAGTGAAGGATCCACTTTGTTGCTTTTAAATGCATCTAATGAGGCTCCTACATAAATATGGACATGATCCTAACAAAATATGAAAGATCTAGTTGAGTGTGAGTAAGGTAGATTAAACTCCCCACCAACTACCGATAAAGGGTACCATCAACCAAGGGGGAAAGTCAATAAGAAACCAACTTGACCTTGGAAAGAAAAGGAGTAGGTGAGGACTTGCAATCAGACATGTGAAACCAAGAAAACAAATCAAGACATTACTTAGGCTGTGAGATCATAATTCCTGAGTCAAATTGTGAAATCTGGATCCCAAGAAAGTAATGAATAAATCCTAAGTTAGACATGGAGAACTTGTTGGCCATGGAGATCTTCATAGAATCAATGATAGAGGAAGAGATACCCGTGATCAACAAGTCATCAACATAGAGAACAAGAATAAGCATGGAGTCATCCTACCACTGAATATACATAGTTGGGTCAGAGTGACACCGAGTGAACCCTAATGCAAGTAAAAAGGAGTCCATCTTGGCATACCAAGCCCTAGGGGCTTGTTTAAGGCTATAGAGAGACTTCTTTAACTTGCAAATGAGGTATGGATCATGGACATAACCTGGAGGTTGTTCCATATAGATATCTGCCTTTAGGTCCCCATGAAGAAAGGCACTCTTAACATCCATTTGGTGGACTCCCCATCTATTAGTGGTAGTGATGGAAAGGGTAATTTGAATGGAAGTCATCTTCGCAACTGGAGCAAAGGCATCTGAGTTATCAACCCTAGCTACCTGGGAGAAACCATTATCTACAAATCGTGCTTTATACTTCTCAAATTATTCATTGGCTCCATAATTTGTTTGATATATCCATGTACACCGAATGAATTTTCTTCCTTTCGAAGGAGGGGTAAGATTGCAAGTGTCCTTCTTTATGAAGGAGGAATAATCCTCATCCATAGCATAATACCACTCAAAAATCCCAGAAGCTCCTTAGAAAGAAGGTGGATCAGAAGTAGAGGCAAAGAAGGAGTGAGGTCCAATGAAACTCGAGCATGTACGTATCTCATCTGAAGGATCTCTAACTAAATCTCCAACACTCTATAAAGTTTTCCTAGCCTAAAGAGGTCCCAAACGTTTAAGCTCAGAGTTGGAAGATTATTCATTTGAGTGATAAGGGACATAGTCCTCATCATCACTACTATTAGAATCAGAAGACTCAGAATTTTTAAGATCGGGAGGAGCAGGGATAGGAGGAACTCTCTCAAAAACATCGTCATCTAACTTGCAATCAGACATGTGAAACTGAGAAAACAAATCAAGAGATTACTTAGGCTGCGAGATCATAATTCTTGAGTCAGATTGTGAAATCTGAATCCCAAGAAAGTAATGAAGTAATCCTAAGGTAGACATAGAGAACTTGTTGGCCAAGGATATCTTCATAGAATCAATGATAGAGGAAGAGCTACCCGTGATCAACAAGTCACCAACTTAGAGAACAAGAATAAGCATGGAGTCATCCTGCCACTGAATATACACATTTTGGTCAGAGTGACACCGAGTGAACCCTAATGCAAGTAAAAAGGAGTCCATCTTGGCATACCAAGCCCGAGGGGCTTGTTTAAGGCTGTAGAGAGACTTCTTTAACTTACAAACGAGGGATAGATCATGGACATAACCCTGAGGTTGTTCCATATAGATCTCTTCCTCTAGGTCCCCATGAAGGAAAGGAAATCTTAACATCTAATTGGTGGAATCCCCATATGTTAGTGGCAGTGATGGAAAGTGTTAGTCGAATGGAAGTCATCTTCGGAACTAGAGAAAAGGATTCTCAGTAATCAACCCCAGCTACCTAGGAGAAACCCTTAGCTACAAGTCGTGCTTTATACTTCTTGACTTCTCTATTGGCTCCATAATTTGTTCGATATATCCACGTACACCGAATGAATTTTCTTCCTTTCAGAAGAGGGGTAAGATTGCAAGTGTCATTCTTTATGAATGAGGAATAATCCTCATCTATAGTAGAATCCCACTCAAGAATCCCAGAAGCTTCCTGGAAAGAAGGTGGATCAGAAGTAGAGGAAAATAAGGAGTGAGGTCCAACGAAACTTGAGCATGTACATCTCTCATCTGAAGGATCTCCAACTAAATCTTTAACACTTTGTAAATTTTTCCTGGCCCAAAGAGGTCTTGAAGGTTCAATCTCAAAGTCAGAAGATTCTTCACTCAAGTGAGAAGGGACATAGTCCTCATTATCACTACTATTAGAATTATAAGACTCAGAAGTTTTAAGATCGAGAGGAGTAGGGAGAGGAGGAACTCTCTCAACAACATCATCATCTGATGAGTTAGAATCTGAATTAGTGGGGAAGAGAACCTCAATGGAAGTCAAAGTCAAGGATGACTCATCAAACTTCACACTCCTCTCAATAAAGATCTCATGGGTAGTAGGATTCATCAATCAATATCCCTTCAAGTGATTAGGATACCCAAAAAAGATATAAGGTTTGGATTTTGGATCCAATGCCTTGTGTTTATTTTTAGGAATCTAAGCCATAGCCTTGGATCCGAAGACTTAAAAGTGCTCAACATTAGGCTTGTGTCCAAACCAAACTTCGAAGGGTGTCATCCCTCTTACTTCCTTATGTGGAACATGATTCTAAATGTAACAAGAACAATTCACTACTTTAGCCCAATACTGTAAAGGAAAGGACTTTGAGTGAACCATACAAGTGGCCATCTCCTTTAAAGTTTGGTTCTTTCTTTCTGCAACTCCATTTTGGGAAGGGTTGTAAGCAAATATACACTAATAAGGAATCCCCTCAGAAGTTTAGAAATACTCAAACCTATTACTCACATACTCCCCTCCATTTTTGGTTCGAAGAACCTTCATAGACCATTCTGCTTGTTTCCCAGAAAGAGCCTTAAAGTTTTGAAAATTTTCAAAGACTTTAGACTTAAGCTTAAGAAAATATACCCAAGTATAACACGAAAATTCATCAATGAAGGTTAGTATATATAGACCTCTAGTGAAAGAAGGAGATGGAAAGGGGCCATAAACATAACTATGACAAAGATCTAAGGGACGAGTAGCTCTCCAGGATTTTCCCTTATCAAATTTTTTTAAGGTTTCTTTCTAAGGCTGCAACCCTCACAAAGACCTCTAGAAAACATAACTCGGGGTAACCCATTGACCATTTTGTTTCAGCTCATTTTTTCAAGGTAACGATAATTTAGATGCCCAAAATGATCATGCCATAGCTTGCTAACCTCATTTACATGAGTGAGCAAGGCATTTGGCGTCAAATCAGAAGAGAATTGGGAAAAGGTATACAACCATGAATGGTGATCCACCTTTCCTTGAGCCACAGTGCAGTCAGAGTTAAGCTAACGAATGATAACTGAGTTAGGTCCAAATTCCACTCACATTTCTTCACCAAGGTGGGTGATTTGGTAAACCAATAGGAGATTTGTAGAGAGATTGGGAACACTCGAAACTTGGTTAAATGTTCCACCTTCTATCTCTACCGATCTACTACCAGAAACCAACACATGAGTGTCATGCTACATGGTTCACTAGTAGGGAATTCAACCTCTGATGAATCCATGTGGTGTGAGGCACTGAAATCAATAATCCAAGTTGATGATGGAGGTGATTTAGCTATGAGGGCTATAACTTTATTCTTTTCATTTTTAGACTCCTTTTCTTTAGAAGACTCGCCCTTTTGAGAATTTTTTTTAATAGATTCAGGAACACTTATTCTATTTTTCTCAAGAAAATGAGTTAAGTGATCAATTTCTTTTTGAAAAAAAGGATGCTCATCATGGCCAGATTCTTACAATAGGAGCATTTAAACTTTTCCTTCTTTGCTTTAGGCTCAGAAGTCGAAGTGTTAGTGTTGGGCTTACCTGGGGGTTGGTTGGTCTTGGTTTCTTTCTTAGGTTGGTCCTTTATTTCTTTCTTATTTTCATTTTTCTTGCCCTTATTTTCCACAAGGGCATGTGAATCGGATTTTAGTGTCCCCATTTCAATGAGTTTGTCCTGTTCTCGAATGAGTTAGCATGAAACATTGTCAAAGGAGGGAATATTCCAAGTACTACCCAAGGTGGCTTTCATGGCATGGAAAGTTGAAATGAAGATATATTATTCAAGACCTAAATTAGAAAGAATCAAAAATATAATTTCAGAGTCTTTCTTTTCCACTTTACATTCCTTTATAATAGTCTAGTGTGGACAAACTCCGAGAAGAAGGCTTGCAGGTTTTCAGAGTCACTAGGATTTAACCCTAGTAGTTCATTCCCCAACTCATGCATTCTCATGTCATCTTGCTTCCCAAACATATCATCAAGCTTTTTCCATGCCTTATGAGGTGTTGAGGAAGTTTTAATGTGGAAGAGAAAGTTTGGAGAGACGGACATACAGAGAAGACCTAAGGCTTCATCACAATGGTTGAACCACTTAGATTTTTTGGGTTCATTATTAGGTTCATTCTCTAACCCCATGGTGACATAGTATAACCCTTTACTTCGTAAAACCAATATAATTTTAGATTTACATTCAAATAAGTTAAAAGGTGTGAGCACTAGTACTTTAGAGATATCCATAATGAAGAGATAGAACCAAAGGATGCAGAAGGAAGGAGAGAGAAAAGAACCAACCACCCCAGAACAATATCATACCCTCCTAATTTTTTCACTTTATAGTGCAGTGTGTTGATTAAAATAAGATGCGACTGTGTGCTGAGAATTCATTTGTCACTCACCTTGAAATCAATGTAATAACACGCAATAGTGGAGACAACAATCAAGGTACGTTGGTTGTAGTAGATCGACACCGCAAGCAAGCATAAGAATGAGAGGAAACAAGAAGGGGAAGAGAGGGTTTTGTGAGAAACAACATCTCACATCACAAAAAATAATCCCTTTGTTGTAATATTGTGGCAGACACGCTCAGAAGTCCACAAGCAATAAAAGCGAATAAAACAAAGCTCAAAATGAGCCAAATTAAGCAATAAAAAGACACCCCTAGAATGCAACACTTTATAAAAAAGTGTGTTTACAAAAATGATAATCCCATCACCTAGAGTGTGAAAAAACATGTAACTTTGACTAAAAAAGTGCTAAAAAATGAGCAATGAGTCAAAATTTATAGTAAAAAACAATTCCCACCACTAATCGAAAAATGCTAATAAGCCTGCAAATGGATTAAAAATGTTCCCTAAATGCATTTAAAGGGTGTTGTATGTATGCTCGTTGGAAATGGCATAGAATTTGAGATAGGGTTTGTTTTAATTACGACGGGGGATTAGCCTCCTGCCAACCCCGAACCTCACCCTCCGTCTTCGTCACTTGAAGGAAGAAAATTAAAACAAGTAAAAAATATATATAAAAAAGAATTGCAATGCCAATTAAATGTTTTACACCTTAAAATATTTTAAAAGGTGATATATTTACTAATAATAAATTTCAAAGGAAGGAAGGTGTATCACCTGAGCTATGGCAGTGTTGACTGATTTGGTGAAGGAAAAGGGAAAAACCACCGAGGAAGCTACTGAGAGGTGATCCGAAGGAGTTAGGTGGCATGGTCAGAGGTCAGCATAACAACTACTGAGCTGTCAAAGTGGTGTAGGCATTGATCTTCGTGCCAACAACAGCCTATAATGGTCAAGCTACATAGGTGGTGTGGAGATTTTCCAAGACTGTAAAAAATAGTCAAGTAGTGAGCCAGGCGCATGTAGGAAAGCCAGTCGAGCAGTGAGCCAGGGGCATGTAGGGAAGCTAGTCGAGTAGTCATGACTACGATTATATAAGGTAACGTTGGCACAGAACCATAGTCTCTAGAGATAAAGCATCCAGGAAGAGTTCCAGGGGAAGAGCCCACGTTACATAGGAAAAGGACCACACTCAGAGACTCGAGTAAACCCAAGTGAATCCAGACTGGAGTGTCTATACAGTGAGCCAAGGTGTTCAATACATGAGCGGGGGAGAATCAACCACAGGCCAAAACATCCAAAGCAATCACATTCAGGAAAAGCATGCAAACAGGTGAAACCAATGTCGATGGTGCTAAAAAAAGCAAAGAGATCGGAGGCAAGAGGTATCAAAACTCAATGCACAACAAATAAATTTATGAGCAAACAAAAAAATGAGCCTCTAAATCCAAAAACATGCCTGAGCATTGGGTTCACCAATGAAAATTATTTAACAAGTAGAAAACATCCATGCAACGGTGAGCTTGAGAAAATAATGAACCACAGGTCCACGCCAAAGTAAAAACGAGCTCACAAGAATAGCAGCAATCCCAAACGAACTCAGCAACCATGATAAAGCAAACCAACCAAATACTCTCAAACTTGAAACTGTTGAAACCTCACTATGAGGTGAGCAATACAATTCCAAAATAATAATAGAAAAAACTTGCACGAGGAAATAAGAAGAAACCAGAAATAATAACCAACTTGATAAACAAAGAGTGCACGTTTTACTTAAACCAGTTTTAATACCATGAAAGAGGGATTCAAGAGAATCGATGTCAAGAATAATGCACCAAAAATAAGTTACACTATGATGGTAACATCAAGCTCCATGCAATAAGCAAGATTCGAATTAATGGAAAGAAAATGCAAGTAAAAAAACAGGTCTGCTCATTCTCATAGATCGAAAAAAGGAAGTACAAATAGGGGTGTTGTATAACCCACATGCCTAAACAAGGAAATAATATCAATGATGCCACTAATGCATATGATGTGACTGATGCATATGAAGCCACTAAAGGAGGAGTTACAATTCCAAATAAGGAATGTAACTCCTATCAGAAACTGATGCAAATGTTAATGACATATTTTATGACATAATCTAACACTTGTCATTTGACTTCCTAAGACCTATAACTCTCGCAAGGTGAGATGACTCACTAGGTGATGTGTATGATGAATAGGCATGTCACAGAAACCAACACATCTATCAACAGTTACACCTATAATTAACCCCACACAATAATATACATCATCCACTTAAATAAATATCACTCCCCATCAACATTTATTCCACCATTACCTATCATACCCTCCATAGAATCATTCTTAGTCCCTCTTTCTGCACTTCTACCTACACCTACCACATCGACCATCATAACCACATCTCTTACATCATCATTTTATCCTCCCACATCCTTAAAATAATATTGGAGATCACTACAACTTATATTAACCATAGGTTACCCTATTGTCTCAACTACACAATCAGACATTTCATCACCTTTCTTAGATTGAATCATGTGAAAATTACTTCCCCCCTCAGCCATAACATCATCTTGAGATCCACCATCTGAAATCATTTTCATCCCTTCCAAGAGTATTACTTCAAAAATGAAATCTACAAACCTTGGTACCCTTTCACAGTGGTCCCTTTATGTGTCCCAACAATAAGATAGACATTTCATCAGCCAATATCAAAGCTAAATCATCCATTTTGGTGCTACATTGTTCTATCCTAGGACCATATCATTTATCATAACAAATAAACCAATCAAAATATAAACAATTTTACTCCCTCCTAGCACCTGCTCCTTAATCAAGAACACTCCCATTCACAAATGAGTAAAAAAATAAAATCATCCAACCCTTATTCTTCCAAGACACTAATCACCATCAGAACTGAAAAACAAAACATCAAGATCTCAAAACAAATTTCGCTCATCCTCGACGTCCATAACATATTCCAAACCATCTCCTTCCATATACATATAATCCTATATGGAATTTCTATGACATCTACTCTAAATTTATGCCATCTCAGTTCCACCTATCAAAGCCTTTGATCTAGACTATCTAAATCCATCATGGTTTCACCCCCACTTCATTTTCACCTACCATCATACCATGGGTCATGATACCAAACAATGTAATGCCATACAAACCATCATTCATGATCTTATGAAGAGAGAGGACCTTCTGAAGGAATCTCATTCTCTTTCTACCATATCATCCATGACTTATTTGACTACAATTTACTCATATCCATCTATAGAAGGCACTAGGCCTTCTGCTTCATCCACCAATTCTTCACATATCGATCCTCTTACTGAGGGTCTTAACTTATTCATGGATACATTTCATGTTGATACATCATCCCTATGATTTTTGAACCTATAACCCATGTATATTTGACATCTCTTCCATAGATCCCATCCCATTTCTTTTAACATCCACTAGCTCATCCACATATCTTTCGTTAGGGGGAGCACCTTACCTTGGTTGTTTATTCTTTCACATATTATTCTTGATCATGCTATACCCATAAATTATTTGATGTTGGGGGACTTCATTCTAGGAACCATCTACTCATGGATCGGTTCATCTCCATATCTGACATTATATTATTTTATCTAGCTCATCTCATCCAATCGTATACGGAAATTTTATTGATCATCTTCTGCTCCTATTACCATATTCGTAACCATATTTGTTCTTCCCTTGGGAGAACTATTTATCTATCTAAGGACCACCCTTGTACTCTTATAATATCATCCTAAAATAATTTTAGGAACAATAATTTTTGTCTTCACAAGGCTCATGGTCCTCATTTAACTCGTCTTAAAATGAAATTTTGTTCTGACCAAACCTTATTACATGCCTTCTTCCCTAAAGCCCGTTTCATAAACAAGGGGATCTCATCACTCTTATTAATCCTTGATATTCACAACGACATCATTCCATCATCACTCAAACTAAATATTTCATGAAGGGGGTTGAAGAAATTCACCTCACTTCAATTAAGTCTAGTCCAATCATATAATTATGAACCAACAAATCATTTTCCACTTTGGAGTTCCTCACAAACTTGTCACAGACAATGGAAATTCCTTTAAAAAAAAGATCTTAAGAAACTACAGGATTCATTTAACATCCAAAAAATATTCTATTCTCCATATTATTCTCAAGTTAGCGGTTAGGTCAAAGCCACTAACACAAATCTTTGAAACATTTTTATGAAAACTATTGACCAGTCAGAACGTTACTAAAATCTCCATCTTCTTTTCTCTTTTTTGGCTTATCATAATAACATCCGTACTTTCATAGGGGATACAAACTTTTTTGTGTGTTTATGGTTCCAAATATGTCATCCCTCTTAAATTTCAAATTTCATCCTTTTGTGTGTTTCTTCACAACTTCATATTTGATGAAGATTACTGCCAACCAAGTCTAGCATAACCTGAGTTGTTAGATGAGTTCCTCCTTCTCGCTCTTGAAAACCACCATGTTTATCAAGAGCACATTAAATGTGCTTACAAAACACACATCAAAGAACATGAAATTAATTTAGGTGACCTCATTCTCTATTAAAATCAGAATGTCACTACTCTAGAAAGGAGCCAATTCAGAAAGTTAGCCTCTAACTTGATTGGACCATACATTATCACACATATCTATTTTTTAGGAGCCTATCGATTATCCTCCCTTGATGGTAAAACAAAATTGGAACCTCTAAATGCATTGGACTTGCTAAAATTCTACTATTAGCATCTCTTCCAATGAGCTCTTAGTCATAATCTTGGATCATCCCTTCATCATTAGCCTCGTCCATCTTATATCCGTCATTTTCCTAGATATGACCTTAAATATGTTAGGGTAAATAGAAATGTTGCCTAGTATTTATTGTTACTATAGGTAACTTTGGTAAATAGGTTGATTGAATATTAATAAAATTCATCAGGATTCAGCCCTTGTAGCTCAGATAACATTTAGTATCAGAGCTAGTTGAAGCTCCTAGAAAGGATGGAGAAAGGTTACAGAGGAAGGAAAAGTTTTAAAGAAGAAAACTGCATCATTGGAGAGCTAGTGCTACCTCCAAAAAATTTCAAGATCTCCCTACAGTCCCAAAATCTTCTTTTTAATATCTAGGTAAACATAAAACAAATTTTTTTCCTTGGTGCCCTCTACACAATGAAAAATTGCTTCCTGGTACTCACAAAATTTATAAAATAAAACCATTAGTGGTTTCTCAGCTAAATATAGTTATATTTTTTGTTTCCCTGCAAAACATTTGGAGGCCTCTGCATTGCAAGATCATCATCTTCCCATTAATTTGTTTAAGAAGGATCTACACACCCCAAAAAGATTTGTAGATGAGCTAGGTGCATTGACTCCACCGAGCCCTTTCACATTAGTGAACCCTTCCTTTTATTTGCATTGGGAAACATTTGACTGATTCAGGTTATCAACATAACATTAGAGGGAGCTTCTTATATTCCATTGATTTTGAAAAGGACAAGCTTCCTACAAAGTTGTTAAGATCTTTGATGAGTCAAAGGACTCCACCAAGTTTTATTGCTCCCCTCCACATCAAGTTTGTGATAGGTAGCCATTGCTCAAAACCGGGCCCGATATACACATTAGAGTTGCATCGTTTTGCATCCAACTATATTTTCATTAAGAATAGAGAGGATTGAAACCAAGTTTCTCTTCTTTCAGCTGAGCTAAGTCTGAGCCCCCACCAAGTAGATAGATCCTCAATGACCCGTGCTTCAACAACTGAGTCATATTTTTTTCATTTCCAATTGGTGTTCTAATGGTAGTTAGATTCATTGAACAAAGACCCTGTGATAAATGAGCCACTCACATCAAGCCACCTGCAATCAATAAAAAATGATCAACAACAAATCAATCACACTAGCATCTCACCATGACCCTGCAATCTAGAAAGAAAACCTGTGATGTGCACAAAGAATCAATGAATAATACAAGAACCGTGGAGTTAAACAAATTGGAAAATAAAAATAAAAATGTATGAATGTAAGGATTAGATCTTGAAAATGAGTCAAACCTTCAAGACTCCTCCATACACTAAAGTTGCCATGTGGAATCCTCCCTGCTAAATCATTTCTACAAGGTTATCCCTTTTTAATTTTCTTTAAATTTAAATTGCTCCATTTTATATGCAAAGAGCAATTGTGTTCAAGTGGTTAGTGCAAGAGATTTGGAAATGTGGAGTTTAGTGTTCAACTCACACTAAGCACATCATTATTTAAAAATAATTGCAATTTAGTGGTCAAATTGAAAAACTACCAAAATTAGAGGTGGCTAAACAAATTTGTCATGACTAAATAGGGTCCTAAACTTTTAGTGAGAATAACCCTAATTTAGGGCCAAAATTTGTATTTCACCTAATAAACCTATTTTTGATTCTGGAGAACATTCAAAAAAGGGGGGGGGGGTACCGTAAAATTCCATTTTAAGAAATTTTTTTACGATAATTAGCTCACAAAGCCATTTTGGGATCCACAGGCCACCAGGGCCCGTAAAACAAAAACCCAAATCTTTCCATTCAATTTTTCCAAAATTTTGAAAGTAGTTTGTATACTTTAGTATATTGTACTAGTTTGCATGATGTCATAGTCAACCATAATCTTTGTAGCTACTCAAAAACAGGTATAATATTGTACTAAAAAATAGTAAAATTTGGTTAAAAAACACTCACGATATCCTAGATCTCATTCACAGCAATTGGTATATACAATGCATCTCGGAAGGACTTATCGGTAAAGTCGTTATCACTACTGTTGCACTTAATGCCTAATATAGCTACAATGTCCTCTGGTCATCAACCCTTTAAATTGAAGGGGAGTAATAAGGTCATGGTGTAAACACTATGAGCCATCACATCCATATGTGAATGATTACATGACATAAATCTAGACTGAGAAATTATCTGAGTATATAGCTAAGTTACACACACATATGAGGATATTTCTTTGAGTCAGTGTTGATAAATACACAAACCCCTTTCAGTACTAACTTGGTACCATTGATCAAATTATTTCACGTATGTTAATGCCTCTTTCACGTACCACCAGGTATATAGAAAGGGTGAGCCTCTTCCATGTAGCATTGGGTATATCGGAAGGGCGCATATATAGAAAGATCGGGTATATCAAATTGACTATATATAAATTGGGAAACCTTATACCTAGAATGATAAGAGCCTAACCCTGTCAGTGATTTTTGTAAAATGGGCACCAATGCCCCCAAACTATTTCTTCCAGATTCACAACTACTGAGAGGAAACAACTATGTTACATGGAAGACAAACATGAAGACACAACTTGAGTTTGAGGAGATATGGAATGTTGTGAATGGTACTTTGAAAAGATCAACTACTGATACAACACAACCACGATAGTTTTATAAAGCATATCAGAATACAAAACTCATCATATTGTTTTGAGTTTCTGAAAATGTGCAACCCCACATTTGAGATGCCAAAACAAAAAAAGAACTATGGGATAAGTTGAGCACGGTTTATGAGGCCAAAAACAAGAATGTCATATTGAATTTGCAGAGTCAGTTACATGCATTGAAGTTCAAGGAGAATAGAAAGTTGAAGCTTTTCTGAGAAGAGTTATAGAATTTAGGGCTTCACTTCTAGCCATGGGAGAAGTGGTCACAGACGAAGCTCTCATTCCCATTTTTCTGAGAGTTTTCCCTTCTTCTTGCCATGTTTTTGTAATAACACTAAACTTGTCAGATATGACGGTTATTTTTGACAAGCTTGTAAACCTACTACAACAAGAGAAATCCATGCATAATAAGGATGATGAAGAGGACTAGGAACTTTGTTAACATCAAAAATGGAAAGGAAAAGGAAAAGGAAAACCTAATTCCTATCAAAAGTCCCAACATCATAATCAATATCAACATCAAGGAGAAACAAATAGAAGAAGCAATGTCTAATATGTAAAACAAGAAATGATTTGAAAGATTTTTTGTATAATACATAAAATAAAGGTTCATCAAGTAATTATAGACCTCAACACCAATAATCTCACAAGGGACATACAAATTATAATCAAGGGAAGAAAAATGGGAATTGGAAAAGAAGACCCAATTAGCCAGGATATAATTTTCACCAAGAAGAACATTCAGATAATGAAGACTTCTTGTACACTGCTCGATCAAGTGAACCCTCCACATCATCTAGTGATGCCTAGTATGTTGATTCGGGAGCCATTCAACACATGACTAACCACAGAGATTGGTTTACTTCAATGAGGGACACACCTTCAAAAAACCATGTTTTGTTGGGTGATGATTCTTCATATACAGTTCATGGTATTGAGAACATTTCTCTACCCATTGGTTCACACAATTATCGACTATCAGATGTTTTATATGTCCCTGGGTTAACTAAAAATATGCTTTCAGTCATTCAACTCCTTGATCACAACTTAAAAATTGACTTTGATAGTCATTCTAGCAAGAAAATGTGCTTAATTCAAGATAAATCATGAGGATCAAAAATAGATGTAAAAGCCTTCAATGTGGGATTCATGTTCCAACTTGTTTTCTCCATAGAGATGATCAAGCACTTGTGGCTAAGAAATCTACCTCAGCATAGTTGTGGCATCAAATACTTGGTCATGTTAGTTTCAAGTATGTCAAGAAACTTCTCCGGTGTAATATGGTACATGGTTTACCATCTCTTCAAAAGGATACAGACAAGAGTCCTCACTACCTAGCAGGAAAACAACATAGAGCTTCATTCCAGAAAATTAATTTTTGAGCTCATGGAAAGCTTGATCTAGTTCATACCAATCTTTGTGGTCTAATGCAACGAAGTCATTCTAGATTTCAATACTTCATGCTTTGTGTTGATGACTATTCAAGAAAAATTTTAATTTTTTGTCTTCGAAAGAAAAATGAAGCTTTTGAAACCTATAATAAATTCAAAGCAGTTGTTGAAAATGAAAATTTTCGTCACATAATAACTCTTCTCTTAGATCACGGGCTGGAATTCACCAGTAATGAGTTCAAACACTACCTACAAGCTCATGGGATTTGTCAAAAAAAGTCTCCTCCACACACACCACAGCAAAATGGTGTTGTTAAGATAAGAAGTCGTACTATCATGGAAATTATATGATGCATGATTGATGACTCTGGACTTGAAAAAAAATTCTGGGTAGAAGAAGAAAAGATAGCAGTATATTTATTGAACAGAGTGCCCATAGTTTCTCTTGAGGGAGTAACACAACATGAATCATGGTAAGAGAAGAAACCATATGTTTCATGCCTTAGAGTATTCAGGTGGAAATCATGTATGAATATACCCAAGAAGAAAATAAATAAATTAGACATGAAGTCACAGAAAATCATCTTTTTTGGGTACAGTGAAGAGACTCTTGGGTACATATTGATGGATGCAAAGACCATAAAATTCTACACTAGCAAAGATGCTAAGTGTTTTGAGAAGAATGAAGAAGATTCTCCTCATCCAGAATCACCTGATGTAGATTATTTACCAGTTGTAAAAACTGAAGGATATGTTCCCAAAGATGATGAAAGTGATGATGGGGATGATGTTGTTGATCTGATAGAACCATGACACATGGGAACAGTTTAGCATATGCCCAGGTGGTGTATTAGCACATTACAAGATGTGATAATGGATGCTCTATGGTATACATCCACCCTTGGACCACAGACTCGTAGTCAAGAAAAAGATGAAGTGAGATTTTCTTTGATGAGTATAGTTATTGAGTCTGATAAGTCCTCTATAGTCTAGGAAGGCTAGACTCAAAATCTTTGAAAGATGCCATGGACTCTGAATATCAGTAAGTAATTAAAAATAATAGTTGACAGCATGTCAATCTTCCACAAGGGAGGAAACCCATTAGATGTAGATTGATATTCAAAATGAAATACAAAGCTAATGGGACGGTGGACAAGTACAAAACAAGACTAGTAGTAAAGGGGTATGCACAAAATTAAGGCATTGACTAAGAGGATACATTTTCTCTAATAACTTAGATTGAAATGATACAGATGATATTTTCTCTAGCTAAATAGTTTGTTTAGAAATCCCATCAGATGGACATAAAAAGTGCCTTCCTAAATGGATATTTACAAAAATAATTCTATATGACTCAACCCGAGGTTCATATGTTGTACTTGGTCAAGAAGCAAAGGTATACATACTTAGGAAATCTCTGTATGGCCTTAAACAAGCACCTTGAGCATGGTACATCAAAATTAATGAGCATATCGTACACCATGGATATTTTATAAATACATACAATCCCAATATTTACCAGAGAAATAAAGGGGGGATATTGTAATTGTCATTGTCTATGTCGATGATCTAGTCATAACTGGCAGTTCAGTGAGGATGTTCAATACAATGAAGAAAGATCTTAATCCATTGTTTGACATGACAAATCTTGGGATAATGGACTATTGTCTTGTATGTGATGTATGACAAAAAGAGAATCACGTTTTTGTTTCTCAAATGAAATATACCAAGATGACATTCGAGAAATTTAGGATGATGGATTGCACATCGATTGCTACACCTATGGAGAAAAAATTGTGGTTATCTTGTTGAGATCCATCTCCTGAGGTAAATGCCACTCTCTATCGGTAATTGATTCGGAGTCTCATTTACTTGACCTACACTACACTAGATATCAGCTTTGTAGCGAGCTATCTATCCAGGTTCATGTAGGAACCCAAAGTTTGTCGTTGGAAAGTAGTAAGGCGCATCTTGAGATATCTCAAAGGATCAGTGGATCTTGGTGTAGAATACAAGAAGAATGAAATTTTATTCTTGTCAGGATATTTGGATTCAGATCATGTAGGAAATATTGATGACAAAATATCCACTTCAAGATTTTTATTATTTATAGGATATTGACCACTATCATGGGGAAGCAAGAAACAACACTTTGTTTCTCGTTCTTCCATATAATTCGAGTATCATTTTGCAAGAGAATTTGTCTGTGAAGCATTATGGCTATGTAGGATACTTAAAGGACTTGGAATACCATAGGACAAACCAACCACCATGTATATTTCCAATGAAGGTGTTCTCATACTTTTTTGCAATATATTTTTTCATGAAAGAATGAAGCACACTGAGGTACATGTACATTTAATATGTGACCATGTCTTGAAGCACTATATACACTTTCAATTTTTTCCAATAGCTAAACAACAAGCATATATCTTCACAAAGTCACTTACACGTGAAAATTTCAAGATGTTTAGAGAGTTGCCCTCCTCATACCTTCATACAGTGCAAAATCAAGGCAGGGAATTTTCGGGTAAATAGTAATTTTTCCTAGTATCTATTGTTGCAATAGGTAACTATGGTAAATAGGTTGATTAAATATTAATAAAATCATTAGGTTTCTACCCCTATTTCTCAGATTACAAAATATGAGTACCACAGCTCCACTTGTAGCATATTCCTTATTTATAGGTTCTCCCTTTTGGTGAGAACTCCATGATCATTACATCAATCACCCTCTCGTTTTCATATTGTAACCATACAAATGGTGTAGGGGCATTTCTTGTACATTCATTTCCCCCTCCTAAGTGGTCTAGATAGATATTCCTAGATCTTCCCCATGTCAAAATGAAACTCAAAGGATGCTTCAATAAAAATTTGAAGTACTCAAAAATAGTTTTTTCCCTCGAAGTAAATTTTTTCACATTAAAAAGAATAAAAATAAAAAATAAATAAATAGACTGATCCCTCAAAGGACAGTTATCATATATGTTATATTTTACCATCTATATTACATATGTATAAAGTAGATCATACCCTCGAAGGATGGATACTATTATTATCATGGAATTGAAGGCTTCCTTCATTGATCATCCTTTTATTTTATTAGTCTCCTAAGAAAGCTTCCCACATTTATCAGCTTTCTTAAAGCATTTCTCTTCCCCATTTCCCAGATCCGGGGCATAAATTTAGGAAACACCAGTAATGGAAAACCCTTTTCCCATGTATAAGTTACATCTCAAATCCATTTTCAATATTGACATCAGATATATGAATTTATTCCATCCATTGTATCTTTGTGATCTTTTATATTAACTAATTGATGTTGGTTACATTCTAACACATGTTTTGGTCGATTGTGCCTTGTGTTACTCAGATCCTATCTTATTTAACTCCAATTCAATTTGACGTATATTTTCTTCATGTATTCCTTGATATGATTTAATTTCATGTGTACCTATAGGTGATCATTTTTATGTTGTTTTACATCAATCAATCAATCTATCTGATGCAGCCTAGAATTTACTAGATAATACCCTAGTTATGCTAGCCCATCACTCAGCCTTGAATGAGTGCTCTGCTGAAATGCAAAAAGGTACTAAGTCCCTTTTTAGTGTTGTTGTAGATAGATTTTAGCATGATGAAGGAAGAAACATATAGATTCATAACTAATCCATCATTCTACAATGCATGCTACCCTCAGATCTATGAAAGAACAAATATAAATAGTAATCATGATTGAATCAATGACATGCACTACTAATTTACACATAGAATAAAACTTAGATTCAACTAATATCTTCCATCTATTAATAAGTACAAAAGATCCTTACATTATTGTCAATGTATACCAATGCGTGTATGGATCTAATATAGTAATTCAGTCATATGTGTATATCTTTATACCCCTATACATCCATCACACATACATACACACACACCTACTATGTACCTAACATCATAAATAGATAGGGTGGGGACTTTCCCTTCACCGCTTATCTATTCAAGAAATAGGCCACATGCTATTGATAGCCACACGTAGTTTATAGGCATAGGCACACATGCAAGTGTGCTATCTATAGACCTCTTGCTATTAACTGAAGTGTCAATCATATTCTTAGCTCATCTCCATGAAAAATTCTTTGATCTCCTCTTCCAAAGATAGACAATGCATGACACACACATCTCTACATTGTTTGTGTGTTTCGCACACCATCTTCTAAAAATAGGTCTCCATCCTCAAAATCGGCTAAGTCCTGAAAGATGAAATTACCTTCCACACGAGGTTCCTTGCTATCCTTCTGTGCCCTTGGCCCTAGCCTTCTATCCTGCGTGAACTCCTTCTGTGATCTTTGACAAGTATTCTTTGATCAACATTACCCCACACTAATCTCATTTTTGTCCCGACAATGGGTATCTCCAAAAATTGAAGTAAAGAATATAAGAATGGAAAGAATAAGAATGAAAGAATGTAGATAAATAAAGAATTTATATGAGGTTATGAGGAAAAATCCTTTGTATCAGTTTGAAGTATCAACTCTTGATACTCCTCCTTTATTTTAGCCTCCAAAACCTATCATTGAGTGAGTGCTTTTTCTTCTTTCTCTGGGATGTCCATAGTAATGGATTCAAACTCTTCCTTCACAATATCTCCTTTTTCATCCTGTAGAACCAACATAATGCTCAATATTGATTCCATTATCCCTTCTAAAAGATCCATCTTCCATGCAATTGATAATCTTTCTACGTGGCCTAATGTCTCATCCTTCATCGCTTTCTTGACCTCATTATTTTATTCTAGGGTATTTATGTTGATAAGTGCCTCTAGAGATATGGTTATGATTAAAGCATGGTCTGCTTTCTATAGTAATTCCTGTAATTCTTGTAACAACCCTTCATAAGTTGCAATCTTTTGCATCACTGATTCTTCCTCTCATTTGACATCTTACTCTAAGCTCCTTGGTGTTGGCATGTGTAGAGTTTCATATTCAAGTACCAAGTCCACCAACTTTCCTACATAGTGTATCGCTGAAGGAAACATCTGTGGTACCTTGGCCTCCAAGTTTGGCCTTTCTCTAATGACATTGTCCCCAATCTCCTTTGCGATGCTGATAAAGTCCCTCTCTTGCGTTATGTGTGCTATCTCTACATCCTTTGCCTTCAACTCCTCACGCAGCACTATGATCGTTGCATCTCTGTCCATGTTTCTTCTAGCCACCTCAGCAGAAACGTTCACCAATGCATTGCTAACGTACTCATCTAACATGACAGTAGGCTTTACTTTCATGTGTCTAGCTTGGGGTACCTTCTTCAGTTGTCTCAAAATGCATGACTCTTTGCACACATCAAAGTTAAGCTCATCCATGTGGGTGTGCATTGACCATGATACTTGCTTTTGAGTTCACGTAGTCACAATATCCTCATCCATTAGATCCCAACTGAATAAATCCTTCTCTGATATCGTGCTCTAGAAGTAGGTGTGGAAACTTTTTCCTACATCCTCTACATACCCCATGGCTAGTGGAATGTGCTCTCCACTTGTTCTTCTAGGCCATTACTACCTAGGGACTTTAGCTTCCTAATTTGGGACTTGTGTCTCCATGTCCTGAAAATTATTTGTAGCTATCTCCTCTGGTTTTTTCTCATCCTCTTCTTTTCCCTTTGATTCCCCACCTTGTTATTTTGTGTTTGCTGCAAGTGTAGGATAATTAGGTGCGCTTTCCTATGATTCTTCTACCTCCTCATTTAACTTCAGTTTCCTCCTTTTCATGGTTGCCTCTTTTTTTGGAGACAGTCAGGGTGATTTGTGCACCATGGTTGGAGTAGCACCTTGGGTCCTTGTTCTTATAAACACCCTCGTAAACCTATGCTCCCCTTGGACTGCATTCAAGTCCTCATCATCCCCCTCTTGTGGCTGATTTTGTGTAATGGCGTGCTTAGCTTCACCCTTATTTGTAGGATGTCTCCTACCTCTATGCTCCAAACCACCACTATCTTTGCACTCCTCCTCCTCCTCCTACGTTTCAATTAGCTCTGTGGGCTTAGGTGTTGAGATGTTATCCATTGTATGATTTCCTTTTGGTGGTGTTGGAACTGTGAAATTAGCTTCCACATACTTTTTATTCTCCATCTTTGGCTTCAGCTAAAGATACACTAGTGCTACCCCCACATTTGCTACAGCCAGACTTATTGGCTTAATATTCAACACCTCTGAAAAGAAACTCTTTGTATAAGCACTTCTTCTTCCTCAATGTATGGTAGTCACAGTCGACATGTATCTATAAATATATGAACAGATGCTTGGAAATTCCTTGCAGTGAATGGATAAGGCAATTTACACCAAGGGCTCTAGAATACATCTTTCATTAGGAAGCACGCAATACAAAAATGATGATATACAAAAAACTATTAATTTTTCCCTACTACTACTGGTAGGTCCTTTGGGATATGCCACTCTTCCTCGAATGTTGCACAGAGCCTGTTATAGCATTTCTCCACCCTTGGATTTACGTCATCTATAGTGGCCCCTTTACATAGATACTTGTTGAATTTTATAGTTGGTGACTTGTTGTCCATGCGGTGTTCCCATATTTTTTCCTTCAGTCTATCTGGTACTCCAATCTCCATGAATACTAGTGATAGTAGAATAAACCCAAAGTTGATATTCCCTCCTTTACGCACTTCTTCGACTATTTGCTCTATAATTTAGCATTCAATGTTGTATGTTTCCCCTTCTAACATCTTACACGCCACATGTAACCACATAGTATTTACCTGTGACCACTACTCCTGATCATTCAACTTTCTAACAAGGTGTACTGCTGCTTGCACAATCAAACAGTTCTTCAATTTGTCTATATTCATACCGCATGGACCCTTCATGTACCTCAACTCCTGTTTGGTCATTTAAATCACGGCTTTATCTGTGAGATTAATTTTTATGCCATCTCTTGTGGCCTTCAAACTTGTAACTAATGAGATAAGCATAGATCATATTCTAACTTTGCGTCCTGCAAAATAGAAAAATTCCTTGTGCACACTGCTCATGAGTCACTGATACAAGGGCTCATACTTCCTAAAATATGGAATCTCATATAATTGGTACACTTGAATTATCTTCAAAATATTCTCACCTGCATTGTCATAAATAAGCATGTCATCTTCGATTCGCTTCTTCATCCTAGCAGTGCGAAAGGAATTGAGCTCCTAGTTCTCTGAAGTCTTTTGATTGTATTCACTTACTTTTCTATTTTTGATGGGTGAATCCTAGTCCTAGCCAATGATGAATCCTTCTAGATACTTAATTTCTGAAAAATGGCTTTCAGGTGCCATCTGTTCCTCATCGACGACCAACTTCTTCTTTCCTTTTACTGTTGCTGCAAATGCCTTCTTAGGTGCCATTTTTTTACCTTGCAAATGTCTCCTCTTTGTCTCTAAAACTTTACGAATCAAAACCTAGCTCGATTCAATCATGCCCTTTGTGGAAACTTTGTAACCTAACTCTTTTCTGTCTCCCTACTTCACTCAAGCCCTTCACCATGGGGGATGCAAGCTTCTTCTATCACAGATCTGTTTGTCACGCTTGGTTTCAAACCCTTCACACCTTAACCTGATCACTCAGCTGTTCACACTTGTCTCTTTCCTCAAATACTCTCAGTCGCAATGATAAAAATGAATCCATATTCCATACTTATATAATTTTTTTCAAATTTTGATGCATTTATTTCTCCTTCACCTACCAAATACCCCCTCATTCATTGACCTAATTAGTTCATTCTACGTGGTACATCTTCACGCCCTAGCTATAACATCCTAGCTTTCCTTCCCACCCTATGGTCACAAATTTCTCTTAGTGTGCACCCTTGTACATGAGTACCTCATCATTGGAGCTTCTCTTGGTAGTTATCATAGCCTCTGCTTACCTCACATTATATTGTTCTTTCATTCATCTCGTTCCTTGGTCACTTTTGAAAATTAATCTTATTTTGACTTAAAGCACACCTGTAGCAGCTTATTCCTTTCATCCTTTCAATTCCCACATTTTTTTACTTGGATAACTACAACCACCCCACACAAGGGGTATGTGAAGTCCTTTACACATAGACATTCTTCACATAGTAATTAGCTTCATGCGTGAAAGCGCACTTATTACAAATAAAACACAACTAAATTGACAAAGTGTAGCGACAATGAAGGAAATACATAATTGAAAACCTAATCTAAATGGAAATACTACCTTATTACAAACACCAAGAAGAATTATTTATAGTAGGGATTTAGCATACTATCGTTAAAGTAATTGGGTAGCCGTGTTCCATCAAGTGCTTCTAAATGGAAAGCACCTGATTCAAGTATATAAGTAATGATATACGGCCCCAGCAAATGTACTTTAAGCTTGCTTGGATGGTGTAAGAACTTTGAGTCATAAAGAAGTACCATTTTTCCATTCTTAAACTTCTTATCCCTTATGTTTCTATCATTTCATGCCTTATGCCTAGCCTTTTCCTACTTTTGACTCCATCGTGCTATGGCTTGGCGCTCATCCAATTGAATCAGCTTCTCGATACAAGTTTTTAAATCCTTTTAATCAGCTAGACCTCCAGCGTATGCAATGCGCAAAGAAGGTAAAATAAATTCTATAGGGAGAACAGCTTCCACACCAAACACCAACTGAAAATGGTGTGGCTTTGTTCAATCTCTTGTAAGTTGTTCTATATGCCTAAAGAACATATGATACTTTTTCATCCCAATCCTTTCATCCAGCATCACAATTTTTTTTCAAATTCTGGCTCAAAATCCTGTTGAAGGCCTTAGAAGTTCCATTTTCTAAGGATCGTAAGGTGTAGTTTTATGGTGTGCAACCATAAACTCATCTAATAGGATCTTGATTGTCTCATTCAAAAAGTGTGTACCCCTATCCCTTGTCAAGCTTATGGGACATCCATATGTTATAAGAACTGTAACGACCCAAAATCACACACATGGACAACACAGTAAAAGACAGGATAATTTTTTTTTTTTGCTTGACACACATCACATGATGCAACATGTCGTCACCAAGGATACCACTAACACTATGAACAGCTTGTTACGGGGATGACCACAAGGTCAGCACAGAAGCATTCACACCCAAAAGGACAATACACTCTTTTTTTTGACATGACAACATAGAGGTCCATCCACAAAACACACTAACAGTTAGGGCCATCCACAATGAGATATTCTTGAGGATTATTTATTTTAAAAATACATCTTGCAATTCTTAGTTTACCTTTTCAAGGATGCTCAAGGTATGATTCATATAATTCATCTTACCAAGCTAAGTTTATTCTTTTTACACTGAGCAATCATCTTTAATCTTCTCTATTACGACATTCATTTACTTAATTCATTTGTTTAGAGGAAGGGGTAATTTAATTTCACAAGGCCATCTATTAACACTTATGCTACTAGAACTTGTTCATGCCCATATGACAACAGGGGTTCACGTTCAACAACTTAAGAGAAAATTACGAGGTACCTTGGATAAAGTTAAAGGAAGAAGGTCAATTTAGTTCATCCTGGAGACATCATTAGTTCTTACTGAGGTTTAATTGGAGCTTGAGGTTTTATACATAATTATTAAATATTTTACTTAGGCTTCACTGGATGATTTTACATAAGAAAACAATTTACCTTTCAAATGGTTGAGAAACAGATTACATGGCTTCGAAACCGATTCCTCCTATTTATTAAATCTTATTATGTTACAACAACTCGCAATTCGTTTCACCTTAGGATCATTTTAAGAATTCACCAAAGAAAGGATAATGTTCGCTAGTGTAGCTAGGGATATCAAGTTATAAAATTTTTACTTCACAAGGGATGGTTTCATTTTGATCACTCATGGACTTATTTGATTTCAAGTAGATCACCTCTACCTTTATTTGTTGAATATAAAATTATTATTTTTGTTTAGCTCCTTTAAGGGTTAACCGACCCATTTTACTTTACTTATAAAATATTGCCACTAGGTCTTAGAAAGATTTAACTTGACAATTTATTCTCAAGATCTAAGTTTCACAATACTCATATCAATGTAAAGATTGAATACCATTTCTTACAAAGGTAAGTTACCAGTTTACCTACAGAAGGACAAGACAACATCATCATGAAATTTCAGAATATCCCAAGGCAAGAGGTCTTCTAAACTCCTTTGCAAGCACTATTACAAAATTTACCTCACATTGGAAATTTTTACAAGGAACCTCATAAACTGCACTGATGAAAACTTTACAACTCTTTCCTTTAATCTACTCGCATAATCTATCTGCACAAATACTAGCTAGAATCAGTTCGCGAAAACTGAGCATGTTAAGGCTACACATTGTAACAGTAAGCTAACATTTAAAAATATCAAGAAAGGAATGTTCTAAATTCAGAAATGGATTAAAACACAACTCACAACTCCAAGATTAATCACATGAGAGAGAAATATAAACCATCCAACAAGGAGAAAGTCAAAATACCAGTAAGAACAAAATTACATAAATCAAGGAAAGACCTTATGGGTTAGGAACAAGAAAGTCAAGAGTGTTGATATCTCCTTCATGAAATCCTATGGGTTACATGATTGGAATCCAAAATTTACTCCATCCAACTAAAGGGGTCCAAGAGAAGACAAAGCGTACTAATATGATCGTAGGCGCGAAGCAAAACGACGTTATCCAATTCTTCCAGGGGGCTTCATAGTAATATGGGTTTGACGCCCTTAAAAGAACACAACTATAGTTTCAGTGTTAACCAAGGATTTTACCACTACCTTCTTATAGGATTTATTAAATGTAGTACTAGTTAACCCAAACAAATCCACTTTTCCAAAAGCGTACAAAAGAGACACAGAAATGGCCATTAATCTACCAAAAAAACCTATCCTAATCGTCAAATTCTCTACATAATATAAGGGAAAGCTAAACCCAAAAGTAGTTAATAATTTTTATATATATTTCCGACAATGCCAATAAGTACTTTAAAATAAAAAAAATATTGATTTCCTTAACAAAGCCATGAAAAGGGACTTTTAGTAACCAAGTTCGAAGAATAAGATATTCGAGTTCGAAAACAAAGGGATTCGATACACGGTGGGTAATACACCAACGATGCCCTAGACTCAAAAGACCTTGCCACGAGTACAAGCACAAAATAAGAACCAACGCACATATCCATCAGGAAGGTTACGTAGTGCATTCAGGCCTAGAAGTTCTACGAACTCCTTGCCAAAGGTATAGAAGATGGAAATTTTATCCGATCCATGTGGGCTTATCGAGGAAAAGTCTAGCAAATATCAAACAGGTAAATATAACAGCCACCTATGATATTATCACTGTAATCAGCTATCATCTAACAGGAAACGAATTCACAAATCCAATACCATGGATTCACCTACAACTTTTGTTTCAGTCCAGCTATTAATAGCTTGCTCGCGACCCTTAATGAAAATTGTAGAGATTTCATTCAATTAAACTTACAATGTTTCCCCCTTACTTTAATCACACAAGAGTTTGAACCATGAAGAAGGTAAAGTAATTCTCTCAACACGTCGAGGCCAAAATTAGAAGTCAAGTTATTCATCCTCTAGAACTAGGTACAAAAGTCGACCATGTACAGTTCTATAGCAAAACCCTAATGCCATTTTCTAATCAAATAAAAAGTAAGGAATGCCCACAGGCTTAAACAAGTTTTAGAACACAATGTCACTATTAATGTACCTTTTAGCAAAACAGGAGAGCCCTAAACAGGAAATACGTATTTATTCAACCAAAAGAGGTATGTAGGCTTAACCTTCCATTTAGTAACCTTCAATTATAATTACCATCACAGAATTCTTTTTTAAAAGAAAGTCATATAAGTAAACAAAACTCAATAATGTTTCCTTCCCTACGAACTAGACTGCATCACTCAATATTGCAGTAACCCATTTAGAAAAATATGAAATAGAGTAAGATATAAGAGAGGAAAGAACATTCCAAGGAAAATCAGCGAAATTGGAACGAGATTTAAAAGAACAACCACACAATCAGGAAGTGATATAAACAACCACGAAAACATCTAGTCTAGGTGTCATTCAAGAGGAAAGAATATTCATTTCAACATACTGAAAGAAGGTAGAAAAATATTACAAGGAGTAGATTTAACATTCATGTTTATAGTTCTTCCCACCAACAAGCACGTCGACCAGGGCTCAGGCAACAGCAACACAACCTGCGCAACTTCTCTTCCTCCGCCTGCTGAAGATCCATATCCTGTTAATCGCCATGCTTGGCATAGGAAAGGGGGTGATTGAAACATGCCTTCTTGGAATCCTCGAGAGAAACTCCGAGAAGATAGAAGCACTCTGTTCGTAGCTGTACAAAATAGCCAAAGCCTATAAAATAGTCCCCCGAGTGAAAAGATGTGGAATCCATTTATGTGCTCTTGAAAACATGCTATATTTAACTGAACCCCTAAAGACTAGGTGTGTAAGCAACCATAAAATATTCCCTTATCTGTTGATCAACTAAGTGTACAATCGTGTCCCCTCTTAATTCGAACCTGCAACCTTTTAACCAGTAACATGGGCTATCAGAATTTGAACCTGCATCCTTTCAACCTATGGAGTCCACTATGGAGTATGCCTGAAGCCCTGAGAAATGAAGAATTTAACTAAGATATTATCCTCCCATTGATTTCTCTGACAAGCAACTTTGAATCCTCAGCCAGAAGCACACTCTGAGAGAAAATAACATCAAAAAGTCCATGTTTACGATCGGGTCTCAGTGGCTTATATTTATGTTGGGATCACTCTCAAGAATTATCTTGGCAGGCACCACATGATCCCACCAGAAATCACTCAAAGCCGACATCACAAGTTCCCAATATCTCGGATTCCTCAGCACCCTAAAAAGCTACTCCCCCTGGGAATCCATGCATACAAATCCATCCAGTCCTTGTCCAAAATCTCCATAAGACCCTGGGCTTAACGCATGTAGTTGGCTGGAATACATGACCAAGGAATAGACTCGCTAGCCTTACCATCAAAGTAAGGTCATTTTATTTCCAGCACTCCGCCATTTGACCCCTCTGCCCCAATTAGGCCATCAGGAGAAACCCCCAACTAGTCGCATTTACTAAAAATTTGGAATTCAGTGAAAGTTATATGGTTTTTGGTGATGAGGTGATACCTGGAGAGGGTGATGTGTTTGTTTTGGTTGTTCCAGCAGGTAGCAGGGGAACCCTTAAAGGAGTCCATGAGGCCAATTTTTTTCAAGCCAGAGCTCCATGCGCCTGCCCTTATGAAACCCTAATGCCACGCTGAAGGTGCTAGCCGTCAGCTTTGACCTTCGATCCTCGTACCAGGATTTGTATGTGTGTCCCAAGCCGCTGTTTGAATAAAAATGGCTTTCGTTACTGAATGAAAATGGGTATGGATGTGGCAGCTTAGCCCACCTCCCGCTACTTCTCATCTCTCATTCATGGCCAACCACTGGCTTGAGTTTCAAAGCTTGTTCAGGTTCTTGGAAAATTCGTTTCGTGTTGGGAAGATTTTGCAACAACTGATCACGACTGTGGTCGCGTGCAACCAGAACAACAGGATCAACACCAACGACTCCCTAGGCTCACCCTGCAGCAGTTGTCACACTTTCTCTCTCTGGAGGCCACTGATTTTCTGAGATAAGTTTACTTCTCCACCCTGTAGCTGCTGCATATAGCCAGTTAATTCCTCACGGCACTTTCCTAGGAGAATTTCAGTTCTACGCTCCATTTTTGGTATAGGCACAGGCTAGGAGTGTACTTGTCCGGATTTGAATGGTTGTTGGAAAATCGTTTATTGTATTTGGTGAGACTGTGACAGCTTAGAGGGCACCCCCTGCCAAACTGACCCAACTCTCACCCACATGCCTGAAAAGTCCACTCTGCCTTCAATTCTCTTTAAAGAGCTGTCCCATTCTTTCATTTGGTCAAGCAGTTGATTACATTCACCGACCTCTGCACCTTGCCAAGAAAACACGTGCCTTCCCATGCCCTTCACTCCATCTCCATTTATTTATTTCAAAAATTTTACTTTCATTATTATTATTATTCCATTTTTTTTAAATTTATTTTACTCTAAAACTCATTCTATTTACATCGTTATTCTATTTTATTTTTATTTTTCTGGATCTCAGGTATGCCCCAGCGGGGCATTACAAGAACCTTCTCCAATAGAAACCTAGCTATTGTAGCTATTGTATAGTCCTTCGTAGATACTGCTTCTACCCACCGTGTGAGATATTTTGTGCATGTAATTATATAACATGATCCAGTCCTGCGAGTGGCTGGCAAAATAGGTCCTACAAAGCCAATGGCCTATTTCTCGAATGGTTCGACACTAGTAATTGGTCTCAAAGGCATATCATCTCTTTGCCCTAGTTTTCCTAGGCACTGAAAATGATCACATGCCTTACAATATTCTTTACAGTCCTTATACAATGTCTCCCACCATAATCTAGCAAGTAGGATCTTCCAGGAAGTCGCATCACCTATCTAATGGCTGCCCTCAATAGCAACATGTTCTTCTTCCATGATATTCTTAGGCTCATGCTCTAATACACAACGGCATAATACTTCATCTCTACCTAGCTTGTAAAGGTCACCAATGATTAACATGAATGGTGTCGCGCATATAGCAAGCTACTTCTTTTCTAATGCTTTTATTCCTTCTAGTGTCATACTTGTGCATAGAAAGATAGTAATGTCTTATAATTCCATGGGCACATGTTGTAACCTATATAAATGTGCATCTGGCATGTTTTCCTTAATATTTTGTGCACCCTCTCTTGAATTGATTCTAGATAAATGGTCTGGTCCAGAATTACTTTTCCTTAGCTTAACCACAACTGTGAAGTCAAACTCTTGAAATAGGAGCACCCATCTGCATATCCACCCCTATAAGATGGGATTGCTTACCAAGTACTTCAATGCCATGTGATCTATATAAAAAAAAATGGTGTTTCTAACAATTACTGTCAAAACTTGTGTAATGCATAGATCATTGACAAAGCTTTGTGCTCTGTAGTTGTATAATTTTGTTCAGCAGGAGTCATCGTCCTACTAGCAAAACAAATTGGATGATCTATAATAAATTTGCCAAGTTGAGCCAACACAGTGCCAATGGCCATGCCAGAAGCATCCACATCCACATAAAATGGCTTATCCCATGAGGGAAAGTGCAGAATGGGCGTGGTAGTAAGTTTATATTTTAATATCTCAAATGTGCATTGTTGCGGTTCTCCCCAATAAAAGGTACCTTTTCCCTTCAGTAACTCTTCCAAGGGTGTAACAATTATTGGCATACCCTTTGATGAATTTTCTATAATATCCTGTATGACCTAAACATCCGCGTACCTCACTTTGATTGGTAGGAACTTCCAGGCCTAAAATGACTGCAACCTTGGCTGGATCAACCAACAAACCTTCCTTGACGATTATATGTCCTAATAGTATCCCAAATGGCGTAGAAAATATGAATTTCTTAATTTTAAAAAATATACTCAATTGTCTGCATCGTTTAAACATTAAGTGTAGATTATCACAATGATCTTTCACAAGCCCATATACTACCCAATCATCTAGTTAGACCTGTAAGAATTTTCAAATAAAATATTTGAATTCCTAAAAAACTATTCATGAGAATATAGAAAAATCATTTTTCAATCCAAAAGGCATTAAAGTATAGGAAAAACTAGCCCATTAAGTAGTAAATGTTGTCTTTTCTTGATCCTCCTGAGGAATCCCAACCTGATGATACCTAGAAAACCCATCTGTGAAGGAATATATTTCACGCCCTGTAACTCCTTCTAGTATTTTCTCAGTGAATGGCATAGGGAGTGGATCTGTGACGCATGCAAAATTCATCTCCTTTTAGTCCACACATATTATAATTCTTCTATCCTTCTTGATTTTGATCACCATTGGGCTAACCCATTCTGAATTATCAATGGGCTTGATAATTCCATATTTCAACATTTTATCGATTTCTTCTTTTACCTTTTCACAAAAATTAGGATTCATTCTGTAAGGTCTCTTTCTAACTGGCCATGCACCACCCTTAAGTTTTATCCTCATTTCCCTAAGTCATTCATGCACACCTTTAAGCTCATGATACCCTCGAGGGAATAAGTCCTTATAATCCCTAAGTAACTCGATGATATTTGGTACCTCTAAGTCTAATGAGTACTATCCAATTATGGCCTCCTTATGCTCATCCTCTAAACCTATATTCACCTTCTTTCTCTTCATGGGTTCATTGTAGGCATGTGTATCCTTATGTGCATTATCCAAGAACTTAGGCACCCCTTGTGAATGTTCACTATCCAGGTTCTCAACTATCCAGGTTGTGAATGTAAACCATCTTTCCTTTCTCTTTCTCAAGTTAAGCTCATTCAAGTAGTATGGATTCCATTTCTTATTCCTTTTCAAAAAATTCTTTGGACTCTGCATCACCAAATAATTCCTGAATATGCTCTTCTACTTTTGCACAAACTCCCATAGTTAAGTGCTTGAAAATTTTTAATGCCTCTTTTATAGGAGGTTTAGTCGAGAATTAGTGAAAGGTATGGATCATTCTTGCACTCAATTCTTACAAGTTTCCATTCTCTCGATGTAGTTTTGAATATACATACAAGGCATGTGTGCATCCTTGTAGCATAGAATACAGTCTATGCACCCAGAGTGAGGGTGGTAATGCTTCAAGTCCTACTATCTAGAGTTTCTCACACTACTAAATGTGATGTTGAATAGGTTGATCACCATGATAAGTGTATATTTGCATAGGTGCATTATTCCTCATAAACCTAGTAGAAAAAGTGACTCCAATCTCTTCCTGGTTTATAATATTATCTCCATGGACTACCCACTAGCACGTTGATGTCTCACGTAAGGTATATACTAACATATGTCTTCTCTGAATTTGAGCTATCCACTATGTTTCCATGGCCTTCAAAAATACAGGAAGATCTTTTGTCCCTGTGTACCAAGATACTATGTTGCCTATCTGTCGAATCAAATGAAATCCATTTTTTAGCACAACCATGCTTTACACCTCGCGCCCTAGTAATTCATATGTAACTTGAGCCCAATTGTCGCAAGAAATACTTGTAGTTTCGCTAATAGAATGAGAATCCTCCCATTATAGGATACATTCTTTTGATGGCTCATTGACCTCGGCGTCTTGAATAGTGCGTACATAAATTTTGTTTAAGTCCTCCTCACTTTGAGGCTCAAAATATGGTGTAGAAATTTCATCTAATAAAGATATCATAACCCTTTCCTCCCTTTTTTCAAATTTGATATACCCCTTATTGAATCTCAAGTCAGTACTATTCGTATAACACTAAGGGCATCTAAGCAGGGCTGGAAAATTGTTTGCTTCTGCAAGTTCTAAGACCTCAAAATGCCTAGTGAACTTGGCCCCTTGTATAGTATAGATGAATCATTCAAAATTCCTATGGGAGTGGCCTTAGTCTGGTTTTCCATAGATAACACATTTGATTATGGCTGCAATGGAGCCTCCCCATTTGTAACCATGCATCTAATGTAAGCACATTACTTCTGCACTTGTATCAATCAATATGATTCTCAATAGCCACACATCTACAACAGCATTCAAAGTAATTTATTTTTCATAGTCAATGCTATAAGGGGGACGATTTTCATGCACAATTTTTCATCCAATCTCAGGACTTGCATGCAAAGTGTTCCCTTTTAACCAACTTCCTAATAGTGGAATAATGTTCTCTTGACACAACATCTTGCACAGCTCTTGCAGATCATTGATATTAGTTTGGAATATCTCTGATGATTTCTTCTACTCTTTTAGGTACTGTATCTGACACTGAAGATTCCTTAGCACTTCCATGTTATCCTGGTAAAATTCCTTCTGATGAACAGGATCTAGGTACCTTACATGCAAAAATTCCTCCTTGGTTATCGTAGGCTTCTAGTGCGATGCCTCTCTTACATCCGCTGCTTTAGTGCTTGTAGTAATATTAACTTTCAATACATCATGTCCTTCTGCTACCTTGAGAATCCATTGATCTTTTACTGTGTGCTGGATTCTAGCCATCCCAGTGCCTTTGTTTTCTTTCTTATGCTTCTCACATAGATGTTTATATAAGTCTGGTCAATCTTCATAGTTATGGTTCTTCCCAAAGAAATAACATGCAATATTATGAGGACATTCATGCCTATAGTGGTCAGGAGATCCACACATATAACATGTTCCACAAGGGAACTCACCTCTTCCTCCACCATAGCCTCATCCTCCATATCCACCATGATATCCATGTCCCCTTCCACAACCTCCTTAAAAATGACCCTCATTCCTATCATAGTGCATTTGATTATGATCCTAATCTTTGTACTCATTCTTACCCTTAGGTTTATCTGTTATACTTGTCTATCGTACCCCAATGTCTATAACATCCTAGATCTGACCAATCAAGTGACACTCCTCAGTATCATGGGTCATGGACCTACAAATATTGCAAAAGCAAGATACATTCTTCCTTATCACATGCTATAACAAGGGATAGTGATTAGCATCATGATTCAAATGGTATATCTCACAGTTCAAAAGTAATGAGTGTATATATTTGTGAGGGAAACTATCCTTGGTGTGACCTTCCACTTCAGAATCTGTACACCAAATTCCTGAGCACATTTCATGGGCTGAATTTGTTGATAGCTTTTGTAATTGCTTTGCCATAGCTACAATCTGTGACTCTAGGAATGGACTAACACCCGTGTCAATGCTCCCAATTGCCTCATCACGTAAAGCTACTTCCAGTGGTTTTTGCGGATCAGTGTATGTCTTATGTGACAAGGCGCTTCTAAAACATGTAATCAATCCTCTAACAAACCATTGTGCATGTTGGCTAGTGTGAATATCATAAGATAGCTTAGATATAAGTGTCTTAAAATGAGCATCATACTCATGTATGCTCTTAGTAGTACCTTACTTGATATCCTTGAGTGCACTTATACTCTTCTGCTCAAGCTCAGGGATATGGAATTTTTTCAAGAAAGCATCTCTCAATGTTGCATAATCCATGCAAATTTGATCAGCGTCAAACTTCATATACTAGATGTGTGCATGCCGCTGTAATGTAGTATCAAATTGACTTGCCTTACGCTCAGAAGTTGTGATCCATTTAGCACGCCATAATATTTCACACATATGCACATGTTTAGAACCATCCTCTATACCTCTGTATTCTAGGAGATGAAGAGACATCTCCATATAGATATTTTATGGTTGTTGCGGTCCTTGACCACCTAATCCAGAACCTCCTATGTTCCCTCTTCCTCCAGAACCACTAGATCCACTGGAACTAGAACTAGTTATACCTCTTCATCCTCCACCTATAGTTGGAACAAGACTTGTAGATGTCCTCCTCTGTGCTCCGAAAGTAGTACTATACTGAACCCATACATTTTATGAGGTAGTTCCACTTCAAGACATAACTCCACCATTCTACGTGCTCACATTTTGTATGGATGATGTGCTTAATAATGTTCCTCCAAATAACATTGAAGTCATCTATCCTGCCATTGATGTACTACATCCTTGACTTACTCCTTCTCTCCTACTTCCCAAGTTAGCTTGTTGGTTACTTATCATACTAGATACTGAAAAACCAAGCACAAGGGCCAGGTCACCAGCTAGATTAAGATGCGCACCCGTGGTCCAGGTAGTCTCTGCTGGCGCACTTCTGTGTAAGGCCGGGGGGGAATATCTATCATGATTTCCAAGACGTGGGAGTTCTTGATGCTCTAGCTCCACATCTTCTACGTGACCTGTAAATCCTTCATGAGCCATCTCTCTCCTCAACGCCATACTTTCTACAATGGAACGCTTCTTCACTATCTCCCTCTTTCACGCATCATTATACTTCAGTGACCTTTCCTCTCTTTTCCTCTCTACCATTAGGTCTGCCATCTTTCACCAAACCTGTTCCTGCTCTTGTGCATGGTGAAGTTTAGTTAGCCATCGGTTTACTCTCCAAGTTCAAAGTTACCATGAAGATATTGATCGCCAGCATAATACCTTGCAAATGTGCTCCTCTTGGATACCACAAACACTAGAATTTAACTACCTCTGGGAAAGAGTATATAGAAATTGAATATTCCATAATATAATTGTTTAGAACACCATGAAACCACGTATCCACAACATGAGTACAAATCAAATCAGCATTAGAAAGGGCTAAAAATTCTTCCTGTGTCTAGAAAACTACATGATACCTCCAACTCTACTTAGATGCATAAGCAGTAAGCCACTCATATAGTTCTAGTAGAAAAATAGTGAATAATCTCTCATACAAGTTGTCATATAGATTCTTCTCTACCAAAGTGTGTGTGTTAAACTTAGATCCACTACGGAACTGCCATACATATTCTTCTTCCATATTGTGTATCCATTCCTCAATACTTTCTACAGTTAACTAGTATGTCTTAATTGCAAACCAACATGAAAACAATTTAGAAATAGGTCCCAAAAACAGAACCAATGATGCAGCCTAGAAATTACCAGATAACACCCTAGTTACGCTGACACATCACTCATCGTTGACTGAGTGCTCACCCGAAGTGCGCAAAGGTACTAGGTACCTCTTTAGGGTTGTTATAGCAGGATGTTAGCATGATGAAGGAATAAACATATACATTCATAACTAATCCATCATTCTAAAATGCATGCTACCCTCAGATCTATGAAAGAACAAGTTTAAACATTAATCATGATTGAATCAATAACATGCACTACTCAATTACACATAGAATGACACTTAGATTTAGCCAATATCTTTCATCTATTAATACATACAAAATCTCCTTACAATATTGTCAACCTATACCAATGCTCATATGGATCTGATATAGTAATTGAGTCATATGCGTATATCTTTATACCCCCATACATCCATCACACATACATACACACACACCTACTATATCTTTATACCCCCATATATATAGGATGAAGACTTTCCCTTCACCACTTATCTATTCCATAAATAGGCCTCATGTTATTGATAGCCACATGACATTTATAGGCATAACCACACATGCAAGTGTGTTATCTATAGACCTCTTGTAGTTAACTGAAGTGTCAATCCTATTCTTAGATTGTTTCCATACAAAATGCTTCGATCCGATCGTCTAAAGATATACAATGCATGGCGTGCACATCTCTGCATCATTGGTGTGTTTCACACACCATCTTCTAAAAATAGGTCTCCATGGTCAAAATCGGCTAAGTCCTAAATGCTGAAATTTACTTCCACATGCGGGTCCTTCCTATCCTTCCATGCCCTCGGTCCTGGCCTTCTATCCTGAGTAGACACCTTGTGTGACCTTTGACAAGTATTCTTTTATCAACACTATTTATGCTAAATAAATCATTTTTTACTTACACTAGTCGATAATCACATTTACGATACTTTTCCATCCAGATTACATTTTATCCAGTCATCACATTACCATGATAAAATTTAACAAAAAAATGTAATCCTAATCCTTATTAACCATACAAAAAATTCAGATCAACAATAATCCATGTATATACAAATCCAAAGTAGCACAACATCATAATCTAGCAATCAACGTAAAAGTAAATAATTTCATTTTATACATTCCCCATCATCATCAAATATAATTTAAAATGAAACCAATCCTAATCATCGTCACATATTCATATCATCATCATCATCATCATCATCATCATAAATTACATAATCAACATTATAAAATACACATATCAAATTGTTACAAAATTGTATCATATATATATCAAAAATAGTACATTGTGAACCTCCAACGAGGCTCTCTCGAAGCAGAGATATCAGTGAAATAAGAAAATTCAATGTCAAAAATCCTAATATATATTCACCTGGGGGACAGATCCCTCCCTCTACCTATCAGCCTCCTCTCCTTTAACCTAGACCTCTCCTAGAAGTGGTTGAGCCACATTTGTTATTATCTTCTACAACCCAGCTCAACCGGCCACTGTGTTTTACAAATTCTCCTAGTATTAGAGTGTCTTTGCAAGCTTCTCCATCAAAATCCCCTCATAATTCTTAGCCTTTACAGCTAAGGTTTTATATCAATAGAAAGTATAGTAGAAAGATTTCCAAAATGGACCCTATAATCCTCCCTCTACTAATGGTATCAATCCCTATCTTGTATAATTGTGTCCCTCTCCTAGACCACAACGTATCTCTCTCCAGTCTCTCCAAATCCTCAATCTCTACCTCCCAGAGATTTCTCTACATCTCCCCAAATATCCATCTCCTCCTCGCATCCCTCAACAACCACCCTAGCTTCCTATATAGTGGTCATCTAATCATAAAAAATGTCTTTCACACCTTATTTTTCATATTCATCCCATGGTGTATCCTCCTGCTCTAATGAATCTACCATTAATGGGCTCAACAACTCCCTATCAAACCTCTTCCTGCCTATACAAAATAGGAGCATCTTATATAGTCTAGATGACCCCAAAATGTCATCTTACTCAATCAAACTAAACAACCTTGATCATCTCAGGTCGTCTCTCCTGAACCCACTATGTCTACCTCATCCTATAATTATTTGCACCTACTCTTTACTACGTAGGGAAATCCCTATACGAGTGATATCTAATCTGATCAGTCTTTAACTCCATAAATAACTTGACATACCAATCCAATCCTTTATCACCTGTCTCTAAAGTCATGGTTGGCCCTCCATCTCAAAAAATCAACCTTTAACTCTATGCAATCCCCAGTGACCCATGGAAGCCCTGATGGCTGAATACCAACAAGATGTTTGTAGGTCCAGCAGTAAAGCAAGAAACCCATGTCTAACTCTGACCTCCTTCCTTCCTTGTACATCAATAGGGCATTGTATACCTGAGATAACAAGGTAGTTATGAAATAAAATACTTTCTGGTGATCCACTGTATCCACAACCACACCAGCTAGTGTCGATGGAAACCCAGCTCTTCCTAAGTAAGGAAATGTATAACAAGACAATTCCATTACAACCAAATAGATTAAATGGCTCCATGGTATTCCTTTCAGGTACCTCAAATCATAAAACATTCCCCTAAAGAGAATCTAATACAGAGCGCATCAGATCCAAATAGTCATGTTAAAACTATAAGTCTACTATTGTGATGGGAACTACCTGCTCCCTCTATATAGGAAATATCAATATCCTGTACACTTCCTCAAAGGTGATGTTTATCTCCCCTAACCTGAATGATAAGGTACCTTTCTATTGGTCCCATCTCTCTGCCAAAGTGATCATCGGTGCCGAATCTCTTGGGATCCACTAATAATGTTTCAATCCCCCTAACCCCGCTTTATCCATGTCATCCCACTCAATTTCTATCACTTATCCTCTAATCTAATCGTATAGAATATGAACTTTTTCTCACAAATAGAGGGTCTCTCTAGCCTACAACCCAAAAAAAAATGTAAACATCAGTTCCTTAATCTAAAATTCAATCAAAATCCATTAAATTTCATCATAAATCCAATTCAATCCTAACTAATTCCAATAAAACCCTAGTCAATACCTACCAAAATCAAGTTGATACGTTTTGAGGTCGATCACTGCAGCTTACGGCTCAATTGATGTCAACCCACCAGGGTCGTAACCAAGTTTCCTGAGCCTCATCTAATTTTTCTAAAAAATCCAAAATAAATAGTAAAAACAATAAACTAATAAAATAAATAATTAATAAAATTCAAAATTAAACTAAAAAAAGCCCATTTTTTGTTACTCACCATCCTCTGTACCTTTTGGAATTTCCTTACAGCTAGATTATATTCTACAACACCCGGAGATCCCTCAAAAAAATTATTTTCCAGCTTCTTTTCTTGTAGATCTCCCATTTCATCCTTTTGACCTCACCCTTACCTAATTCTACTATATTGAAATCCACTCAACCGGGTCATCATTAACTACGGTCCTACTTTCAAATAAATCCTTCCTTGCCATTGTTCCCCTTCCCTGGTATTTTATGCCTTTGAAAAAATTATGCATGTCCTCTTCCAGTATCCATAGACCTCTGCTACCTTCTTGTTTCAACTCGGGCTCTTACAAGCCCGTATACTCATTCTACATTCCAAATATTCTCTCCTAGGTCATCATCGACCTGCCTCTGCATAGTATGGTTCATCGTCGACCTAGACTAGGTATTATTTTACTAACAGTTATTTCAATCAAATCAGCTCTTAGATTAGATATTAATTATTCACAAATTCAATTGTACTTTTATTTTTGCATGTTATCTGTTATTTCATCCTTTATGTCACTTCATCTTTAAAATGGGGATTGATATTTTCCAAGGAAATTAATGCTTCTTAGATCCAATTTTCTAGGAAACCCCTACATATACCATCTAGTCAATCTCCATTTTTATTTAGCTTATTTACAATTCATTAGCTACAACAAGGATCAACTACTTTTTTCCCATTTATCCATCACATTGCTTTAGAGGTACCATAAACCATTCATTTTATGAGTTGCTAGTTGCTTTCATGATTCGTTATTTTATTTGATTAAGAACGAAGAAAATTTTCTAACATTTGGATCTTTATTAGACTCTACCATCCATTTATAGCTCCAAGTAACATGATTGAGAATTTTGAATTCATTTCTACACCTTGACTACACATTCTTCTAGTGATATAAGAGATAATTAAAGCTATATTTTAAAAATAATCCACACACCGTATTCAAGTTATTACACTTTCTATTGTTATATTTCTTGAGCTCTCTGAGGATCTACAACTTTCACATTGGATCTTCCAAAACTAGTTTGTACCTATAACATAGTCTAAAAACTATCCTTATGCTCTAATACAGTTAGACCTACAGCTGGGTACATGGTTTTTCATAATCGTTAAAATATCTTTAACATGTAAAAAACCACCAAATACTCTTTCCTAGAAAATTTCATGATCATACCTTCAACAATTCTCCTATCACTCAAATCATGGCTCACAAATACCTAGAACTATCTCAAAAAAATGAATAGAACTTTTCAAGTTCAACACCTTTTGACATCCAAACTTTTTATGTTGATTTTTATCCAAATTCCCTAAAAAAAAATTGAATTCAACTTATTTTAAGAAATGTTTATAATTTATGACAACTTCTAAGAGTATGGGATGCTCAAATCATCATTCGTAAGAACCCAATACTAGAAAAATTTACTCTACAACCTAAAAATTTACTTTCTACCTCTGAAATTTCATACACACCATCAAGAATCATACCTCTACCATCTCCCATGATTATTGATGAGGCCACATATTGGCATGCTTTGCCCCATCTAAGTCCTTTCTGGAGCCTCTTACACATACACTTTTGAGACTTTGTTCTCCTCTTGATGGTTAATATGAGATAAAGTTATGATTTTGCATATATTTAGTTTATTTAGTTTTGTATGTTCATTAAGATCTAATATACTTATTTACTTTGGTGAATCTTGTCTTTTGTGCAAACTGATGTTTCTGATGTCTCCATGAACAAATTACAAGATGACATAAGACTTTTGAAGTAGTAGGCTCTAGAACGTAGCACTCTGGATTGTGCTCCTATAGTAGTCCATAGCCACTGGCTGGGTGAATGATAAGAGAGGATCATGACATTCAACAATAATAAGGCATCATGAAGTATATGGAGCTGAACATATGAAGCTGGAAAATCGAGTTAACCAAGTGGCAATATTGTTTGGACAAGTCTAAGAAGTCACTAGGTGATTTATCTCTACCCCTAGCAAGCTCCAGACCTGCCCATAGCATCTTACTAGAACTACCTGTAGCAACAGACATAGTATGCACCTCTAGTTTCCCGTTGCAAAAGAGAACTTATCCAGCTCACACCGCAGTATAAGAACAAAAAGTACTCAGCTATCCTAACACATCATATGTAATATTATGGTTATTTTGTTAAGTAGTTTTGTAATTATTTCTTATCATGTAAATAAGACAGGAATTAGCTTTCGTCACTCAACAAATATGAAATAGAACAACTATAATCTGTTTCAGTGGTTTTTGATCATATTCCTAGAGTAGAATAAGTTAGTGATCTATCTATATATATGCAGATAGAAATGTAATGAAAAGAGGAGTTATAGATTAAGGAATGAAGTGATAACTGTATGAGAGAAGCAGAATTGTAAATGTGTGAAGACATAATATATTAATGTGAGTCTGTGCTCTTAAGTTCATTGTAATCTCTTTGTTGTGGGTAAGTGCTTTACAAGCTGGGGGACAGCTTAAGTAGATGACATCATTTATCTTCTTAAGAAGTTTTGTGAGTTTCTAGGGTAACAACAAAACATCAAATTTAGTCTTCCTGGACGACTTGAAGGGCCATGTTGGATGAAAGTCAAAAATATGATCATAAAATGGTACCATCGCGTAGGGGATGACTGTGTAGATTGATTGTCAGTTAATCATTTGATTTCTGAAAGCTGAATAGAATAGGATAGTGTATTGATTTTATAGATCTGCAGATTAGCTACATCCGTAGTTTACTTTCCAATTTGTACAAGCATTAATTTCCCATGAATGTTTGATGATTCTAGCATATTAAGACCTCACTCCAAATTGCTGTAGCATTTCACTTGTCAGGCCCTGTGATAAAACCTATACCATCCCAACCATAGGTTGAAATTATATACATGTTCAAAAAAAAATGAGATTTGAATATCATTGGTTGATGAAGCTATGGCGAGCAAACGGAAAGTGCTATGTTTGGTGCTTTATGTTTTCAGGGACCAGGTGTTCATGAAAAAAATCATAGAAGTGATAAAATATTCCCCCTTTCAAAAAAATCACAAAATAAAATCTCACTCCCAAGAATAACCATTCAGTGGCATCTAGAATTACTCACCTATTTTTAGATAATATATCCTATCCTATTATATCAAAAGCTTTCTATGAGTCAAAATGCCTAAATTGTAGGGCAAACAGACTCATAATCTTATAGCTCAATTTCTACAAATAGAATTAAATACCATGTCATTGAATTTTGAGTGTCCATTTTTAAAATAAAAATTAGTAGTTTAGGAAACTAGATTCTAGGAAAATGCTAGAGATTCATAGTTGGATATAATTTGTTCATAGATTTTGAGTGAAACTGCATTTGCTAGATTAATCCCTAGAAGTTGATATTATGAATTGTTATTTGTAATATGAACGTCCACTTATGACTCCCATTACAAAGAGTATACTGTCCACACAAAGAACTTGAATTGCAGAGGACCCTTGTAGCAATATTCAAATTGCTACAACATCAAGTAGATGAATCACCTTATCTTCTTGCTAGTGAATTCTGTGAATTTATAGAGGTAGAATTTGAATGAACTCACATTCTGCATGAGGAGAGGGCCCCCTCGGAAGGACCTACTCAATTTAGGGAAGATACTATTACAACTCCATTTCCTATTTATGTTGTAACACATTGATTATCATTTATTCATTTTATTTTTACCAAGGTTAATGAGTTGCATCAGTGAATGTTGAGGACATTATTCTAAGATCTACTTGGAATCAGCAAAATCCATAGTTTACTATTCTATGGATTGAGCATCAAGAAATGAACTTTATATTCTTTGATGAACATTCTTAGCCTATAAAGACTTCACTCCAAAGTATTTTAGAATACCATTTTGTAGATACTCCTTTGAATAATATTACGCCCTCATGGGTCCCATACTTTAAGGGAACAACAAAGTATGAGGATCTAGATACATTCCTACTTGAGTATGATGTATTCTGCACGATCATTTTGGCACCATTGCTGGGGAAGGTGTCTAGACAGTACCATAAAAGCTCAAGATTCAATTTCCCAGCTTCCTTGTCAGATTCAACACTTTCATTTCCCGCTTTCATAGAACTAGGGGGGGACACATTCAGTTCTTTCTATGAGATAGTCGTCCTAATTTTCTGAGATCAGCTTTCAGGAATCCTGGTTATTTCATAAATATTTCTAGAAGAGCTGAGATATTCCTCATGACTTTCAAGATGAGGATAAATTTTTGGATTACTACACGAAGAGGCTTACCTTCACTGCTATAGATAGCATTAAGCAATCTAAACTCATCTCATATATTTTTCAGGAAAATAAAAAAAAAGAGGGAATCTGAGATGACTTCTAGGAAGCCTTAGAAAACATGAGTTGAGGAGATGTAGCTCAGCTAAAATTCGATGAGATAGCAAGAACTAGGGAAGACTCGTTCGGAAGATCAATGTTGGGTCCAAAGTTTGAAAAAACAAACTACTGCAACAGCAGGAGCCACTGGGATGTCCCAAGATGAAGTAAGTAATCTACTATGGGACATGAAAAAAGATAGAGTCAGACAGATGGCCAGCTGTAACTGGATACGATTCACAGAAGACAGAACATAGCAAGCAATGGACCAAGACCTTATGGGCGTGCTAGTGAAATTGTCAGAAGAAGCAAGAGTAGGATTCGAACAAATCCCATACTCCACAAGGACGAAGGTAGAACACCAGAATACCTACTCAATTCAGAAATAGATTTTGTTAGCAACTACATACCGTCCACCAGGACAAGGAAGACTCAAGTGTTCTGTACATTATCATACTGAGGGGGAGGTTGATCGAGAATTCAAGGAAACATTATTCTGAAATGGCTTGGGATTCACCATATAACAAGGAAATACGCCATGGATCGAGCATCCGAAATGCAAGTAACATGCCCAGGTAGAGTAATCCCTTGCTGTCCCCAGCATTTTTGAATTCCCATATTTGCGTATGTAATAACCATATAATCCCAATCAATGGCAGCAGTATCCTACTCCACCCTGGTAAGATCAACCATGGTAGCCCTCAGACAATCAATGGCAAAACCATTCCAACTCTAGGTCTACAAAATCAAGGGGGTCTATCTCGAAGAAGCATGAAACGTAGAAAAGGAAACATCACCTGCTAGGGAGCATATCATGCAAGGTGCAATCCCAGAAAAACCCACTACATCCTGCAATAATGTAGAGGAGGAAACTTGAAGAAATTGAGACTACCTCAAACACCTAAGCTCAAAAAGTGCCAAAGACAAGCCTAGTAGAGTTGAAGTTACCCCCAATAAGGAACAAAAGAGAATAACATAGTACCATGCTTAGTATAGAAGATCATCACAGGATAAGGAGGATATTTTTTTTAAGAACAACACAAACAGAGACCATAGTCTACCCATTAGTGAAGAAGCACCTCACAATGAAGAGGAAGGAAGAAGTATTTATCACCAAAACCATAGGAAGGTTTTGAGACCAGCCAATAAGAGAGAATCCAGAAACAGTATCACCACCCTTCCAGGAGAACGTCAAGAACCTTCAATACACTCCTGTTGACACTACAACAGGTAGAAATCCTGAAGAGGAAGCTGAAAAAAGTTTGGGAAACAAAAACCTAAATTCCAAACTCATGGAGAATATGTCCCCATTTAGTCCAAGGAAATCCACATATTTGAGAAGCATTATAAGAAACTTGGAGGGAACAAGAGGATTGGATGCCCTGATAGGAGTCCATGTCATTGGAAGATTTGGCAAAAGACTCATGATGGGAAGAATGCTAAAAGAAGAAGATCCTGCATAAGAACCTAAACCTGAACCAGTTGTCACCATTCATATGAATGGTAAATACAAGTCCAGGAATAGAATGAGTCGAATTAGGAGCTACCATTAATGTTATAACCATAGAATACAGATTACAAAAACATCCTGCAATAGAGCCTAAGGGAATACATTTTGACCTCACTTCTGAAAATACCTTTTCAGTTGGCCATAAGGATGACCTATATACAGTCTTAGAAGAAAATTTTCTTGAAGATTACAATTGTTTTTCAAAGGCTAGTACAAATATTTAAAGGGCAAGTTGAAGCAAGGCAGAAACATGACACATTGGTGGAGAAGGTGGAAAAATAGGAAGCAGAAATAGAGGGACTCAAGATGAAAGTAGAAAATATGTATAATCTTTCTATTAGGATTTTAGAATGTAGACCTCCACCACGAGTATATGCTCTATATCTGTAGGAGAAATGATTGCATTTTAGATATGAGAAAGTATACAATAACCTTCCCTATGTTGTGGATGACCCCAAAACATTCTTTAACATGTATAGTGAATCTCAATCCTGAACACTCAGGCATAGCTGAGTGCGTTTTATATCCATAAATTTGTTGTTCCTTCTAAAGTAAAGTGTAATTATAACATGTACCTGGGTGACATACTTCTAGATGCCTTCACATCCTACCTAAAAAATGAGAAGAGAAGAAAAGAAGAGGCATATAAGTATCTAGAAATGGAAAAATGGTCTTCCTTAATGATAACGGGGGAGAAATTGGTTACCTTGTGGACATTGTAGAAGAATGGGAAGAGTTTGTATCATAAGATAGATTAGCTACATGGGTTAGGAAAAGGAAAATATCTTTCCAGAATTGATATTTGATATTCTTGGATAAAGAAGGTAAAACACCTTATGTATCCTACAAATCAAGATGGGATGAGTTTCCCACTATATTGAGAAATAAAGAGTCAAACTCACCTGAAAATTTTATAGCAGGCCTTAAAAAGGGTTCGTGATTACATAGAACTGGTAAGAGTGAAAAAAGAAAGGATGGATAGGTTTGAGGTTTCATCCTCCCATCTTCTAGTATCCCATTCCAGATTGGAGGGAAATAATACCTTTGGATAAAGAAAAAGAAGCATAGCCTTATGGCATGAACTTGGGATAAGGGGAGGTCTCTATGGATATGACCAGATAGGTAATCAAGACCCCTATGACTACAGAAAATATTGTGCCCTCAAGTTGAACCAAATTGCTTAGGGATGAGAAAGAAGCTAAGTTGGGGGGTGTGATGAGGCCACATATTGGCATGTTTTGACCACATCTAAATCCTTTTTGAAGCCTCTTAAACATACAATTGTGAGACTTTGATCTATTCTTGATGGTTGATATGAGATAAAGTTATGATTTTGCATATATTTAATTTTTTATGTTCATTAAGATCTAATATACTTATTTACTATTGGTGAATCTTGTATCTATTGTGCAAACTGATGTTTCTAATATCTCCACGAAAAAATTACAAGATGCCATAATTTTTTGAAGTAGTAGGCTCTAGCCCATGTAGCACTTTGGTTGTGCTCCTACAGCAGCTCTGTAGCCACTAGCTAGGGCAATGATAAGAGAGGATCATGACATTCAACAACAATAAGGCATCATGAAGTATGTGGAGCTGAGCATATGAAGATGGAAAATGAGTTAACCAAGTGGCAACATTGTTTGGAAAAGTCTGAGAAATATTTCAATGATTTATCTTACATGTAGCAAGCTCCAGACCTGCATGTAGCATCTTCCAGAGCTACCTGCAGCAACGAAGCACTATGCACCTCTAGCTGCCCATAGCAAAAGAGAACTTATCCAGCTCACACCGTAATATAAGACAAAAATACCAGTTATCTTAACGCATCATATGTAATGTTATGGTTAATTTGTTAAGTAGTTTTGTAATCAGTTCTTATCATGTAAATAAGACAAGAATTAGATGTTTCCACTCAACAAATATGAAACAGAACAACGTTAATCTATTTGAGTGGTTTTTGATCATATTCCTAGAATAGAATAAGTTAGTGATCTGTCTATATATATATATATATATATATATATATTCAGATAGAAATGTAATGGATAGAGAGTAACATATTAAGGAATGAAGTGATAGCTTTATGAGAGTCGCAGAATTGTGAATGTGTGAAGACATAATATATTAATGTGAGTTTTTTCTCTTAAGTTCATTGTAATCTCTTTGTTGTAACTTTCTTTAATTTCTATAGCTTGATAGATGAACCATTTATCTTCTTAAGCAGTTCTGTGAGTTTCTAGGGTAGGATCCGACCTCACTTCTGCATGAGGAATGGCCCCCTTGGAAGGAATTACAAGGAAGATTGTATTCCTGCATTTCCTATTTATGTTGTGTGGATTGATTATCAGTTATTCATTTCATTTCTGAAAGCTAATGAGTGCATAGTGTGATGAGTTTTAGATCTACATATCAGCAACTTCCATAGTTTACTTTCCAATTTGCATAAGCATTACTTTATACTCTTTGATGATTCTAGCCTACAAAGACCTCACTCCACAGTATTGTAGCATATATTTTATACGCCCTTTGAAAAAATTATGTCCTTGGGTTGACATTTAATGAAAAATAGAGTATGAGACCTAATATCATTGGTTCATTATTCGTTTAGTCCTCATTTACATGTGTTTTAAAGAGATGAAATGAAGCGTAATTGAATGTAAATTCAAAGAGACATTTTTAACATATCTTCCTTGATACTAAAATATATTTCTTGTTCTTATATATATTCTTGATAGATATTCCATTAAAGGTGGTAATGGTGATGAAATATCAAAACATGATCAAATGCATAAAGGATTGTAATTTTGTAATAGATTGTGACCATGAAAGATCTTATGATTAGTAGGTGTACCTGACAAAATAATCCTGAAAGAAGTATGTGTATGTGAGAGGCCTTAAGGTATAGTGACAGCAATAGATGGATGAGAGTGAGAAGAGAAACAAATTATCTCGAGAATTTTTCATAATTATTTGTGAGTGAAAAAATAGGAAAACTGATCAAAACAATAGTGAAAGTCAAAGTGAATGCTTAGCACAAAGGGAGTTAATGTTTCATTGTAAATGGAAGTTTAAAGAATATCAAGTTATAGCTTGGTTGAATCTTTGACACTTGTATCCTTCAAGTGGAAACTTGACTAAATTTGGGAGTTGTAACTCCATCTTGAGTGGATGCTCAACAACGAAATCATTGTAAAATTTACAAGACATTTTTTCTAATCTAGTTCTTTGGTTTTAATGTTTTTTTCTCCCTTTAATGATTTCCCGTATTAAATCCTGTCTCTCTCTATGTGTTCTCTTGATGCTTTCTTGTTAATTAATTTTTGGGGTTTCATAATTTTTTATTAGATTAGGTAAAAAATAGATTTTGAAGGGATCGGGAACCCTATACAAATGAAAAAAAAAAATTGGGGTTTCATAATAACAAGGTTAAGGAAATTGAATTAATTGTCAAAATTTAGATAAACATTGACTCACTCCAATCTCATTGTCTAGAATTTGAAATAATTAGTATCATAACCTAGTTCTCTTTAATAAATTATAACAACTTAGAGGTGGTCCTGTAGACACACAAGTATTGTTATAGATATAATCACTCAAATAAACTCGAGAGATAAAAATGTCAGTGAGGATAGAATATTAGATGAAGAATAAGATTTTGTAATTCTTGAAGTAGAGTTGATAAGTTCCCTAAGGAATTGAAAAACCAAAGGAAAAAGAACCATAAATTGAAGATAATGTTGATTTAATATGAATAAAAAATCAATATTTTTAAGGAAAGGTAGAATTAGAAAGATGAATAATATGTATATGGAATCAAATAATTTGAAGCTAGTTTAGAATTGATCTCAACCGCCCTTAGTTTTAGAGAATAAGAGTACCTAGAACTCAATTCCGAGTTGAAGTATCAAGTTGAAAAAGTAATAAAATCTATCAATTCCAAAAAATTACACTTGCATGAGAAATGAATAAGAACTTATATCCTTGAGAGCTAATCTAGAAGAAGAAAAGGAAAGGTTAGTGATGCATGGAAATTTGTAGAATGGATCTGAATATCTATATGGATTTCTGGATAGTCAAAGAGTAGAAAGAGATAAGGCATGACTATGTTTTAAATTTGGGCTAATGAAAAAGTGTGAGGATGAAAATTTTGGTTGAAGTAGAAAGAAAAACATGTATCTGAACTAGGGAATAGAGTTAAGAACGCATAAACCAATTAGGAAACCAAATGCATTGAGGTATGAAAAAAATGTTAATTTTTAATTTTTAATTTAGACACAAAGCTAAGGAATGAAGGAACCATGTCATGGATTACCATCCATGGAGGGATAGTAGAGATGATAAAACAAATAAAAGAGTATTATTCAACTGTAAGGAGAAAGGCTAGATAGCTCAATATTTCCTATATGAACCATACAATCATTTGTGGAGAATAGAATACTTGAAAGAAGTATGAATTAAATAATTTATAATGATTGTAACACTATTAGACATGTTTCTAGTAATTTCAATGGTCATAAGAGTGTTATGTATGGTTAGAATCTCATTACACACTCATATAGAATAAATAATCAAGTTCGGTGTTTCGATTATAAGAAACATGGAAATTTTTAAAAGAATTGTCGTCAAAATAAATCTCCTATGGATATTAGAAGAATCCAAGTAGTCAAAAGGAAGATTAAGAATGTATATAAAGTTAAAACAAACCCTAAAAAAGTGCAATATATAGTTATATGATATACCATTTAATATGAGATTTCAGAAGTTGTTGGTCAGATGAGAAAAGGGAGAGCAAGCCAAGTGTCAGTCATGAGGGACATCCATTCATAGCCAGGACAACACAAGGGAATGAAATTCATCATATATGTTTTAAAATTATTTAATATGGGTATGAAGACTTAGAATATGGAATTAGCACATCTAGAACTATAGACAATAATATGGACAAGGATTCAAAGGAAAGAAAAGATAATATGGAGTTATCATGTTGATTTGAAGACTACCTATTGTTTTATGGTAATTTAAAAGCACAATGTTCCTTATATAGGATTGTAGAAGGCATATGCTATTAACTGGTAGCATTTTTGTGTTTGAAATAGAGTCACCATTAGTAGGTGCTGCTAAGAGACCTTTGATATTGAAATTTTTTATGGAGTCAAAACTATGTTCTGCTCTATTTCTCTCATTATATCATTGTGTATATTTTATATATTTAAGGTAATTATATGTTATTCTTGATGTTCAAACCATGAAAAATGTTACCTTTACGTCATAAGGTTTGTTCTATTGTATGTTCCTATATAACCTGTCAAGTTAAATCCTAATCACTACATGCAACTCTATTTAAGAATATATGAGTGAAATTTGATGAAAATTTTCTTAGTTGATGTCCATATTACTGTGATCCCAACTTGATAAAATTGTGTAGGTGTTAATGCCAAATTAGTAATCAAAACGAAATAATTCATAAAATGTGTCTTATTTCACAAATTCTATGCAATAAAGGCTAAAATAGTCATGAACTCCCCTATAAGGTGTTGAGTTCCCTGGAGTGTGTAAGATTGTAATATCAAGTTGTCTTATGTGTCGTCCAATGTCTGTTAATAGTATATAAGGATTAAAACTACAAATTTACTACTGTGATATTGAAGAGGTTTTGTCATGAATGATAATGAAGTCATGAAGTGTGCCACGGGTTCTCAAATGAGTCAACATTGTAAAATCTATCAAATTTTTCATGTGAATCAAGGATTTGATGTGCCCATGGTCTGATATATTCTATGATAATTAATTTTTAAAATTCATGCCGCTAAACATGTATGAGAATGAGGTTCATTACACTAAAAAATTTCAAATGACCCATAAAAACCTGGATTTTAAATTCAACAAGTAGGAAGTTCTCATAGATTTGTGATAAAAAATCAAAAGGAGAATTGGTTCATGATCAAACTAAAGGTTTTTTAGAGTCATTAAATTCTTTGCAAGAATGCGATCATTAAGAATGAATCCATATAGCTCCATGTGTAAGAAAGGATGGTCATTCAAAGATAAGTGTGATTTCAAAAATCATCAACATATCGTAGTTAGATCATGTGATTAAAATGAAAGTTATCAATAAGGGAAAAGTAAAAAAGTTTTGTCAAGAAACTTGGTGAATAATAAGGACAGTTGAGTAATAAAAATCATGCCTACTACAGTGACGGTGAGAAAAATAATTTTTTTAAAATCTTGAAATAAGTATCCTCATGGGAAAGTAACATGTGTCCTAGTTATATCCACATTATTTCTAGCAACTAGAATTAGTAGGAGAAATTTTTGTAAACAAAAAATAAGTCACAATGTTTTAAGTTCTCTTTTCCCTACTTATAACTAGGGTTTATAGAATAGATAAAAATGAGGATATCTTAAAAATCAACCATGCAAAAATCAAGAATTTATTTAATAACCTTTGTTAAGGTGTATTATAAAAGATTTTATTGGTAATAGCATTCAAAACTCTCATATGTGTCATAAAAAACAATTAGTTTATGGAAGGAAGATTACAATATTTTTGAGGCCTAATTATTACAAGGAGATTACGATGGAAGTGGTAACTACTGAAGGAGATGGAACTTATAAATTGGAAATTATATGTATAGGAAAAAATAGTTTCAAATTCAATCATTATATTTTGAATATCACTCTCACACCATGATCAGTTTGTTGACTTGTGCATATGTAGGGCTAGTGGCCTACAAGGGATAGTTTGGATGAAGAATGACCTAAAATAATGGATGATTGAATATAAGGGTTGACGAGAAGTGTAATAGAACATAATAGGTGTTTGAAGTAAGATGAAAGGTCCATTAGCTCAATTTTCATGAAACCTACATAAAGAAGAACATATGACAAGCGTAGTTAAGAATTAAGACAAGAAAGCATAAAATAAGTTAACATGTGATGAAGAATGAAGACTCTTAATAAAGAATATTGAATTATACATTGATTATATGATCATTTGAGTTGATTTAATAAATTTAGTAGTTTTTTATGCTTTAAAAAAGTTTAATACATCAAATGATTATGAAGGAGAGAAGAGAGATAAAAATGTGTCATCTTTGTCTGCACTGTACAATCAAGAATAAACATGGAAGTAAATGCAAAAGTAGAAAGTATGGTTGTACTTATGAGGTTAACAAGGATATATAGTACAAGAATATTGTTGATGTTGATGACCAAGGTACCATGGAATGTTGAAAGAGCACATCACATTCTAAGCATGTTGATGGTGGTTGAAACTAAAGATTTACATTGTAGAGGTCTAAATTGATCACCTACATGTCTGAGTACATTGTCTAAGGCTAGGGAAGCCATTTGTGATGACCAAGAACATGAAAATGCACAATTTTGAACAATAGAAATACTAAATATATTATTCACATAAAAATAAACAGTGTATAATCGATTGACTATTTTATAGCCATAAAGGTAGGAAAACAACTTCCTAGGAAATAAGAAGTGAGTAGAACAATTAACTCGATAATAGCTATGGGTATAACAACTAACCATTCATAATATATTGTTATTTCAACAATATATATGAGTAACTAACTTATTAATATTCACTATAATAGTAATTACCAATTTAATCATTATTCATACACATAGAAATGTGGAGCACTAAAATATTAATTTCGTAACATTCCTCCCGTTAGTGCGAACATGGGGAAAACCTACCTTATACTTTCACCTACTCATGTTCTTGTTATTTTCACAGGATGATCACAAACCTCAAGGTTGGTTATGCAAACAGTTGACCAAAAATTGAGAATGGTAGTTTTACAATTGGTTTACCACAAACCACAAAGTGATGGTTTTGCGAATGGATTACCAACAACTAAGAATGGTGGTTTTGTTATTGGTTTACCACAAACCACAAATGAAGGTTTTCAAGTGGTTTAACTACAACCACATTCATTATATGCCAGGTGCTATTCTCATCCCTCATCACATCTCACTGCAAGGAATAACATAAACAATTCTATTAAAATTTGTTGCTTGTACATACATAGAAACTGTTGACATAATGGAAATGGAAAATTGGATCATGTCCCCCCCCTCATTTTGAAATTTCCACTTATGAAAACTACAAATAGGAACATGGATACTGGAACTATAAAAAACAAGACATAAAGCACACATCACAAGCTAAACGCAAATACACCACAAAAATTTCACCAAACCATCTGTGCGGCCCGTCGTTGGTGACTAATGAGAGGATTTTGATTGATCTCCAGCCTCCGATGCCCCCTTCCTCTATTATACGATCTTCTAACTTAGTCGGATATGATTATGAAGTACAATTACAACTCAAAGGTCAGACTCCACCAAAAATGCGCCCATAAGACAATTTTTTTTTGTTTTTGGGACTTTTACAATAACACAATTTTTGACACTTTGACATTGAATAAACATATATTTACTTATGAACTTGACTTTAGAGATTTTACAAAATAAAACCCTATTTTTTCAGAAGATCAAACGAATGACTAAAAAAGTACTATAAAACTAGAACTTTGTTTGCTAATCGACTCAATGGAAAGACTTTTGACTCGCAATAAATGACACATTGTTAACTTAGAATGAATTGACGCATTTAATGTTCATATAGAACATCTTTTAACAAAAACTAATGAAATTGATGAACTACTAAATAAACTATTTAGAATACACCTATTGACACAGACCATAATACAATTTGATTTAAAAATGACAATAAACTAAATATTTGATGTTTAACGACATACATTTTTTACATAATTGACAAACTAATCTAGAACTATGGCATTTCACTTTGACTCAAAATCAATTTTGGACTCGTTACAAATGAATTTAATATAGAAAAAGGATATATTAAAAATAAATAAAAATAAAAACTATTTACCAATAATAATAATTAAAAAAAAAAAAAAAACAACAAAACTTGAGAGTTACACAATACAGCATAACAATTTATGACTTTTTGACAAACCAAAAAAGTAATAATCTAAATAAATAAATAAATAACAAACCCTAGAATAGGTGTAACTTATTCACATGGACGATGGTTTGAAGACGACCAAGAAGACGTTGGATCAAGACGAAGAGGTGAATGGATGCCATGTATAACAATCCTCAAGAGTGCTTTGCTTTGACTCGTGGTTGGTGCTGCCTTCTACCACCATTACAGTCAACTGTATCCCAAGTTATCTGAATGTAGAGAGTCTTCAAAGGATTGATCAACTACATGTGGACAAATTTTTACAGAGTTTGCAAGAAAAAAAGTAGGATCCGGTGGCTTTCAAATGCATTCAACTAGAGGTTTGCACTAATTTTCCAATCTACGTAGGCTTGCAAAAGGTGAAATAGATCTCGAGCACCCAAATGAAAATGGGTTGAACACAGCGTCACAAGTGCATACAAACTAATCTCAACTACCTATTCAAGACAAAATATTTTAGGAGAAAAGATTTTAGATCTCTGATCCAATAGTATGTCAACTAGGAATTTGTAGTGGGCATGTTTAAACAGAGATTGGAGTTGATTGCAGAGTAGGAACCAAGGAAAATTCAATTATAAATATGAATAAACACAAAGATATTGGCAGCCAAAAATTAATGAGATTGATTCTGCATATAAATAAATCTTTTGGTGCTTTTCACGTAATGCAACATTCTTTGACTATAGAAACTTACGTTCAGATTTGAATGATTCCAATGCAGGATGACATGCAAAATATACAGTATTCCCAGCCCAGCCCCAGGCAGGTGGATGGGCTAGTACAAAACTAAACTCACATTTTTTTTAGTAAGTCCATCTACAGGGACAACAGATTGACTACCACTATTATTCCTTAGGGTTCCATAATGGAAAGAATCACACATTTCTCTGATACCAAATCATGAAAATGCACAAGTTTGCACATCAAAAACATCGAATATATTATTCACATCATAATAAACAGTGTACAATAGATTGGCTATTATATAGTCATAAAGGTTGGCAAACAACTTCCTAGGAAATAAGAAGTTAGTAGAACAATTAACCCGATAATAGTTACGGGTATAACAACTAACCATTCATAATATATTGTTATTTCAACAATATATACGACCAACTAACTTACTAATATTCACTATAATAATAATGTGTTAGGAAATTAATATTTTAGTGCTCCACATTTATATGTGTATGAATAATAATTACCGGTAATTATTATTCATACACATATAAATGTGGAGCACTAAAATATTAATTTCGTAACACAAGAAAATATTTTTAAGAGTTAAAGAAGGACTAATAAACGAATGTGAAATATATCTAGACTCATAAAGTTAAATATATTTTCTAATAACACAGTCTTAACATGATAGCAATAACGTAAGTGAAAGAATGGGATGTCACAACTTGCATGATAACTTGTATTAATGTGTAATAGGTTAAAAAAGACAACATAATAATTATACATAAGATATGTTTCTTTATATTTGAAATTTTTCAAGACAAATAATGGTGATAGTATTGTTAATAAGAAATTCCAAAGATGGTCCTATAGGTCTGAAAGGAGTCCTTAAAGTAGGGGAAGATGATGGTGTCAATCCATTAGAAAATTCATGTATTGTTAAGACTAAGATAAGTAGACTAAGTGATGATTTCAAGGCTTGTATAGTCAGTTTCTTTCTTCAGGAGTTAAGATGATCCACTTCATGGAATAAAATAATGTTAATTATTTAAAATAACAAGGTATAGGTTAGAAAGAACTATTTGTGGAAATAAAAGTTATATTTTACCTCAAAACATGTGCTTCAAGAGTCACTCAAACTAAATAAGTAGATTTGATGAATTTTGATTAGAGAATTGAGAGGAGAAGAAAATATTGTCACTAAGAAGGTTCACTCAAACTAAAAAAGTAGGATGTAAACACCGCAAGAACAACTCAGGATGGGGGATATTTTGTTGAGTCACCTAGATGACACAAGAACAAGATATAAAGAAAAATCATTTCATAATAAATTAAGAAATCATAGAGCTATTCTAGGGGGTGAAAAAATAATATATTTCATACAATGTATGATGTGCTATAGATACAAAAACTTGGCCTAAAATTCTCTGAAAAGTTGTTTTAGGGACAATTTATCCTAAATGCTTCCTACAATCACAATATGGAATAATTGAGACTAATTTTGCATTTCCTAAGTTGATATAGGTATGTTCATGTGTTAGGAGGATCCTTTCAATCGAATTTCATATTTTTGGCATGTATATATGGTTCAAATGTACATTCTCGGGGGGAGTACTAGTGAATTTGATGAATAATGAAGACCAAAACAAGGTTAATGAAGACAAAGAATAGAGGAATATTCTTAATGATTAGTTTGGATGTTGTTTGCAATAAAGATATAGATCAAATTTTTTTTGTAGAAGTAGGCCATGAATAAAAAATAAATAATTTGTCATCAATTCAAAGGGGGAGAATAATCATGATGTTATTAGATCAATGAAAAATCAGGAGATTATTGGCACATAATCAATAACTTTTCATTGATGTAAAATGAATATTAATCAAAGATAGTAATGAAAGGGATATAGATGGAGTTTGGAGTTATTTAAATAACATAGAACATGTCAGTGGCTTGAGAATGCCTTGGTAAGAATTGAATTCATAAGAAGACAATACCAAGCAGAGGCTAAGTGGTGATGTGAGATAATTATTGTATGATGTTATGGCATTTTTAATAGGTTTGTGATGTGGAAACATTGTCAAAATGATGAATACATGGGCACATGAGGGGAATTTCTCATACTATCTGAGTTAAGGATAACTAACCCTTTGGCCTAGGCAAAAAAGTGACTTGGAAAGGTCAATTGAAATCTTCAAGTTGATAGTAAAGAATGGTAGAGGAATGAAAACACATGATATTACATGTTTAAGAAGATTAAAGATGAAGAAAAATTCAGAGGTGGTGAATTTCAGTGTAAACTAGTTCAAATTGTCCTATTTAAAGGTCCTAACATGAGTGCACTAATTATAATATGCTATACAAAATAAGTAAAACCATGGGATGTGTGTATGGGAAGCTAGATGTCATAATTCAATAGTTAGAGGTCTATTCAAGGTCATTGGTATGACTTCCCTATAGGATGGGTAGGTTTAACATGAAAAAATGAGATAGGATTGGAAGTTTCAGAGTGAACCATGAAAAATTAACCATTAGAGATTATGTAGGAGGTATTCATTTAAAGGAACGATAAGAATATTGTTCCAAGCCACGATCTCAGATGATAATATCACACCACATTAGATTTTCAAAGTAGAAGAGCTAAAATACCATATATGGAAATCCATCATAATCCATAATGCTCAATGCTCAATACATTACAATAGAATGACTTGAATTATTAAATAAGAAAGATGTACATATAGGAGGAGGGAAGTGCAAATACTACCTAAATAAGTGGTGAAAAACTCCCAATAACTGATATTGGTAGTTAAGTTAACTCCAAAATACTAGTAAGTTAACTTCACATAACTAAGAAGCTAACTCAACACAAGTAGTAAGCTAACTCCACACAATTAGTACACCTATGCAAGCTAACCCAACAAGTGTAGGGCTAACACAAGTGTAAGAATTATCCTAATAAATAAATAAAAGGATAAATAATAACCTACACTAACATAATTGATGAAGGTGAAAGCAAAATTTTAGGACCCGATGAGGAGTCTTGTGCAAGAAATTAAAGTTTTACCAAAACCAGGTTAAATTATGTATGCTAGAATAACACTTTGAATTTGTATAATTCGATCTAAATTGTAGATCCTCCTTTAGATAAATCATAAGAGAAATTTTTAAAGACCATAGATATCAAAAAATATTTTACTAGAACTATGAGGTAAAATGGATGTGAAATATGACGTTCCTATTCATTTTTGTGGACCAGTCTTAAATCTTCCTTAAACCCAATTTAAATTAGTATAGATAATTTTTTTTGGTTGAACCTCAAAATGGAATTATTTTAATTTTCTATGAACTTGATCATATAGATAATTCATCAGAGTTTTTTTTAATGGTGGTATTTTTTCATGACTTATGGTGAACCCCACAAGAAAATACTTATATTATTGAAAAATCAGTGTAGAGACAAAGATTGCAAAGTAACCTTATGTTCACCAAGTTATATGGAACACTAAGTTTAGAAATATTATCAAAAGGTTTGTTAATGTCTCTACTACTTCATAATGCTTTGAATGCAATACTAGTCATGAAAGAGTATTGGTATTCATGGTGAATTGAATCATAGAGTGATTGTATTTTTTTGTTAATAACATGAATGTGTTCCATATGATCTCTAAGATTATTATTTTTGGTTCAATGAAATTTTTTCATGCATAATTTTGGTTTATCTAAAACTTCTTATTTGATCTTGTGAAGAATCTTGTTTCTACACATGAGTATGTGGTGTTTTATTCAAACAAACTATTATTTTGAATGCATTTACTAATTGTGCATGACGTCCATGAACTTATAATTTTTTTTTTTTGATATTGGATATAACTGTGAATGTGTTTAAACATAACAAGTGGAAGAATGGGTTTGAATCTCTCATAACACAGTGAGACCATTTTGAGAAATGAAATTTCTTAATACTTCTCCCTTGTTTTAGTTAAATAAATTAGTATTTGTAGAAAGAAGAATTAAAGAGATTGGTTTTGAGGTATTATAGGTGTCCTGATGACATTTTTATGATCTAACTAATCATTTTTTTAGGAATTTTTTTATGGAGTAAAACTATGAGTGTTTGTTGTTCAAATAGATATTTTCTTATTTGAATGAGAGTGGTGAAGTTACTGTAGGCATTCAAAGGTAATGTAGAGACCACTCACCATATTATCAAATATTTGAATACATTTTCTTAAAACAATTTGATGCGCTTCCATGAATTATAATAAAGCTCCAATGAAACTTGCTGAAGAAATGGTGAGTGTAGACACACAATCATGCAATATGGGTAATTATCCATTCCCTATTACATACAATGATTCATATGATTCCTAAGTAATAATGGTTCTAATAAACCATGTATTTCACAACCTTTATTTTCTTTCTATTGTTAGTTTCAGTCTTACACCCTTACTTTCTGAGTCTTCCTTTTTAGTCTTCGGCATTTTCCATCTAAAACACTACTGCCCAGACCAGGATGCTATCACCATGTACCATCATCCAATCTGGGCATCCCTATCCAATTTATAATTTACTTACATTTTTTGGGAGCATTCTATCCATTTGAGAATCTTATCTTTTTTGTAGTTGGCATTTTTGAGGTTAATTACCAAGTTCAAGAAAGGGAATCATATAAATATAAACATATGTGATCTTAATAAGTTACCAAGCACTAATCATCTACTATCTCCACCTAAGGTTGCATGTGTCACGGCATATAATAGCTCCATTACATCCATATAGCTCCCTCAAAAGGGACACAAGGGATGGTTTTTCTTCACCACACTTCATAGAAGGGATGTTCATTTTATTCCATGCACACATTTACTACATTTATTTACATTTATCTACCTGGTCATTATTCAAGTTTAATTGACACATCATCAACTTAGGGAATGATTTATTAAACACACACAAAAATAAATACTTTGGGTTTGATATGTAGTGAAGTGATCATTTGTAATTCCACCATTATAACGGATGAGGAAAATTTGACCCCTCATTTTGCATCTTTATTTTTATGATTTGATGTTTATGAGATGGTTGTTTAGGTCTATACTTCATTACAAGATTATAGAAACGTCGGCGATCATTGTACGAATCTGCAATGCATAAAGGCTAGCATCACCAAACATCTTGCGATGTTGAGGATTTGGGTTTCTTATCATATTTACAGACCCAAACACCCAAAATATGTACCCAATTGCCCATGGATGCCTCTATCCCTCTCCATGCACCCATGTCTAATCTTTTCCTCTATTTCTGTAAATTTTGGAGTTCAAATATGATGGCCAGTGCTTCATATTTTTCTATTTTCCATTCATGTACACCTTTAGAAAACAATGTGAATCAACTAAGGAATCATTATCTTATTTGCATGATAGGGTTTCATTATTTATTTATTATTTTGCTTTGGTATATTTCTATATTTCATTGCATCATTTATTTACTTCTACTATAACATCATATTAGGATTAGATTTTACATTTTAACTTAATCATTTTGGTGAACCCTAATCGTGATCAGCCTTTTGGATCCTTCTTTCTCATATCATCTTCTCTATCATGGATCATAAAATTACTCAAATTTGTTTGTATCATTTAATTCAAATACATCCTAATTTCCAAGTTATTCTGAAAAAAACCTTGGACACCATGTATCTCCCTAGCGATATGCCACCGCATCAAGTAAGTGTTATTTTAGATCATTTATTTGACAGACCTAATATTTTTTATCATCCCTATAATCGGTCCATGTTGGATTCAATTAAAGATTTTCTTTTTTTATTTCAAGACAAATTTCTGTGTATGGAATCCATGATTACATCTCTTAAATATGAAATCCAAAAAATTAAGGATGCTTCTGAGGCTCATGGTTGTTCTCTTTCTACATATCATATTTATTGTATGTTTGCTACATGTGCTCATATCAATGAGCCTCAATTCATACCATTACTAAGGCCTCACACCATTGATTGTAATAATAAGCATTATGACATTATTATTGAACTCCTTAGTCATCAATTGATCACTTTACCATTGACACAAGGCTATCATCCTTACCGACTTGTAAACTATTAAGGTCGCCCATATTACAATTATCATTGAATCAATGCACATAATGACACTGATTGTTATGCTTTACAATGAATAAATAACCATCTTGATAATTAAGGCGTTATCTCATTTGTTGCACATCATTATAATGTGTTGCCATCTCACAATTGTAAATATCATTGGTTTCTTAAATATTATTCTTCTTTGTCTATTGATACTCATGCCATCATTTCTAAGGAAATTCAAAAGCTACCTAAGAAATAGCCTCTCAAAATAAATATAGCACCTCCTCTTCTCAAGTCATCTATGACATTACTAAGTAAAAATATGCAACCACCTCTAAAAATCAATCCACCTTATTCTCTTAACAAGTCTTCTGCAATGTTATCAATCCCACCTAAGTTACCAAAATTATGGTCCCCTCCCCATCCATCTCCACTTTTGTTTCCAATTCATTTTTTCAATGAAATTAATCCTACTGCTTGCTAAGACACATTTTAAATTCCACCACCATCACATGGTCCTACTATTTATTATGCCACACATGCTTCTACCTCTCCATGCACACTTGGTCTTTGATAGATGACTCTTTCCACCTTACCTTCCTGATGAAACACTTGTGTTCATATGCTTCTTCAACAACTATTGATGGATCTCTTACAATTATAATTCCATTTCATCATTCCATTACATCTTTCATTGACATTTCCATTTGTTACAAAATCATTCAAACATACATACATACATCTATTACTATCTACCTCTAGTCTCACATATGATACAATATTTCATCAAATATCATGTGAGCTATACACTTTCAATTAATTTTCATCATCTTCACACCTCACCTATTTGTCTATTCTAAACATCATTCATCGAACAAAAAAATTATCATCACACACTTGGATAACATCAAACTTACTCCCCCCACACATTTTAGCATTATCAAATATCATACATATTACACATACCACAAATAGTGTTTTACATTTATCATACACATCTACATACACTAGCATTATAAATCCCCTATGATGGACTCTTGTGTTATGGTTCACACTTGACTATTGAGGGAATCCTATACACATGAAGCTCACATACTACACACTATACACACCACAAATTCTTAGACACTTGACTATCCCACATAATTTACATTAAATAAATTCACCACACAAACCTCTAACATTGCTTAGTCACTCTACATATTACACATATCACACATCATGATTCATACACTTAGGAAATTTTCTCTCACATCATATTCCAAAAAATTTACATCTCATTCATTACACACACTCACACTACATCGCTATTACATATAGTCCTACATTTTTCAGTCATTACCCGATGATGAACTCTAGTCCAATGGTTCATACTTGACTATTGAGGGTCTAAATAAAAACATAAACTCAACCCATAGCACCTACATTATTCTACACTTTAAACTTCACAATCAATCAATTAAACTTAATTATCACACTATGTGAGATTTTTATCCATCACCCTATTCACACATATCTTGATATATTCTCTTAGGATACATCATCACCCCTTTCTGGCATCTAATCCATACATATTGTGATATACACTTTTTGCTACATCATCACATTTTCTAACATCATCAAATTAATCTATTTTGTTGTATACACTTTGTGCTACATCATCACTCTTGCTAGCATCTTACTCACCCATTTTTGATATATGTATTAAGTTAAATCATCACACATCCGACACCTCACTCTACAACTTTAAAATCACATCATCCCTATGTCACATTTAATATAATCTACACATCGTCATTCTACAATTGACAATCTACACTTAATTCATCATATCTTTCCACACGATAACACATTTCTCAAAAAAATTCCTAATGAAACACTCTCATTTATGGTTAATTCTTGACTACTGAGGGGGCATAAAAAATTAACCTCACTACATACAAGTTAATTCACATCACTTTGTAGGTACACTTCTCCTATCATTCTCTTTGCATTCCATTCAACCTCATTCACATCATATTACATATCTTGGTTGTATTTACTCTTGCTTACATTTATTTGTTACATGTTTATCTTATTACACATGGTAGGTAGATATCTTGTATTTTAATATCTTTATCATACACACATGTGAGTTCAAATTCCTTTCTATTTATGATCGCATAATATACAGATCTATTACACATAACATGGATGTTTAGCGTAATACCTATAACCAGTCCCTCAGAATCTCTTGGGGCATCTAATTTCATACACTATAGGTGTTTTTTTTATATAAGAAAATTATTCTCTTAGATTATACACACTTTGAAATACTTTTAATCTTTATAACATGTTAATAAGTGCTTCATGTGCAACATTTGATATAAAGGACTATTTTCTTTCATGATTATCTATTACATTGTTTTCCATTGCTTGTCATTATACACTCTTGCTCACAGGCTTTAATAATCTTGTGTGCACACTTGTATTCTTAGGTCCATTATGGCCTTGACCATATTGTGACATTGTGAGTGATATTCAATGTTTGAAACCTACTTTTCATGGTTTACATTATGTTCTTGTGTTTTTATATTCTTGTCTGCATTTATCTTCTACATACATGTTTTCATGTATTAACATTTTTTTCCTATCTATTTATTTGTTTGTCCTTTTATTTGTACAAAGTACATTCCCTTACCCTTGCAGGGCATAGTTTCAGCATAATGTCTGGTCCATCTTTGGGCTGCATACTCATTCAATAATGTTGCATGCACACCAAATGAAGGGGGGAAATCATATGGGAGAATCAGTCACCGCATACATATTTACACACATCATAGTATCCGTACAACACAATTTATATTTCAGATAGGGATCGTAATAATACTTGGGTCCTTAATGCACAATGACCTTTTGTAAGTAAAACTAACATGGGGAAATTACATAGTTCTTTGAGAAATCAGAAAGGTTTTTAAGAGGGCAGAGAGTCCTTTACCACTAGGAATTTACAAAATGGATTTTACAAGGATGAGATTCCTTAGCACATATACATCATCTAGAATAGTGTTTTACATAGTAAGTGTTGGTGCTGAATTTAATCTCACCTTGTTTGTTCAAAAAATATGTCTGCATGGTTTGAAGTATTTTTTGTCTCCATGTATGGATGTGTGAAACTCTTTGCCTTCACTAGGATGTCATTTGTCAATCCTTTCCATGGGTCGTGGATCACGTTGAGAAAGGTATTGTTTACGGTTTCTCTGTCCATGATAAACAATTTGTAATTTGGGCATGCATTCAGGGTTTCCCCTCCCTTCTATTTTTCCACAGTCATGTTTTCCCTATCAAATTTTGTCCCACCATATGTGGAAACATGGTCCTTTCTGACTGGATGCGGCCCGACGAGTCTTTTTGGTGAAACTTATCACTTTTGTCACATTTGAAAAAAATGCCAAATTGGTCTCGTGGCCTTAATTGTTTTTGATTGGTTATCCAACAATATGAAGCAGCAGGGAAAAGTTATTACTTTGATCTACAAGATGGACACATGGCCGTTTTTCAAGTTAAAATTGGGGATGCAGGTCGCTAGAGGATTTTGAAGATTTTTACCTTTTTGTGAGAAGGAGAAAATTTATAAAATGATCCGCAACTCCACTGGGGCCCACATATAAAGTTATAAGTAGAGAGGTGGGTCGTCGAGGCATTTTGAGACTCTTAGTCCCACTTCAACTCAAATATTTTCCACATGGAAGACCTACGCTTATTTGAGGATTCACCTCTCAGTGTGACCTTTAGAGTTACACCAAAGAGACATGTGGAGGTTTCCGCTGGTTCTTCCCACACTCTGACTTTGCAACTGCTAGTACAACTTTTTGATACTATGGAAACATAGAGGGCATGCACTCATTTAAGGATACGCCTTTGGGTCTTACCTTTACAATTGCACAAAGGAGACATGTGGAGGCTTCCGCTAGCTCCTCTCTATACGTAGACTTCTCAAGTGAATTTCTTAAGCCCAGTACACATGGAGGGCCTACACCTGTTTAGGGATCTTCCATTGAATTTTAATTTTGAAAGAGAGCCAAGGGGACACGTGGAGGTTACCGCTGGATCTTCCCATACTTAGAATTTTTCAAGTGTCCGGTGTAAATTTGTTGGACTCTAAACACGTGGAAGGCTTGCATTCATTTGGGAGTACTTCTTTTGAGCTTCATACCTAAAAATCACTAAAGAGACACATGGAAGATTCTGCTAGCCTTGCCCATACTTTGAATTTTCAACGACAGAGAAAAATTTCTGGGACCCTAGGCACGTGGCACCTTACGCTGGTCCTTAAAATCTTTCAATAACTTTGTCAGGATGAGACACGTGGTGAGATCCTACTTGTTTTGGGTCTCTGCTTTTGGGTACCATATCAAAATTATGCTGAAGAGACACATGGAGGCTTCTGATGGATCCTCTTTATACTGATACTTTTTAAAAGGCCGAGGAAAAATTTCTTGGGACCAGAGCACGTGGAGATCCTGCGCTCATTTGAGGTCCTACTTATAGACTTCATCTTTGAAGTTGCACCAAACAGAGACGTGGAAGCTTCTATCGGACCTTCCCATACTCTGACTTTTCAACAATAAGTGTAACTCTCTACGGTTCTGAAACACATGGAGGGCCTACACTTGATTGGTAACCTACCGTTGGACTTCATCTTTACAGTTGCACCAAGGAAACATGTTGAGGTTTCAACTAACTCCTCTTTGCACTTGGTCGACTCAGACTCATAGTGCACGAATGCATGTATCCATGCGATGACACTAGTTTCTTAAGGTGTGTTCTTGAGGGTAAAGGGATTCCTTGTGAGATCCATCCATATGGACCCACCTAAAAAATATCAAAAAGGATATTTCTTGCACGAAAAAATAAAAGAATGATTAAGAAGATTGTCAAAAATTATGAATTGGCATCCTAGTCATAGTTGAGGGTTTGAGAAACATGATCAGTCCATGATTTATCCACCTGATAGCTTTGGGTGTAAATTTGTTAAACATCACTTTCTAGAAAAAACTTGTAGTAAGCAAGGGATTCCTCAAATATTCTTCTTTTTCTGGGGAAAATTTGGGATGAGTGAGCTAGTGAAATGAATAAATGTAATGAGAATACTCTTGAAAATGGTTGGAAGTTAACTTTTCTAGGAAAGTAAGAGACCAATTTGTTTTCCCGTGTCTATGGATTCAATCACATCAATGTGGCTGCAAGTTTACAACCATTGACAGGCTCTAAGATTATTGAGCAAACTTTCCCCTACTGATGAATCTAATGAACCTTGAATGACTCTGTGTTGATCATGTGCATTATTGTGTCTGCTTTTATTTTAGAATGTTTACAACTAGTTCTTTTTGTTCATATTACAATCTTATGTTAAAATCTCTCTGAGTCACACAAGATCTCGTCCATGTGTTAGTATTAAGGAATTTTTTAATTTCATTATGAGAAGATCCTTCATCTGATAATGAAATAAAAAATTTAAAATAAATTTACTCTCACTATGTTGATAAAGATTATTTGTAAGCCTATGAGTGTATCTTAGGTGTGATGAACCAGGTATTTTTAGCATTTAATTGAGTCTTTAGCATGAGCCTTTATGTTGAATTTTCAAAGAGTGTGTGAAATTGTGCATCTCTGGGCCTCACCTAATGTAAACCTTCTGGTTGAAGGAATATCTTGGTTGTTTTAAAGCATTATATCTATGACTTTTCTAATTTCTATAAAGGCTCTCAAAGATCTTGTACAATCCACTATATCTTGCTTAAATTTCCACCAATAAATTTCTCAAATGATGAATCCTACACAAACCACCCCTTTTTGTACTGTGTATCCACAAATGAACAAATTCCATTGCCAAAGTATGCAGAGACAATCAAGACTCATTTATTGTCTTTAGTAACTAGAACCTTTATCCAGGAAACATCTCCACTCTCTAGTGTGACAACTCGTGAGGGTTAGATTGTGTTGTATTGATCATATTTCCTCAAGGTTCTCATTAGCAATGTGTAGAGAAGGGTCTCTCGATTTCCTTCATTGACATGGGTTACAGAACAGGTCCTCTAACTCTGGTTCAAGGCACAACCTAAAGTAGCGGGGGTATATCAAACCCTTAGTGAGGTGTTATCCACTTCTCCAATGCCCGAGTGACAAAGAGCCAGCCAAATCTCATCCCCAGCTACAAAATGACTCAAATCATGGTTCATTTGTCTCTAGGCATCTTGCTATTTTCATGATGCTACTCGGCCCCCGCGGGAGAATCAATTTGGATAGCAACACTAAATTGGCACTGTTAATGGGCACTATTTGAGTTACAGAGGATTATTTAAACATCAAGACCTATTTGTGTGAAAATAAAACTAAATTCACGCTATTGTCAAGGACTATTTGAATTGTAAATGATTATTTGAACACCGAGACCTATTTTTGTGGTAACAACACTGAATTGGAACCATTTTCAAGGACTATTTGAATTACAGAGGATTATTTGAACACTTAGACCTATTTTTGCAGCAACAACACTAAATTGACACCACTCCCAGGGAGTATTTTTACAAATGCATACACATGTTTACCCTGGTAATGTTTCTAGCATGATTCAAGTATAGATATGGTTTTTAAATGTAATCCTTTGTTGAGGTCTATAAGATTTGTGCAAGATTACATGTGAATTGTGTAGTATTTCCAATTCCTAGTGGTTATTGCACTAAATTTGCATCAATAGTGATAAATTTGGGTAAAGGAAGGTTAGATCTATTAAGATTTTTAGAAATTAAACATTGATAGACACTTGGTAAGTTACTTATAGTGCATTTGCACAACTAAGGTGAAAATCCTTAGTGGCGAATCCATTTTGATTTGAAATTTTAATGATTACGAATGCCTTAACCTATTTCAAATGAGATTTTTCACTAATCTATGCAAATCTAGAAGGAAGAAGATCTATCTTCCATAGGGACCCTACTATAAAGTTATTTTGAGAACTGGGAAAAGTAAATTAAGAAGGAAAACAAGTCTAGAAAGTTGTTGGAGATCAAGAATCAAAAAAGGAGATATTAGTCTTGAAGGGTGATCAATCTGTGGATGAAGATTACCATACATCATCAAGTGATTTTTAACTCAGTAATCTTTATATAAATTTGAATTCTTGAACTGGAGAGGGGCCAACATTTGTATCTAAAAAGTGTTCTTATTTGTTTTCCACTATTTCTTCCAAATTTGATAGCATTTTCCAAGAAGCTGAATCTTTAGAGAATATCTATTTTAAAATTTGTATTCCTGTGATCCAAAGACCCATTGTTCCCTATCATTTTTTTTCTCCTATAAAATTCACCGCTTCAAGGAAATATGGCCCAACCTCCACCTAGAACTCCATTTTTTATTAACACTTTTGGACCTACGTATTTCAGAGGTATGGATTGATATCCTAATATGATGCCATGAGATGTCATAAATAGGTTGCCAAAGTTTCAAGGGAATAATACCATCACTGGTGACCAGCATTTAAAACTCTTTGTCAACTTGATGGAAGATTTTGAAATTGAGTTTGAAGATGTTTATGTAAAGCTATTTATTCATACTCTTGATGAGGACACATATGACTAGTATAGGGCTTTACCAGATAATTCAATAGATTCATCAACCGAGATGAAAAACACCTTTACATTGCAATATGGGGATAAGACAGATCTCAGGTTCCTTTTATCTGAATTTGAACATATAAATAAAAATCCAAATGAATCTGTCTATGATTTCAATACTCGGTTAAATAATACCTTGAATACTCTACCTATAATCTCAAGGCCAAGTGACGAGTCCTATTTCATAAAATATTCTGACACTTTTGAAATTGACATCGTGCAAGTATTTGATCTGCCCAATAATGATTTTGAATACTTAAGGGATTTGATGATTAAAAAGTATGATGGATGGATTGCTTCCGAAGAGGACAGGAAACTATTGATGAATGCAGTAGTTTCTCAAGAGAAAGAATATAACACTAGAAGTAAGGTTGTCAAAGGGGGAGTGCCACAAGCCAAGCCAAAATTTCCAATCGTTACCAGTATCCCTATGGATACCTTTAAGAAAGATACATCTGCGAAGGGCCTAACTACCCCAAATGAAATATGTGCTCCTACCAATGCCTACACTCTAAAAACTCCTATATTATCAGATGAAACTATGAATCTTCCTCCTAACACTACCCTACCCAAATATGTTCCTTGTGACATAGCCCAAATCTTGAGTCAAATCAAGGTCACTATTCCCATTGTTGAATTACTCAAAATCCCTAGGAATAGGAAAAGGGCATTCAAATATTTGGGATTTAAGGAAGAAAAGATTACTCAGGGAAAAAGTGTTAATAAAATAGAGATTCCTCCCATTATTGTAGAATCAAAAATACCACTAGCATTGAAGGAACTAGGTGAATCATCTGATGTATATTTGGCAACTTCTATGGTTGAGTCTTAGCTTAATGTGGATCCATTTTTTACCACTTTGATTATTAAAAATAGGCCGGAACATAACTCCATGTTTGATTCAGGAGCCTCATGTAATGTAATGCCCCTTGAGGTAATGAATGAGTTAGATAAGGTAACAACAACTTTGGGGAAATGTACTGCCATGGATTCAAGAGAAGTGCATGTAATTGGGCATGTCAAGGGATTAGTAGTGCAACTAATATCTTTTCCAGGAAAGTGCTTAACCATGAATGTGGTTATTGTGGACTGTCATGCCAAATGGGGGATATTATTATCTAGAAAGTGGGTAGATAGTGTGGGTGGAAGCATACAAATGGACATGTCATATGCAACCATACCGATTGAGGGGAACCTTGTGAAGTTACATGGTGAGAAGAAAATGTTGCATATTATTAAGGGCCCTAACAATGCTTCTTATGAAGTATTGTATACAGATGTTGATGTCGGTAACTTTGTGGGCTATGCTGATTGTAACGAGCATAAAATTGATGACTGAAAGTATCTTGAGTAGGTTGGTTCTACTTTAACATGTATGTTTTATGGGGCTTGTTCTAGATTTGGTAATGGTGTTGGTGTTGTTTTGATACCTCCAAGCCAAGAGGAGTTTAAATTTTCTTTTAAACTCAATTTTGAGTGCACAAACAATATGGCTGAGTATGAAGCATTGATCTTGGGTCTAAGGATTGCATGGAAATATGGTGTCAAGGACATTGTTGTTAAAGGAGATTCAGAGTTGATAATCTAACAAGTTAGATAGTTATATGATATAAAGAATCAAATAATGAAACAATATAAGCATGTAGTTTAGTACTTCATTGAAATGTTTGATTCATTCAATATAATACATCATGATAGGAGCTATAATATTGTAGCAGATAAATTGGCATTATTAGAATCTATGTTTGAAAATTGTACAGTGTCTCCCTATTGTGAATATGATATTGAAATATTGACCAGGCTGTCTGTCCCTGACAATATCAAGCATTGGCAGGGGTTTGAAAATGATGCTCAAGTCCAAAGGTTTCTACAAAATAAAGGTGAATTTGCCAATCAAAGTATTGAATGGGAACCAACAGTTTGTGTAAATGATGGAAAAGAGACCTTGTTTCTGTTTCGTAAATACATTATCTAATTGAAAAAAAATACTATTCCTAGAGGTTTGGTTACACTGGAATCAAATTTTGATAATTTTGATTGCATTATTAATAGACACATGTCAGCCTTGAGGGAGGCTGAAGAATATAACCTAGGCATAGAGGATAAGCCAAGGATAATTTGGCTAGGTAGCAACTTGAACAGAGATGAAAAGACGTCATATGTCCAATTTCTAAAAAAGTACCAACACTACTTGGCTTGGTCATATTCAGAGCTGAACGCATACAGGGAAGATATTTTAACCATGAAATACCCCTCGAAGCTAATTCCAAGCCTTTTATACATAAACAAAGACTAATTAATCCCCTCATTCCTCAAAAATGCAAGAAGATTTGAAAAAGTTAAGGGATGGAGGAATTATACAACCTACAAGATACTCCTCATATGTAGCAAAGATGGAACCTATTCGAAAGAAAAATGGGGATATACGATTGTGTGTTGACTTTAGAAATTTAAATAACGCATCAATTAAAGACAACTATTTCTTTCCAAATATGGATAACATGTTGCAATTGGTTACAGGTTCAAAATTGTTATCTACTCTGGATGGTTTTTCTGGGTATAACCAAGTGGTTGTGAAGCAATCAGAGAGGATCAAAACCGCTTTCAACACTCCATGGAGAACTTATGTGTATGTCAAAATGTCATTTGGCTTGATGAATTTTGGAGCCACATTTCAAAGAGAAATGGATGTAGCATTCCTATGATATATAAATGACTTCATTGTTGTGTATCACGATGATGTAACATTTTTTTCAAGGAAGAGAAGTGATCACCTGCAGCATTTAGAAAACCTATTTATAAGATGTTGGGAATATGGTATATCATTGAATCCCAAGAAATGTCATTTTGGGGTTCAAAAGGAAATGTTGATTGGACATATAGTGTCAAAATAGGGGGCCATGATTGATCCTGAGAGGGTGGAAGCCATTAGCAAAGTTCCTATTCCAAGAACCAAAAAGGGAATTCAGTTCTTTTTCGGGAAAATAAATTTAATCAGGAGATTTATTTCCAACTTTGTTGAATTAACTATCCCAATCACTAGTATGTTGAAGAAGGATCCAAGTATTAGATGGGAAGAAGAAACTATTCAATCCTTTACTGGGATTAAGGAAGCATTGAATAATGCCCCTGTTTTAGTAGCTCCTAATTATAAAAAGGATTTCCAAATGTTTTCCTTTGATTCAAAGAATACCATTGAATCTGTGTTGTTATAAAAGGATGACGAAGGAGCTGAAAGGCCAATCGCTTTCTTTAGTAAATCATTACAATGGGGAGAGGTGATGTATACTGATCCAGAGGATCCTCACAGAGAAAAAAAGATCTAAGATCTTCTTAGAATAAGTTGCAGTCATTTTTAAAGCGTGGAGAAAAATTATAAGATTCTGACGACATCTTGTTTGTAGGAAACCGAGCTCGTTTACAAAAGTTATAGCCGGCTGAAATTTTTGGGCAACTGGAAAATTTTGGGGTTTTGTGCAGGTTGGACGTGTGCACGCTCGCCAAGTGTTTCGATTATATTGTGACACGTGGATGAATTTTGTGACGTACTAAAAACATGGGTTTTGGAACGCCGGTCTTGGACACTCGTTCTCAGACAAATGGACCCCGCTATTTACTAGCTAGGGGCCCTCAACCAGGTTCAACACACTCGATTATGGAGGGGTGCCTTGGCCTCCTTCTCATTTAATAATTAAACCAACTTGTGTATATAAAATCCTATAATTTCCTTTACGCCATGCATGTGGGACATTTAGTCATGCATTATTTAAATTATGCAAATTTCCCATGCGTATTTGTTATTAACTACCATTTCCACACATTTTTTATTAATTTCCACGCATTGCATATACCACTATCCATGCATTCTCCTTATCCATCTAACCACACATTATTCTTGGCTGAGTTTTAGCGCCTAAAAATCACAACCATGCGCTATCCCAAGAAATGCGCCCTCTACATAAGAATATAGGTGGCTCTTAATCCAATTCAAACCGGCCTCCATGGATTAATAAATGCTTACCATTTTTAACGCCCCCACAAGGTGGGATAAAACACTTAAAATGTGCCTAAGGAGAAGGAGGAGAAGTGGAGGTGATTGGAACATCCAACCTCCCAAGAAAAAGTATAGGCGCCTAACCAATGCGCCAGCTATTTGGAAATAGTATAAAAGGAGGTATATTATATTTGTATAGCATTCGGGACTGTGTGAAATTATTGTAATGCTCATAACTTGAGCTAGGAGTGGAATTTGAAGGAGATGTAAAAAGCAACCCCTATTATTTTTGACAAAGGAAGACTGTGAGAAGGTCAGAATTTTGTAGTATTCTTTGTAAAGAATTATTTTCAAGATTTTAATAGATCGTTCCCATTAAACCAGACCCGGAAACGTAGGCCTCAAGCGCCGAACTCCGTTATCAATTCTTGCGTCAAATTGCTGGTGAATCCTCTTCATTTCTTTCAATATTTGCATAGTACTTGCAGATTTTATTCTTTATTAAAAAATAAAAAAGGATATAATGCTCAAATTTTATATCAAAATTCAATACAAAGCAAGAAAAATGTGTGTGCACAATTGCTAGTTAAATTTGGTTTTCAGATCATTGGTATCAGAGCTGGTTTTGACTGATTTTTGGTTCAGTTTAACATGTTTTGGATTACAAGTTGTGTGTTGGATGTTAACAAGGTCTCGATCTAAGAAGGGTGAAGGAGATTTAGTTGAAGGAGATCCCAAAATTGGTACCAGACGATCTCGAAGTCCTACAATGGTAGATCGAGAGGAAGTGGAACAAAACTTTCGCCAATCCTTCCAACAGATGAAGGAAATGGTGGAAGAAATGTACCAAGATAGGAAAATGGAAAAGGGAACTAGAGGAGGTAAGAAAGAAGAAAGCTCTAGTTCTGACATTCCAAAAAGAGATTCTTTAAAATCTGATTTTCTTTCATTAAAGTTAGATATCAAGCTTGAATTCCCTATGTATACTGGAGAGATAAATGCAGAGAAGTTGGATAACTGGGTCAAGAAAATAGAAGTATATTGTGGGGTTCAGAGAATTTTTTATGATGAAGCAAAGATTCATCTGGAAACTCTTCGGATGGATGGCACAACACTCATTTGGTGGGAGAGTAAGCTTCAGGAAGTGGAAGAAAACAAAGGTATAGAAATCACTTCTTGGTCTGAATTTGTTTCAAATCTTAGGAAACAATTTTATCCTCCTGGTTATAAGAAAAAAGCTATGATGGATTGGAAAACATTAAGACAAACTAAGGGACAAAGTGTTCAAGAATACACACAATAATTTAGGAAAAGGGCTCTAATTCTGGGAATTTCCCTAAACACAGAAGAAACACTGCTCAAATATATTGGTGGATTGCATAGTTATCTAAGGCATATGATACTTGTTTTAGGTCCTACTAATCTTGATGCAGTATGTGTTTAAGAAACCCATCTGGAAGCACGAAGAGAAAATTACAAAGGAGTCCTCTTTCTCTTCTTTTAATCAGAAGAAACAGCAATCTTAAGGAAAAGGTTCGAAAGAACAAGGAAAAGGAAAGGGTAAGCATAAAACAAACTCTACTGTTAAGAAGGAAGATGAAAAACCATTTTGTAATCATTGTAAACAAAACCATGATGAGTCTAAATTTTGGAAATTACATCCTGAAAAGAAGCCTAAATGGATGGTTAAGAAAGGAAAAGAAAAGAAAACAAACACCGTAGTGCATGATCTTAGTTCTGATTCAGGTGATGAAACCAAAATCATAGCTATGAGTTTACAAGGTAAATCAAATCTTTCAATTTCCAACAATAGCACTACAGATGTTGCATCTTCTTCTAGTAAACAAACTATACCTGATGATAAGAAAAGAAATGAGCTTTTCCACATTAGAGTAATTTCAAAGCATACGAAAATTGATACTCTTTTTTATAGTGGATCTCAAGCTAATCTAATTTCTAAGGAGGTTGTTAAGAAACTAGGACTCAAAACTAAACCAAATCCTAAGCCTTATCCTTTGGGTTGGGTTTGTTATGATGCAAAACTGTAGGTAACTAAAACTTGTACTTTCAGATTTACCATTACAGACAAGTTTATTGATGAGGTTGAATTGGATGTAGTTCTTCTGGATATTTGTTGTGTGGATTTGGGAATTCCTTATTTGTATGATCGTAAAGCAATCTTCTATAGGGAAGAAAATAAATATTTTCTTGTAAAGGATGGAATTGATTTTATTATTAGAGCTCACCGTCAAAAGAATAATCTATCCTTGGTAACTGCAGGTCAAATGAAAAGGCTTGTAAACTCAAGAAAAAATTTTGTGCTCATGGTGGTCAAAGCCAAGGAGAAAGAAAATGAGATGGATTTTGAGACTTGCGATCTAAAACATAAGGATGAATTGGTAAAGAGTGTTTCTCATTTTGATGATGTTTTTCAGGATCCACAGGGTCTACCTCCCAAAAGAGGGGTTCAACATGAGATACAGTTGCTTCAGGATGCACCTCTTCCCAATATCAGAATGTAAAGGTTGTCAGTAGTAGAGAACGAGGAAATCAAGAGACAGGTAATGGAACTTTTGGCTCAAGGTATAATTCGTCCAAGTACATCCCCATGTGGTTCGCCAATTATATTGGTTCCTAAGAAGGATGGCACTTGGTGAATGTGTGTTGATTTCTGTGTTTTAAACAAGATTACTAAAAAGAACCGTTACCCTCTTCCTAGAATAGATGATTTACTGGATCAATTAAGGAATGCAATTTATTTCACTAAGTTAGACTTAAGAAGTGGTTATCACCAAGTAATAATTGCAGAAGGTGATGTTTGGAAAACTACTTTTAAAACAAAACAGGGATTGTTTGAATGGTTAGTGATGCCTTTTGGTTTGTGCAATGCACCGGCAACATTCATGAGAGTTATGAATGAAATTTTTAGACCATTCATTGATAATTTCGTTATTGTCTACTTAGATGATATTCTTATTTTCAGTAAGTCATGGGATGAACATGTTAAACACATCCAGAAAGTCTTAGATGCATTAAGGAAAGAGAACTTGTATTTGAAGATGTCAAAATGTGAATTTGGAAAAACATCTTTAATTTACTTGGGGTATATTGTAGGAAATGGAGAATTGAGAATTGATCCTGCAAAAATAGAGGTTATTATGAAATAACCTAGACCCACAAATGTAACGGAAGTTAGAAGTTTTCTAGGTACAGTTCAGTACTGGAGGAAATTTATTGCTAACTTCTCATATGTTGCATCTCCTTTGCATGCTTTGACAAGTATTAAACAGGTCTTTCAGTGGGGAGGAAAAAAACAAAAAGCATTTGATACACTAAAAGAGAAGATAAGTACCGCTATGATCTTGGCACTTCTGGATTTACAACATTCATTTGAGATTGAGACAGATGCTAGTGACTACGCAATGGGGGCAGTTTTGATGCAGAACAAACAACCAGTGTGTTACCATTCAGAAACCTTTACAAGTACGGTAAGAAACTATCCAACTTATGATAAAGAGTTGTATGCTTTGGTTCAAAGTGTTAAAAAGTGGAAGCATTATTTAATGGGAAAAGAAACAATTTTCCATACTAACGATCAACCGCTTCAATACTTAGAAACACAAACCAAATTGCAGCAGTCTAGACATTTCAGGTGGATGAGATTTTTGCAACAATTTCATCTTGTAATTAGGTATAAAAAAGGTATTCAAAAAAAGGTTGCCGACATGTTATCCAGACCACCATTGGTAGTAGCATCTATCCTTTTACAGCATAGTTCTTTGGCTCATGTTAGTTACAAGGAAAAATATGTAAATGATGTTGATTTTAGAGAAGTGTATGAGGATCTAGTAAGTGGGAAACAAGTAGGAGAAAAAGATTATCATTTGCATGAAGGTTTGTTATATCATTCTGGAAAACTTTGTATTCTAGAAAATGAGCATGTGCATATGATTAGGTAAGCACATACTTCTCTTATTTCAGGGCATTTTGGTGTTAGTAAGACAATTGCACATTTACGAAAATATTGCTATTGGCCTAGAATGCATGAACATGTAAACCGTTATATAAAGGGATGTATTCTTTGTGCCACAAGCAAGCCAAGTAATAGGAAATTAGAACTTTACACTCCTCTTCCTATTCAAACACGGCCTTGGGAAAGTGTTTCCATGGACTTTGTAGGAGGCTTACCCATGACATGGAAGAAACATGATTACTTATATGTGGTAGTGGATAGATTTAGCAAAATGTGTGTGTTGGTTCCATGTACTAAACAAATAACTGGTGAGGGAACTGCACATTTATTCTTTCAGTTTGTTTGGGTTCATTTTGGTTTACCTACTTCAATCATATCTGATCGGGATTCTAGATTTCTTGGGGAATTTTGGTCAATATTGTGGGGATTAATGGACACAAAACTTAAAAAGTGCACTGCTTTTCATCCATAGACTGATGGTCAAACAGAGGTTGTAAACCGTACAGTGGTACAATTACTTAGGGGCTATAGTAACAAACATCCTAAATTGTGGGATGAACATCTTTATTATGTGGAACATGCTTATAATCGTGCCTTACATTCTTCTACTTTGAAGTCTCCATTTGAGACTTGTTATGGATATCTGATTAATTCTCCATTAGATATATATTATGGACATGAAACTATTGTTAATGATGCAAGTGATTATGACAAGGCTAAAATATTTGTGCAGAGAATACAACAAGTTCATTAGTATGTCCGTGAACAATTGGAGAAAAGCTGGGCTAAGTACAAAGCTAGGCATGATAAACATAGAACTGATCACAAGTTCAAAGTTGGTGATTCAGTTTGGCTTCACATCAGCAAGGAAAGATTGCCAGGTGAAGGTAAAAAATTGAAACCTATACGGTATGGTCCACTCTAAATATTGGAAATAATTGGTAACAACACTTTCTGGTTGGATTTACCTCCATATATGCAAATATACTCAGTTGTAAATGTTGAGAATTTAAGATTGTATGAACCGCCTATGATTGTTGATCATGATGATTCTAACATTATGCCTTCCATTGATGATTTTTCTCCTGAGTATCTTGATGAGTTGTAGGAAGACATCATTTTGGATAGGAAAGTAAGAAATTCGTGAAGGGGTGATATTGAGTATCTTCGTGTTGGGTTCAAAGGCATGCATCCGAACAAGGCTAAATGGATGGAAACCGGAAAGGTGAGGGAGAAATACCCTCACCTATTCACCAATTAGGTTGACTTTTGGGGTCCAAAAGTTTCTCCGTGGGGAGGAATGATCCAGAGGATCCTCACAGAGAAACACCGATCTAAGATCTTCTCAGAATAAGTTGCAGTCATTTTTAAAGCGTGGAGAAAAAATTATACGATTCCGACGACATCTTGTTTACAGGAAACGGAGCTCGTTTGCAAAAGTTATAGCCCACTGAAATTTTTGGGCAACTGGCAAAATTTGGGGTTTTGTGCAGGTTGCATGTGTGCATGCTCGCCAAGTGTTTCGATTATATTGCGACACGTGGATGAATTGTGTGACGTACTAAAAAAATGGGTTTTGGAACACCGGTCTTGGACACTCGTTCTCGGACAAATGAACCCCGCTATTTACTGGCTAGGGGCCCTCAGCCAGGTTCAACACACTCAATTATGGAGGGGTGCCTTGGCCTCCTTCTCATTTAATCATTAGACCAACTTGTGTATATAAACTCCTATTATTGCCTTTGTGCCATGCATGTGGGACATTTAGGCATGCATTATTTAAATTATGTAAATTTCCCACGCCTATTTGTTATTAACTACTATTTCCATGCATATTTTATTAATTTCCACACATTGCATATACCACTGTCCACACATTCTCCTTATCCATCTAACCATGCATTATTCTTGGCTGAGTTTTAGCACGTAAAAATCACAACCATGTGTTATCCCAAGAAATGCGTCCTCTACATAAGAATATAGGTGGCTCTTAAGCCAAATCAAACCACCCTCCATGCATTAAAAAATGCTAACCATTTTTAACGCCCCCACAAGGTGGGATAAAACACTTAAAATGCGCCTAAGGAGAAGGAGGAGAAGTGGAGGGGATTGGAACAACTAACCTCCCAAGCAAAAGTATAGGTGCCTAACCAATGCGCCAGCTGTTTGGAAATAGTATAAAAGGAGGTATATTATATTTGTATAGCATTCGGGATTGTGTGAAATTATTTTAATGCTCATAACTTGAGCTAGGAGTGGAATTTGGAGGAGATGTAAAAAGCAACCCCTATTATTTTTGACAGAGGAAGACTGTGAGAAGGTCAGAATTTTGTAGAATTCTTTGTAAAGAATTATTTTCAAGATTTTAATAGATCGGTCCCATTTAACTGGACCCGGAGATGAAGGCCTCAAGCGCTGAACTCCGTTATCAATTCTTGAGTCAAATTTCTGGTGAATCCTCTTCTTTTATTTCAATATTTGCATAGTACTTGCAGATTTTATTCTTTATTTAAAAATATTAAAGGATATAATGCTCAAATTTTATATCGAAAATCAATACAAAGCAAGAAAAATGTGTGTGCACAATTGCTAGTTAAATTTGGTTTTCAGATCGTATACTATCATGGAGAAACATGCCTTTTCTTTGGTCAAAGCTAAAAAAATCTTTAGGTCATATATTTTGAGCTCTAAAGTCATGGCTTATGTTCCCCATACCATGGTTAAGGATATCCTATCAAAGATGGAAATTTCAAGTAAAATATGTTGATTGGAAAAAAAATTGTAAGAATATGATATGGACATCCAAACTACAAAATTTGTTAGAGGATTGCACCTAGCAAAGTTAATGGCAGAAAGTAACATGTGAACAATTGAGATAAATGACGTTGAGGAAGAAAGATTGAATATTCTTGAGAAAGTGATAAATTTTGAATGGTACAAGGATATTATTTTTTATGTAAAAGATCTATAGTGCCCTGAGTATTTAAGTAATAATATAAAAAGATCACTTAAGTTAACCTCCTAGAAGAACATCATCACTGATTATGGGTTAGATTGGAAGAACATTGAGGGAGTTCTTCTGAGATGTATCACTGAAGATGAATCCCTGAAAATAGTTGATGATTTCCATGGGTGAGTTTGTGGAGGGAATTTTCCTAGAAGAGTCACAAATGATAAAATATTAAGGGCTGGTTACTAATGGCCAACTCTTTTTAAAGATACAACTCTACTGGTAAGAAATTTTGAGATATGTCAACATTTTTTAGGAATACTAATAGCTTCAGGATACATCCCTTTGCACCCTGTATCAATTGAAGCCCCATTTAAGAAGTGGGTAATGTATTTAATTGGTGAGATTTCAGATTCTTCAAGTTTAGGTCACAAATGGATATTGGTGGCCATTGATTACTTCACCAAGTGGGTGGAGGAAATCCCTACCAAGAAAGCTTCCCACCAAATTTTTATGGACTTTTATGGACTTCATTCTGAATCATATAATTTTTAGGTTTGGAGTGCCTACTAAGATAGTTGTTGACAATGCTATGAGTTTCCAAGCCAAACCTTTGGTAACCATGTGTCATGAGTATGGGATCAATTTAGAATATGCTTCAAATTAATATCCCCAAAGTAATGGTCAAGCAAAATCAAGAAACAAGAATTTTTTGATGATAATCATAAGGACCTTAGATTTAAACAAACAGAAGTGGGGTGAGCAGTTGAGGTTTGTTTTTTGGGCTAATAGAATCACTTTTAAAAGAGCTACTGGAAAGATCCCATTTAAATTGGTGTATGGAACTCAAGCTCTACTTCCCCTGCATATGCAATTATCTTCTTGCCAATTTATCCAACAATTGGAGGACCAAGAGGTTAATCCCTATTATGCTTGTATTAATCAAATTATTGAATTGGATAAAAAGAGAAGAGAGTCCCACCAATAATATCTCAAGTTCAGGGAGAAATTGAAGAAACCATTTGATAAAAAGGTGAATCTAAGAGCTTTCAGTGTGGGGGATCTGGTGCTACTATAGGGATAACAGACTTTAGGATAAGAGAAAACATGGAAAGTTAAACAAATTATGGATGAGCCCTTATTCTAGTGACGTTCAGATTGGAGAGCACACATATTTCCTAAAGGACTTAGATGGGGAATTTCTTGAGTTTCCTGTTAATGGCAGGCACTCGAAACACTTCCTTGACTGATTTTTCAGAATCAAGGCATGGATCATTGAACAGTTAATAGTCTTTTGTTTTTGTTCCATTTTCATGTTTTTTCTATTTCGGTGTGTCTTGCTCCTTTGTGACCGGTTTTTATTGGTTTCTTGGTTCATTCTTGGGGGAATTGATTATTGTTTTTTTTCTTTACAAGCTTGTTCTTGAATCTATCACCCAATTGATTTTCGACACATGGTCTGGTGTATTGTTCTTGTGGCACTTGTAGGCAGTGCCCATCCCCGAGTTGGAGCCGATGCCAGTGATCAATTTAATCTCACCCTGTTTGTTCAAAACTTCTCTCTTCGCATGACTTGAAGTATTTTATGTCTCCTTATATGGATGCATAAAACTCTTTGCCTTCACCATGATGTCAGTTGTTAGTCCTTTCCTTGGGTCATGGATCACATTGAGCCAGGTATTGTTTATTATTTCTCTGTCCATGAGAAAGAATATGTAATTTGGGTGTGAATTTGGGATTTCCCCTTCCTTATATTTTTCCATAGTCATGTTTTCCCTATCAAATTTTGTCCCAACATCCATGGAAACATGGTTCTTTCTAGCTAGATGTGGCTCAGCTGGTCTTTTTGGTGAAATTGTCACTTTTTGTACATTTGTAAAAATGCCAAATTGGTCACGTGGCCCTGATCTTTTTTTATTAGCTATTCAACAATATGAAGTGACAAGGAAAAATTTGTACTTTGACTAAGAAGATGGACACATGGTTATTTTTCAAGTTAAAAGCAGGGAGGCAGGTTACTAGAGGATTTAAAAGATTTTTACCTTTTGGTGAGAAGGAGAAAAGATATAAAATGATCTGCAACTCTGCTGGGGTGCACATCAAAAGTATGAAGCAGAGAGGCGGGTCACTGAGGCATTTTGAGACTCTCAGGCATGCTTCAACTCAAATCTTTTCCATGTGGAAGGCCTTCGCTCATTTGAGGATTTGCCTCTCGATTTGACCTTTAGAGTTATGCCAAGGAAACATGTGGAGGTTTCTTCTGGCTCTGCCCATGCTCAAAATTTTCAACAGCTGGTTCAGCTTTGTCAGACCATGGACACGTGGAGGGCCTGCTCTCATTTGAGGATCTTCCTTTGGGTCTTACCTTTACAGTTGTGCCAAGGCGACATGTGGAGGCTTCCGCTGGCTCCTTTCTATACTTAGACTTCTCAAGTAACTTTCTTAATCCTGGGTAATGTGGAGGGCACACACCTATTTAGGGACTTGCCCCTAAATGTTACTTTTGAAAGAGTTCTAAGGGGACATGTGGAGGTTCCGGATGGATATTCCTATACTTAGAATTTTTCAAGTGTCCAGTGTAACTTTCTCAGACCCTAGACACGTGGAAGGCCTGTGCTCGTGTAGGAGTCCTTCTTTTTAGCTTCATATCAAAAAAGTGCCAAAGAGACACGTGGAAGATTCCGCTAGCCCTGCCCATACTTAGAATTTTTAACGGCCAAGGAAAATTTCTCAGACCCTAGCCACATGGAACCTTCCGCTAGTCCTAAAACTATTTTAATAACTTTTTCAGATTGACACATGTGGTGGGACCGCACTTGTTTGGTGTCTCTGTTGTTGGGCACCATATCAAAAGTGTGTTGAAGAGACACCTAGAGGCTTCTGATGGCTCTTATTTATACTCAGACTTTTTCGAAGGCCAAAGAAAACTTTCTTGAGCCCAGGGCACGTGGAGAGCCTGTGCTCATTTCAGGTCCTACCTTTAGACTTCATCTTTAAAGTTACGATGAATAGACACGTGGAAGCTTCCATTGGACCTTCCTATACTCTGAATTTTCAGCAATCGGTGCAACTCTCTAGGTTTCTGAAACACATGGAGGGCCCATGCTCATTTGTAAACCTACCACTAGACTTCACATTTGCAATTATGCTAAGGAAATACATGGAGGTTTCGACTGAATCCTCTTTGTACTTGGCTGACTCAAACTTAGAGCATGCGAATTGTTTGTCAGCTCCAGCTATATAGACACAAACTCATTATTTGGCTGACTCACACTCATTTCTGAAGGTGTATTCTCAAGGGTGAAAAGGATTGTTTTTCAGATCCAACCATATAGAGCCACCTAAAAATGATCAAAAAGGATATTTCTTGCATGAAAAAATAAAAGAATGATTAAGAATATTATCAAAAACTATGATATGGCATCCCAGTCATAGTTGAGGGTTTGAGAAATGAGATCAGTCCATGATTTATCCACCTGGCATCTTTGGGAGTAAATATTTTAAACATCACTTTCTAGAACAAACTTGTATCAAGAAAGGGATTCCTCGAATATTCTTCTTATTGGGAGGAAAATTTGGGATGAGTGAGCTAATGAAATGTATAAATACAATGATAATAATCTTGTAAATGGACATATGTTAACTTTTATGAGAAATTATGAGAGAAATCATTTTTCCCGAGAGACCATCTGAGAGACCAGTTTGTTTTCCGGTGTCTTTAGATTCAATCACATAAAGGTGGTTGTAAGTATACAACCATTGACAAGATCTGAGACTGTTGAGGAAACTTGCCCCTACTGATGAATCTAATGAACCTTGAATGAATATCTATTGATCATGTGCATTATTGTGTCTCCTTTTATTTCAGAATGTTTTCAAATAGTTTTTCTTGTTCCTATTGCAATCTTATATAAAAATCTCTTTGAGTCACACAAGATCTCATTTGTGTGTTAGTATTTTGGAATTTGAAATTTCATTTTGAAAACAACCTTCATCTGATAATGAACTAAACAATTTAAAATAACTTTACTCTCACTATGTTGATAAATATTATTTGTAAGCCTATGAGTGTATCTTAGGCGTGACGAACCAGGGATTTATAGCATTTAATTGAGTCTTTATCATGATCCTTTGTGTTGAATTATCAAAGAGTGTGTGAAACCATGCATCTCTGGGCCTCCAATGATGCACACCTTCTGGTTGAAGGAATATCTTGGATGTTCTGAAGCATTCTTTCTGTGAGTTTTCTAATTTTAGTAAAGGCACTCAAATATCTGGTACAATCTGCTCTATCTTGCTTAACTTCCCATGGATAAATTTCTCAAACAATGAATCCTACACAAACCACCCCTATTTGTACTGTGTATCCAAAAATGAACAAATTCCACTGCCAAAGTATGCAAGGACAATTAGGACTCATTTATTGATTTTAGTAACCCGAAACTTTGTCCAAGAAACTTCTCCACTCTCTAGTGTGACAACTTGTTAGAATTAGATTGTGTTGTATTGATCATATTCCTCAAGGTTCTCACTAACATTGTGTAGAGAAGGGTCTCTCGATATTCTTCACCGACACGGGTTACAAAATGTGTCCTCTCACCATGGTTGAAGGAAAAACCTAAAGTAGTGTGTGTAGATCAAACCCTCAGTGAGGTGCTATCCACCTCTCCAATTCTCGAGTGATAAAGAGTCAGACGAATCTCATCCCCAGCTATAAAATGACTTATATCATGTTCCATTTATCTCTAAGCATCCTTCAAGTTTTGTGATGCTTCCTTGCCCCCGTAGTAGAATCAATTTGGATACCAATAGTAAGAAGTAGTTAAAGGTTAATGGATGACACCAGAAAGTTCTCTATACGGATCTTCCATTACATTGAAGTGAGATGGCTTGAAAAAATCAAGTGTTAACATCATCTTTATGATCCTTTCAACACCCATTTTATCATCACAAATTAGTTACACAGGTTCCTTTTTCACACTATTTCATTTTACATACTCTCTTTACACACTAATTTTTACATATTTTGATCATATACATGTGTATTCGACTACTTTTCAGCTTCTCTTTAGCAGGTCCATCCATATGGAAGAGGTAGTCAATATCACCACAATAGTAACAAAAAAATAACATCACACACATAGACATCGAAAACAAGTAAATCATAATAGCTACACGTGTTTTCCACTGTAGGTTCATTTTTATCATTTTTGTACTTTCTTCTCCTTATTATCCTAATATCTCTCGAAAGTGCACATTGGTTGAGTGATTAAAGTAGGGGTTCTAGGCTTTCTTAATCTCTCAGTTTTGTATATACAATGGAAACACCTCAGGTCTATGGGTGTACCTATTTCTGAGGTGATTTTCGGTAACAACATTAGTTCATTATTGATGTATCCTAAACTAATTTTTTGAGGTTTTTGAGGGTACAACGATCATTGTAACTAAAATTGAAATAGATGATATACCAAACTTATTGAGGGATTTGACTGAGTATATGCAGAATAAAATTGAGGATGAATTTTAGATGCATGAACCAATGGTTTTCACTAGAATATTAAGGTAAAACACTTATATATTGAGGGATAAATCACAACAACACAACAATTTAAACATACACACTAAGACTAGTGCAGAAAATACCATATTTATAGCAAGGTGAGATTATTAATCAGGGAATTAACATTCACAAGACTTAATGTAAATATACACACCACTGCAAATAATTGGAAAGGCCAAAACTAGTTCTCATTAAAGGAAAAATTTGAAAAATAATGCTTCAGCACTCCTATGTCAAAAAATTCCTCCTATGCCTTGCCAGTACACACAGTATATAGCAAATAGCTTCTGTACTCACAGTTTGTACTCACCCATGCATGATAATTATACCCCTTTATCATGAATAAATAAAGGAATAAAAATAAATCTGTTGATTAGAATTGTGCATTAAAATCCTTAGTTACAAATTTACAGTTCAGCAAAGTGCAGTTGACTGCTCTATTTCAAATAAAATGAATAAAATTTGGTGAATAATTTATCTAATAATAGCTCTTTATTGTTGTGCAAGTATCCTCCAATGTATGTGCATGTTATTTTTCCTCTTATGCATGATTTGACACCTATTTATTCATCTACTTGTAAGGATATTATGTCTTTATCTCTCATTTTTCCTCTAGCTAGAAAGGTGATTTTGAGCTCCAGTGTAACTTGTCTTTTTTTACATGATGATTAAAATAATTAAAATTTGTCCCTTTGTGATCATATGCATAATGATATTTGTGTAAAAAAAAATTGTGCACATGCAAAGATAAGTTCTTCCTTTTAATTTCATCTTCTTTGGTATGAGATCCTTGGCAAGATTAAGGTATATTTGATTTGTTTAAGGTAAATCATTACCTTATCCTTGATTTTTTAACATGCATTGGACCAATGATAATTTGAATAAAGTGCAACTATGGTTTGAACATAATCATAAATAAATCCACTATTTGTAGCTTGAACCCCTTCGTGATTTACTCATTTTTGATCTACGTTACTATATTTTCCTTTTTTGTTGCCATTTTTGAGTGAGTATGAGATCAATTTTGTTTTCCTTGCTTATGTTTTACTCCATGAGCTCAACTAGCCATTCATTTTAATCCATTATTCCATTTTTTGTTGTTTTCTATGGTTTTTGGTTATGGGTTGATCCCCTTTGAATTATTTTCATGAACTCCATTTCATCGATACGGTGATGTTATTCTTTGTTTATCATTTTGCATAATGGGTACTTTATAGGTTGTATTTTCGTTAGATAGAATCTACATTGTCATGTCAACGGTAGAGACAATCCCATCTACATGTGATTCCTTTATGCTAAAAATACTGATAAGTGAATATTGTTATTTCTATAAGAAAATGAATCCACAGAAATCAAGGTATTTAAAGTGGTCAAAGAGTCAATGTCTACAAATTTTATTTCAGTAAGAAACTCCAAAAAAAAAATCATAAATGAAAACTCTCAAATCCATGAGCCTTGTAAGATTGAGGGTGTCATCTCATTTTGTATATGCATGTATATTTAATGCTTGAAAATATTCATCCTACAACTTGCACTATTCTTCTGAAAAAAACATCTGAAGTGACATAACTTGTATCTTGATTGATAGCTAATTTCACTTAATTGTACATATTTTTTTGTTTTTTAGGCTCTTAATTTGTTGAAAATGAGGAATGATATTAGTGAATATCTTCAATCAAATATGTGCAATCCAGATTACTCGGTTGTATGCAAGGTAAAATGTATTAATTAAATCTTTGTTGACGTTCTGTAATTTTTTGTTTCCATTTTTTGATATCCAATACTGACATGTAGGTTTTGATAGAAATAAATAGAAAAATGAAACATAATGAAATATTTAATGGGACCTTAACATGCTCAAATGTACTATATATTTCTTCATTTTTTTACATGGCTTCCTTATCTACTTCAAGACTATATCTCTAAATTACCTTAATAATCAAGAGAAACCTGAAATGCTTTATTTTTTTTGTATACAAATATGTGTTTCTTCTTGGATTGAGATTCCATTCTGAGGTACATACTTGAATTTTTTTATTGGAACTAAAAAAATGCACCCTATTGTTTTTTATTTCAAAAAAAAAAACATTTTCTCCCTCTCTTGAAATTTATAGCATTGATAATTGTTTAGCCACTTTGGATGACTATGACATTTATTTTGTCATGAAGATCTTGACAAGAACTGGTGGATTTACTCTCCCTGTAGTTGTTAATGAAATTATCATACTCTTGGCCTTAAAGCTCATAAAATCTATTCAAGCACTTTCAAACCTGTGTAGTTACCTTAAGCAGTTCATTCTTGAAGTTGTAATATTCTTTTGCAAATAAATGGAGCATATATTGCACTTGAAAACCCCATGAATATAGGTAGCTGAAGCTTATCTGTTTTATCTATTTTCAGTACATGGGTTTTGGATGTGCTTATAGACAAATAAACTCTACCATTCACTTTTGAACGTTGTAATTTTTATACTTGAAAACTTGGTATATTTCATGGAAAATATGCAATCCTTAGAGAAAATTGTATTTCTCAAATACAAGTATGTCTCGTGTTTAGCACGTTTGAAAGAAAAACCTGAAGCTATTAATTTACAAACAAATTAGGTTTACCACCTTGAATATTATATGGAGTTTATTATTTTCCATTATGAACCATGGGTTCACTTACCATTTTATGATGGTATGTGTTATTATGCTCCTATTCCTGCAAATCATTGCCTTGTTTGAGCAGTGGCTATAGATTTTAATACTCATTTTTTACTTGCAAGGGTTGCGTGAAAATAAAATCATCCCATTTTCTTTCTGAATTTATGAACTTGTAGTTACCTTTGCAATGATGATGGTGCCACTTCTTTGGAGCTAGAAATTTTATATGATTGAATTAATAATTTATATTTTGCAATTTGTACTTGAATCATCTTTTTGATTTCCTTCTGTCATGCTTTTGAAGTTCATATTCTACATTCCAATTATTTTCTACAATTTTGATTTCAAGCTAATATTCATTAAATTTAAGTTATCTGAAACTGCGATTGCAAGATAATGGTGTAATCTAGAGCTCTAACAAAATTCGTCTTCACTTTTTAGGTACCTTCTAAGGACAAAAAAGGAGAGTGGGAAGATGAAGCTGAAAGCAAATGACTATAGGAAAATCCATCCAATACGGAAATGATGGATTTCTATTTTTATTTTGTTCATAGATTTAGATATATGTACTTTCAATTTATGTGCACTTGCTATTAGAGTTATTCCCACGGCTTGTGTGGGTTCACTGTACTATTATTCCTCATGAATAAATGAACAATTTTCATGTGATGAGATGTATGTCTTTATTTTCTGTACTCTCTTCATTTGAATGGATAATAAATGAACTTATACAACTAAAAACACTTAAATAAATCACTTAATCATGGAAATAAATTAAAATCAAATGTAACTTTTTGATGCTCACTAGAAATGCAAATTGTTTGTAAAATTACCTTTTCCATGCATCAAACCTACAACTTGTTTACAGCTTCGGAACATTATGTTTGATACATGCTACTCTTCTTGCCTTCCTCAGGGCCTTGAAATGGTCTTATACGATTATTGCATAGTTGTGAAGAGGGTAACAAATGGAATAGTTGCATCTATGAGGAATGATATTCTGTCACTGCACTCGAATTGTAGTTTTGATCCAAATGTGACTTCCTTGACTATTCAAAACCAAAAAATTAAAATCTTTAGTCTCTTCTAAGATGGTTATTCAAAACATAGTCAAACTTGTAACCCAACAATTCAAAGAAACTTAAAATGTTTGAGTTGAACTTTTCACATGAGGTGGGGAAAATGTCAAAACATCCACACTTAACATTTTTATCACTCCATGTTTTCTCTAGTCCTTAGGCATGCATGCATCATCGATATACATGGTTATCTGATACACATATCTATCTAATTTATGTTAGAAAGCTTTCCACGCACCAACATAAAGTGGGGAAAATGTAGACACAAAATAACACACTTTGGGTAATTATGTAGTCCTATTACAGACTACTATTCATGTGATTCCCAAGTAAGATTAGTACTAATTAACCCATGTCTTTGGCCACATTTTTAATTTCTATTGTTACTTTAAGTCTTACACACTTACTTGTTCATTATTCCTCTTCATTCTTTGACATTTTTTATCCTAGACAATAGTTTCCAGACCAGGATGCCAATGATAGGTACCCTCATCAAATCTAGGCACCCATGTGCTTTTTTAACTTTACTCACATTTTTTAGGACCTTTCTAATTGTTTGAGCATCTTATATTTTTGGTAGTCATCCTTTTTGGGGTTAATTATGAATTTCAATGAAGGGCATCATATAAAAATAAAGTTATATGATCAACATTGTGCTCCTCGCTTGGCCAGTCAAGTGTCTTCGATTGTTTTGTAGTTTGTGGCACCCCTTCTTCTTTTTGGTGCTTTCCCATTTCTAGGTTTTAGATTATCTGGTTGTTTCTCTTTGGGCTTGTGGGGCCTTGTTTTTTGATGATTCACTTTTGGGCCTTGTTGTTTATCTTTTTCTTGTACAGGGTTCTTGATCCCTTCAAAAGATGATTTTTTACCTAATCTAATAAAAAATATAAATATAAAGTTATATGATCATAATAAGTGACCAAGTACTAAGCATATACTATCTCCACCTAAGGTTGCATCAATAAAGACATCTAAGAGTTGCATTTCATCCATATATCTCTATCACAAGGGACACGAGGGTTAGATTTCTACATCGCACTTAAGAGGATGGAAGTTTATTTTATTCCTTGCACACATTTACTATATTTCTTTACATCTAGCTACTTTCTCACTATCAAAGTGTGACTGACACAAGAGACAACCAGTGCATGAATCCTCACACACACATATAGAACAAAAATGGGTTTGAGATGTACTACATGACTCAGTTGTAAGTCCAACACTATGCCACATTATGACAATCTGGACCCTCATTTTGCATCTTTACTTTTTAGGATTTGATATTTATTTGAGGGTTTTGCAGGTCTATACTTGTAGGTTTATTGCAACCTCAATGATAATTGTGTGAATTTGTAGTGACCAAAGGTGAACATAACTGAACATCTTACAACTATGAGGAATTGGGTTTCTAAGATTTTTTTTAGACTTGGGTGCTAAGAAACACTACCTAGGCACCATGGGTGCCCCTATCCATCGTTAGGTGCCCTTGTCTAGTCTTTTCCTCTCTTTTTTTGTAAATTTGTGAGTTTGAGTGTGATAGTCACTACTTCTACTTTTCATTGTTTTCGTTCATGTACACCTTTGACAAACACTGTTAATCAATTACAGAACCTTATCCTTCTCTACACATTAGGGTTTCGTTATTTATTTCTTAGCTTTATTTGGTATATTTTTCTATTTCATTGCATCATTTATTTATTGCTACCATAACATCAAATTAGGCTTAAATTGTACATTTTAGGTTAATTTGAGAGCATACAGGAGTTATGAAGTTATAAAGGTGAATAGGTAATATTCTAACATATTTGTATGCTTAGGACAAATTTCCATTAGTGTAAGAGAGAAAGAAGAAAAATCATGTATGTTGGAAGAAAGAGGAGAAAAGGTATGGCAGTTACATGTTAGAGATGTCAAATTCAAGGTCAGGTTATAAGATGAAAATTTAAGATTTTTCATAAGAGGAAACAATTATATGAATATTTTCAAGTTTCTTGTAAGAATATGAAGCATATTGGAAGGTTGTGTAAGTCATGATTTTGAAATTGCCATTAAATCATATGTAATGAATACTAGTGGATAGTTTTGTTTTGTCTTTTAGTGATCCATTGTATGAGATGTAAACAAAGGAAGTGAAGGGTAATTTAATATGAAGTGCATGAGATAATTTTATGTGCATCTTGATTGATACTAAAAAAAAATTCTTGAGATTTTATATTTTGTTGATGGATATGCCATTGAATGTGCTAAATGTTATGAAAAATCAAAAGATGATCAAATGCAATAATGGACTATAATTTTGTAGTAGATTATGACCATGAAATAAAATATTATTAGGATTTGTAAATGATAAAATAATCATGTAAAAAGTGTGTGTATGTGAGAGGCCTTGACATATACTTCTTGTAGAAAATGAAGGAGAATGAGAAGAGAAGGAATTGAGCAAGAGAAGTGATCATAATAAGTTGTGGGAGACAGCACAACAAAATTTATACAAACAATGAAATAATTCTAAGTGATTGATTCAAATATAGGGAGTTTATGCTTCCTTGTAAGTGACAGCTAATAAAATATGAATTTCCATCTTTCTTAAAAAATTGGTAGTTATAATTTCCAAGTCAACATTGGCTTGTAGATGGTCAAGTGGAATCTTGACTAAATTTTTTAGTTATAGCTCCATGTTGAGTAGATGCTCAACAGTGTAATGATTGTAACATTTAGAAAACATTTTTTTCAAGACCAACTCTTTTGTTTCACTGGGTTTTTATCCCTTGAATGGTTTTCCACATTGAATCAGGGGTCTCTCTTTATTTCTTTTTGTGTGTTCTCTTGTTGGTTTCTTGTGAATGAGTCTATGTGATTTCATCATAACAAGGTTAAGGAAATTAAATTGAGTTTTAGATTTTTAATAAGCATTAATTCACCCCCCAATGCCTAGAATTTCTTACAGAAAAACTTAAAAAGGAATAATTTAAGTTTGGCAGTACTAAAAATAAGCACATAAGTGTCATCACAATGTGTTTGTGAGAGATATTTTAGACTAATTGTTATGGTATTATCCATATATAATAATGATTCTATAATACATGAAAATTTGATAGGATGAGTTATAAGAGATAATGTAATTGATTGTAAAATATCATATAATATACCAAAATAAATATGTTAAAACCTTTTAGCAAATTCATATAAATTATGCTAAAATATTTGTAGATCTTAACACTTCTCAAGACCTTCCACAAGAAATTAGTCTTCAAATCAGTGAAAAACACTGGTTACAGAGGATTAACTATGATGGTTTATCCTTCATATGTAGGAAATTATTTCAAACGGGGCATCTCTCAAATGACTGTGAGCAATATAGATGTAGGAAAAGTGAAAAACTATCATATTAGAAGGAATCTCTTCCTAGTCATCTCATGATAGGTTACCATTTAGATCCGGGTTAGGAGAGACCATCAAGGAAAGAAACTCCCTCTGTCAATGAAGAATTCCTAAACCATCTAGAGATGAATCCAAAAAACTCACATTCTAATTAACTTGATTCTATAAGGATAGAACAAGATTCTACTAACCAAGATGTCATTATAGAATCTACAATGGATAGTGCTATGTTTCTCATTCAGATTCACATTCCTATGAAGACTCTTGAATTTTTTCTTTCATTCTTCATAGAATATGATAACAAGGAGTCAATGGTTGGGGATAGGAGAAAAATATTACACACAAAACTAAAACCCACCATTGGTTTAGACAAGTAAAGATTATTTGAAGATCTCTCTTTCTCCTCCATTTTCTATTTTTGTTGGTATATTTTTGGAGTAGGAGTGCTACAACGTTTTTTTTTCATGCTTTGTGTTGGTAGGATACTCCTTGATTTTATTATTAGATCTTATATATTTGGATTTTATGTCATTTTTCACTTAGGAGTGGTCCTCACTGGTTAAAAACCACAAAATTTTCTTTGAAAATCTTGTTTATTAACCTTGATGTTGTTAGGGAATGCTCTTATTATGGTGAAATCACAACACCCCCTAAACTTCCCTATTTGAGCAAGGGAATTCATTTTGATTGCATAACATAGAGCTATCCTAAGTGTGTTACATTTGGAAAATGGGATAGCTCTCCGGATGATGTCGTTTCCTACTCCTAATGTAGGAAAACTACTAAGTAATCCTAATCTAATATTTCTAAGGGGACATTGAAAGAAGAATTGCATGAAATAAACCTAAACTATGAGTGGTGATACACCAAGGAAGGAGTGCTAATCACTCTTCCAAATCCTTGCGAAATGGAGAAAGGGTGAATTTTTGGAGGTTGGACATGATGCAACACAAACCAAGATCAAACCAATGCACTAATGGGAGGTTGGATACCTGCAACACAAAAATGAAATGCAAACATTCACCATTTCATGGAAAATATAACAACAAAACATAGAGGTTGTCCAAAATGCAACACAAATATGTTTTATTGCTCCATAGAAGTTTACATAGTACAATGTTATAGCAAGAAGAGGCATCAAGCCATTCGAAGAGTTTGAAAATTTATTCAAGCCCTAAGAGGAATTAGGTTAATGGGAGAAGAAATGAGATCAGCCTTTTATCCAATGCCACCCCTTACGACTTAAAGAGGAACAAATTCGAGGAGAGAGAGATAGGAAATTCGAAATTACACTCTAATATCCTTCAAAATCCATCATTTTCCTTGAAGGAGTGATGGTAAATTCTTCAAGGCCCATAATCCATTGTACCATGATTGTTGGCAAAGACAAGAATTCCATACATCATCATTTTGGGTAGGTGAGAAATTAAGAACCATTCCTCTAAAATGGTGGACTTTATTTTCCCATTTAACACTATAACCTCCCTAAAATTAATAGTATTAATATTTTTTGTGTAGAGGACATTGAGATATATTCAAAAAGTTCTATTTTGTGCAAATTATAGATCCAAGTGAAAATTTATGGCCATCTCAAGATGAGGTTGTCATACTTCAATAATTGTTAGTGTTTGATCTACCTTTTTGGACTCTGACAATGCATCATAACCTCTAAAATCTGAAATTTTGGAACTTTGGGATTCAGAGCTTCTTTTATTTTCACTTCTAAGGTTGCAATTACTCTTCACCTTCCTAAGCTAATGAAACCTCTGAAATTAGGAAACCCTGAAGGCTAGAATTTAGAACTTCAGGTATCAGACTTCATGTTGTGATATGCGTGCGGTGGGGGTACAATGTTATGAAATTACAAAACCCCGAAGTCTGAAATTTGTTTTTGAGGTTTCAAATATTGTGTTTAGGGGGTTTTAGGTGTTCAAGAGTTTTGGTGTTCAGGATTTTAGGAGTTTGGGTTTTGGTGTTTCAGTAATTCAAGGATTTGGTTTGGGGAATCGACTTGGTTTATGGAACGTATGAATATCCAAAATCCTGAACTGAGAAATTTGGAGTTTGGGTTTTGGAATTTCTCCTACCTTTTGGCCCTTCTTACTAATGAGTCCCCAAATTTCACCTTAGCCTACCTCTGAAGGACCTCATCCCCGAAGTCCAAATTTTGTATGTCAGAGCTTCTTAATTTTCCGAACTCCTTTGTAATTTCATCTTCCTGATTCACTTAATTACTCAACTCAAGCCCAAAATGTGAGCTCTCATGACCAAACCTATCTTCCTATTTTCTCTGTGTGAGGTAATGTTTGTTTAATTTCTCCTGAGGGGAAAAATTAGATAACAGGTCCCTCATAAAAAACCATTTACTAATAATAAATAAAAGATGTTGATTTTGAAATAATTAAAGAATCTATACGTTACAGTTTGTAGTTTTTAATTTCTCTAATATGTAAAATGGTTTAAAAGGATCATTAGGCATAGAAAAAAAATTAATATATGGTGGAGAAAATTATTGGTTCCCCTAAATGGTTTTCTTACTCTTACATGTAGTGAAAAAATTAACTTCATTAGAACTAGAGGAAGAATAAAAGTGAGGTGGATGTTTCCCACTAAGAAGAATATATTTAACTTATATATTAATATAAGTATGATCCTCAGCAATCATGAAAAAGGTAAAACTATCATAATGTACAACTATGCTAGATGGGATATAAACATGGACCTGATTAGAGAAATATTTGTTAGGAAATAAGGGATAAAATATTTGGAACAATCCCACACTGAATCATAATAGTAAAAATAAATATGCAAAAAGATATTTCAGATCTGAAATAAAAGTAAAATAAATAAAAGAACACAACACATAGATAGTATTTAACATGGTTCACCCAATTTGGGATATGTCTACCAAGAATCATTTTCTTAGATTTTATTTCAATCCACATATTTCTCTCAATACAATACACATATCTATTTGGAGCTATGGTAAAACAAATATACTGAATTCACACTCGAACTCATATACATCTACGATAATATGTATAACCTATAAAAATCAAAAAATCACATCAATAGACAAATGCTTTAGCATTTTTACAATACTTGGGTACCAAATAATGTGCCAAAAAACAGCCCCATAAACCTATGAGTTAAAAAAACTACCCATATGAGAAAAGCATGTTTGTAGTGATAAAATTGTGGAGAGTGTATAATAAGTATAGTGTACATTATTCAACACTTCTACACATGAAAACATGCTCCACAACATAACAATCTCCCACTTGGAGACTAGTTTTCCTCTGAGAAAGCTTCTCATCCATTCAGTGTCGTCCATGAAGACCAACAAAATTTGAACATAACTTCATATTCTCCCTTGTGACCACTTTAGTCATCATATATGTATGGTTGTGATTAGTATGAATCTTCTTCATCTTCAACTTCTCTACCTCCAAAGTTTCCCTAATGAAATGGTACCTTAACTATATATGCTACCTCCTAGAATGGAAATTATCGTTTGTAGCTAGGTGTATACAACTTTGAATATTGCTATACAACTTTCCCTCCTCCTACTTATGCCCCAACTCGTCAAGTGATTTCTGTAACCAAGTCATTTCATTTCCTGCCTCTATGGTAGCAACATTCTCTGTCTCTGTGGTTGAAAAATCCACAATATTCTATAGTCGTAAAATCCATATCACTATTGTCCCAACTGTGATACAAACATAACTTTTTGTGATCCTCTTGATGTCCACATCTCAAGCCATGTCAAAATCTACAATACCACGCAAAGTTGTGTCTAGTACATTATAGCACAAAAATGTGTCCATGGTCCCTCCCATGTTTCGAAGGTTCTACTTTATTGTCTGACATTCATCTTTACCTGGATCACTCGTAAATCTACTCACTACTCCCACTACATGTGCAATATCACTCCTAGTCCATACCATAGCACAAATCAAATTGCTAATCGCTGATGAATAAGGTATTTTTTACATTTGGTTTCTCTCTTACTCTATCTTAGGATATAACTCCTTTGATAACTTGAAATGTCCTACCAAAGGATTCCCAACCGGTTTAACATCCTACATTTTAAACCTCTCTAAGACCTTCTTAATGTACTCTTCCTAGGATAAATTCACCTTCCATTCATTCCCATCCCTAGATATCCTCATACCATGGATGTTTTTTGTTTCCAAAATACTTTATAACAAAGGAATCACTTAGCTGGTTCTTGAGTAACTTTAATTCCTACATGTTTTTTCCTGCAACCAACATTCCATCCACATACAAACATAGAATAATATAGATTCCATCCTGAAATTTATTTCTATACAGACAATGGTAAGAATGGAATCTAGTAAAACCTTTTTTAATAATGAAGCTATCAAATTTCTTATACTAATTGACATGGAGCTTATTTGAGTCCATATAAGCTCTCATTCCATTTCCACACGATCTCCTCTTTACCTATGACATAATATCCCTCTAGATGTTGCAGTTATAGATCCTCCTCCAAATCACCATGGAGGTACGGAGTCTTTACAGATGGCTTTTATAATTGCAAGTCTTCTACTACCACTATTCCAAGAAAAATTCTAATAGAATTCCTTTTTACTTCAAGAGAAAAAATCGAATCAAAATATATACCTTTTTTCTATGCAAACCCCTTGACCACCCATCAAGCCTTATATCTTTTTGTTCCTTCTTCCTCCTTTTTAACTCTATACACCCACTTTTTCTACAATGATATTTTTCATTAAGGTAGCTTAACCAAATCCCAAGTTTGGTTCTTCATGATATACTGACACTCCTCATTCATTACAGACTCCCATTTCTTCCTAGCATCCCCCTAAATTGATTCATCAAAGTTCTTTGTAAGTCCACTATGAGTGAGTAATACATAATAAAGAGGAGGAAAAAAATTAGGTTCTCTTCTTACCCTAGAATACTTCTTCAATATAGGACTTGGGGGTTCTTGTTGAGTAGGATCTTGAACTGATTCATGTGTAAATTTTCCATCCTAATGATCCTCTAACACTACATATTATTTTCTAAGTTCTTCCATGTCTTTCTGTAACTATTTCTTATACATAAATTTCTCAAATTGAAGACCACATTCCTAGATCGAATTATTTTTTTTTCCTTAATACTCTAACATTTATATCAAAATTCATCACCACTATAACCAATGAAAGTGAATATTTCTTATTTAGCCTCTAGCCTAGTCATATAAGCCTTGTCTATAAGAACTAACACCTCACATCCAAAGACTCTAAGAAATGAGTAATCAAATTTCTTACCAGATCAAACCTCCTAAGGTATGCGTCCATATAAGGGACTTGATGTTCCTCTATTTCTAAAGTAGACAGTTTTTCTCATCGTTTCTTCCCAAAAATAAAGAGATAAACTCCCATATAACCTCATTCTCCTAGCACGTTTCATTCTTGTAAAGTTAATCCTTTCAGACACCCTATTCTGTTGTTGAATTCCTAAAACAATATTTTTTCTATGGATTCAATTCTTGGAACACTAATCATCAAACTCATTGTTTCAATAGTCCCCTCTATTATCTAACCTGAGAAATTTAAAATTAAAACTTGTTTCATTATCTACCAAGTCTTTCCATTTAACAAAAGTGTCAAATGCATCAAATTTATTTCTAATACAGTATACCTAAAATTTTCTTATTGCATCATCAATAAATTTACATAATAATTTGAACCCCCAAGAGAGGATACTTGAGCTGATCCCCACACATCAGAATGTACCAGATCTAACTTACTCTCTTTCTTCGTAGGTCAAAACTCAATAAAATTTACTTTCTTCTATTTCGCATTTGCATAGTTCTCACATAAATCCAACAATGTTTATGTAATTCATATAATGCTCTTATGGCTTATATGACCAAGCCTTAATACCACAATGTTGTATCTACATGTGAACCCACAATATTAAAATCATTAGTAATACGAGTGGTTAAATACAAGGTTCAACATTCTTATCACTTTGCCCCACATGATCACCCTTGGTGACCTTCCAAGAGTCCATTGTAAATATCATAGTATACCCATGATTTCCCAACTGCCCTACCAATACCAAGTTTCATCTTAATATCGATGTATTCCCATTTGGAGTATTAACCTAACAATAACCTTTTCAAACTATGTTGTAAGGATCATCATCACCAATAAAAACATGCTCAAAATGCCATTAAACATAATAAACAAAATAATTTCTATCTAGAGTAGCATTGGAAGAAGCCCCCAAAAATAAAACCCAAGATTTAAAAATATTATGCAAAGAAAGAATCAAATCATCCTGAGAGACATTACATGTTGCCATATTGACCTCCTTGATTTCTTCCTATTGTTTCTTCTTGTCCTGAAGCTCCCAAAAGTCCTTTATGAGCCCAAGCTTTCCATAGTGCCAACATAATATCTTGCTTATATATTTTGACCTTCCGAGATCTTTTAATTTTCCATAGCTTCCTCTATTATTTTGTCTCCCTTGAGTTTCCACCATAAAATCATTCACTAAACTAGAATATTCCCAATATATTTTTCTTCATATTTCCTCACTTAGAACCACCCCAAAAACATCCTCAAACTTCATCTTTGATTTTGCTAGAACTGATTTTCTTACCTCCACTACAAGGATGTTCCAAATCTTAGTTAAAGAGAAAATAATTAATAAATCCATAACTTTTTCATCAAATTATATCCTAACCAAAGTTAGCATATTCATAACCATATCAAAATCATTTAAATATTCTTCTAGAGAACCATTCTCATAAATCCTCATATTAAACAATTTTTTCATTAAAAATATCATTTTAGAGGAAGAGGGTTTTTCATATAACTTCCCCAATGCATCTGGACATAACATCTTTTATAGTTATTTCTTTTAAAACATTAAGTAATAATAAAGATTCAAGAAATATTCTGATTGTTGCAAGTTCCCGTTATGAAGAAATCACAATACCCCTATTTTCTTGCAAGTGAATGGTTAAGATAGTCAGTGTGATTTGTCAAACTTGGAGTTATCCCAAAGTGTGGGACTTTGTGAATGAGATAACCCTCCAAATGAAGGTCGATTCCTATTCCTTTATTTTTATGCACACATCGAAATTTTAGAGGATCTACTGTAAAATCTACTCTAACTTACAAAGGAGATAGGGTTAAGAATATTACAAGAAATAAAACCTAAACTAATAGACGTGATGCACCAAAAGGAATTTTGAACACCTACTTTGCACGAAGATCAAAAACATAATCCAATCAAGAAGGATGAAAATACACCATAGATCAAACCACTGATGAGAATCCACTAACCATTAAACACAAACCATTCGACATGTAATATAATGACAATGTACAGATAACCAAGATTACAATGAGAGATCGAGAGAAATCAATGAACATAAGAGAGGGTTGAAATTCATCCACAAACTTATATTATTTCTCCAAAGATTTGATATAGTGCATTACAATGGCAAAGAGGAAACACTTGCATTACAACTTGAATGGGAGGTTTGAAATCAACAAATTCACTTACAAACAAGAAAATAATGGAGGGTGTAAAGAAAAATTATCCAACATTAGACCAATTCCCCTCCTTACAATATATAGGATGAATGAGAGAAGGGAGAGAGGGAAGAAAATCAAACTATTGTTTCAACAATCCTAAAATGCATTAAATTCACCTGTAACAATTATGGGTGCCACTTAAAAACCCATACCTCCATGTAATTTTCCTTGTTGGGCAAGAAAGGAATCCCATAAATTCATTATTTAGGTAGGTGAGATAATTAGAAACACCCTCTAAAATGGCAAACTTTATTTCTGCATTTTGAAGAACTTAGTTGAATCCGAGCTCCTGGTCGAAATTTATGGCCATCTGATAATTAGGGTGTCATACTGCAATAAATACGAGTGGTTGGCTGTATTTCTTTGGACACGAAAATGTATCACAACCTATGAAATCTGAAATTTAAGACTTTTGGGAATTTTTACTTCAGAGGTTGATGTTATTATTCATCACTCAAGAGTTCACAAAACATCTAAAACTCTGAAACCCTGAAGTCAGAAGTTCAGACATTGGGTTTCAGATTTTGCGTTGTGCTTTTCATGATTTTGGGCTTCAAAATTCTGAAATGCTAAAACCCCTAAGTCCAAAATTCATATTTTAGGTTTCGGACCTTTGCATTTTTAGGGGTCACTATCACCATTCATCCACCCAACAACCAATCCTCTGAACCCCAAACCTCTGAAATGTTGAAGTCCTAAATTCAAACTTTAAGTTTCAGACCTGACACCATTCGGACCCGTGACATTGTTCTTGTATTTCCCACTCCTCTTTGACACTTATTATTTTTTCATTTCGATTACAACCAAATATAGACATGGATATTATTGTATCATTTTGGTTTAGCATGATGTTAGATGAAAGAGATATTTTGATTTTGATGGATTGTCATTCATATTATGATTGTGTGGATTCTCAGATACATAGAGGGACATGCTATATATGAGATGATGATTTAGATATAGGAGGTTGGTTATTGATTTATGTGCATATATTTTATTCTATATTTTTTTAATGTGACCACAAGGCTTAAGGGGGTATTATATGATTTTGTAGGAAATTAAATCACAACAATCAAAAGGGGGATTGAAGACCAACCACAGTAGAGTGCTGGATGGATACAACGAAGGTCACCATTACAAATTTTGTAATGTTTTTTTTTTGTTTTATTTGTTAGGGGGGTGCCCATGGGAGGGACGACCTCTAATTGTTACCATGGGCTTTTGTGCAATTCCTTCACTTTTTATTTTATTCATAGCAGCGCATGTGATTTATTTAGTGATGTAATTTATTTAATAGTTGTTGATTAATGTGCTTTTATTAAGTAATTTAATCATGTTATTAAGTTATTTTGGGGATGTCAAAAAATGGAGTATTTTATTAGATTTATTGGTCTTTTGGGCTAGGTGATTTTGATTGAGTGTAAGTGACTTCGATTATTGTAAACTCTACATTACCTTGGAATTTCAGATTTGAGCTTAAGGGAAATTTTTTGAGGCTTGTGAGACAAGCTAAACTTATCCCACACCTCTTAATTTCTTATACCAACCCTACCTATGGATTAGGAGGTCAAAAATAGACCCTATTATGTGTTTTGAAAGAAAAAAAGTTATATTCATTGCACTTTTCATAAATGGGTTTGGTTTTTTTGCGTCAGAGGATTGTCCTTCTTCTCAACAAACAATTTATTATGCATTGGGGTTAAGGTTTGATTTGTGATGTGGAGTTTAGGATAAGTTATGTAGCATCCTACATGGAGCAACCTCACCCTTTCATCTCCTTTTTTCTATTTATGCAAGTTTAATTGTTTGTTTGGGGGTTACTTCTTTTCATTTTGTTTGTTTTGAGTTGGATAATTTTTGAGTGTTTTTTAATTTTTGGAGCTTGTTTGAGTTGGATTGAGCTTGAAGGGATTGGTGTGTGAATTTTTGATCAAGCTCTACCATGGAAATGTAGGAGCTACACCCTTGTTTTATTTTTTTCCCCTTATATGAGTATATTTGTATGTTATGAAATGTTTTAGTACACTTGTTAGGTTCTTAGGTAGAATTCCTAAGTATGCTGTAGGATAAGGCTATGGGAATCTTTTATGTAGGGAGGCATAAGAGTTTATTTCATTTCTTGGGAGGAAGTTGGGTTAGGTTCCCCAACTTGGGTAAGAGAATGCTTGTATTTCTTATTTGGTTATTTTGAGGTAGACATAAGAGATTGTAGGGAGGTAGAAGAGAATTCGGGAGGTATAAGAGGATCTTGAGTGAGGCGTAGGATTTTTGTAGGAGTTTTGAGTTGTGTTTTGGAGGGTTTTATGGTGGGCACCTAATCCTATTAGGAGGCATAAGGGTAAGTGTAATAAGTTGGGGGGCTAAAAAGGGGTCATAAGTGGACGTTACATTGTAAATAACAACGAAATACTAACCTGTAGGTACTATTAGCACTGTTTATAGTCAAAATTAGAAAAGAATTATATAAATATAAATCATAGAATCTGAAATATTGTTTCTAAGCTAGTATTTTTTTAAAAATAGACAAGGTTTACTTTATGAAACACTGAAAATTCAATGAATTGGTATTTTTCTAAAAACATATAAGATTTTATTTCAATTTCCCACGATTCTGATGACCAAAACTTTATATATATTTTCCTTGGGAAAAAAGCTAGATGTCGATGTCTATCTTGGGATAGATTTTATTTTGCATTTTTTTGAGTAATATATCTTTTTAATGATATCTTCCGTGAAAGTGGTCTGAAAACATAAAGAAACGAAGCACTTTCCGTTTTCCCACCATAACTTCATACAAAAATATAAAAATAAAATACTTTATTTTTGAACATGTATAAAGTTTTGTCACGGTTAGGATGGTATAGGTTTTATCACATTTTAATAAGTGAAGAAAAGGTTGAAGTATTAAATGTAAACATGAACATTCATGGGAAAAAGTGTATTAAAGACCTATTATTAGTAAAAATTTATAAAATGATATTTATCATATTTTATTCGCTTTAAAATCAATATTTCTACAAAGCTAAAAGTATACTCTATTAATTGGTTACATTTTTGTGACATGTTTATGATTTTTCGACATGGCTCAAGTCTGTTGAAGAGAAAAATTGGTGTTTTTTTATTTTTAATGTAAAATTCAGGATTTGATGTCCACTTTTTGGTCCACCAACTTGTTGCACTTACCTATAAGTGATCTCCCCATATATCCTTGCTCCATTGCCTTTGCATTTTTAAGCCTTGTGTATTTTGATAGTTTCATGTTTGTGGTTGTTTCTTGTGTTGAATGTGATTGAAGTAGTTTTGAAATCTTGTGTTGTGATGTGGAAGCTTGTGAGAGTTTCCATGAGTTGGATCAATCCTTTATTGCATTTTGGTTGGGGCTCGGGGGAGAATGAAGAGGATAAATTCTTCTCCTCATTAGATTATTATTTGGGTGGACGGTTTTTCCTCTCCTCGTTTTTTTGTTCTTGTGATTAAATTGAAGAAATGGTGGAGCTCTTGTCGAAGAATTGGCATTTGGATCACTTGTAGAAGACGAAGAAATTGTTCTTTTTGAGAGAATATTTCTTGTAATCCCCACATAATGTGGAATACTAGTAGCATTTTATTTGAAAGAAAAGTTGTATTTTATGTGTTGTTATTTAGTTGTAATGTATGCTACAAAAGAAGGCTCCTTGCTTTGAAATAAATGACCTATGCTCAAATAAAAATAAAATTCATTATTATTTGTTGAAGATGGATTGTTGTAAAATCAGAGGAAAAATAGTAGGTTGTAAATCATTGAGAAAGTATTCTTACTAAATCTTAAATGTATAATAGTTGTTTGTGCTTTCCTTGAGTAGATGGTTGTAGTATAAATGGGAAGATGCAATGAATTATAATGACTTATTTTGTTGGAAAAGCACATTTTGATGTGGAAAGGTAAACAAAACTACTAGGAATAGATTAAGTTTCATTTCTACTTTGGAACTTGAAAGAAATTTCGTTGGAAAAAAATTTAAAAATGATCTTGTAGTTGTTTTCTTGTCACTATTGAAATAGAAAAACTTTAAATTTAGTAATTTAAGTCTGGAATGAATAAAAGTTATAACCTTTCAACTGGAGACTTTAGGCACATAAATTCAGGTAAGAATATACTATAAAACACTCCAATAAAACTTGTTTTTGGAAACATTACAGAATTGAAGGTTCTATTTTGAAAGAACATGACCGCGACCTTGTGTAGAGTGATAGTCTTTGAACCGCCGCACAGGAAAGGCAGTAGTTTTTTAATCTTCACCCAGATACGGTGAAAGTTTTTGAATCATCATTCAAATATATACTTCCCACCATGAGTGAATGCATTGTAAAATTGTAAGTTTGTGATAAAAATTGTTGTATTATTTGGAAATAATTTTATCTTGTAAACTATTTTAAAAGTGTGGATTGAGAAAATTAAAATTCCATATGTGTAGTTTTGTGAAAAAAATTTATCAAGATTTATGTTGTCCTAAAGAATGTAATATTTGAATATAGATGTAATGGATATACATTCCTTTTAAGTTAAGTAGTTTCATTTTTGTTTTTAAATATGCATACTTTCATTCCTAAAAATATTGTAAAGTTAATACACTTCATTTTAAAATAAATAAGTATTTTGTTGGTTTTCTCTTACTTTGTGAAATGGAATGATTATCTTTTTTTCCTTAAAAGAGAGTAAACTGAAGGCCTAAACTATAAATTTATTACTAAGCTAGTTGAGGGGGAGTAGTTAAAAATACTTAGATTAAATGAGATCATATCTTTCCTATTTTCATTTTGAGGAATGACTTGTGTATGCAATCTTTCTTTTTATCTTCTCAACTTGGTATGGGATGCAATTTAAACAAAAAAATAGAAGATACAAATAACTATATAAATGAATAATAAATTATATAGAATTTCCTATTTAAATATAACACTAGTTAAGTAAATTTCATTAGGGTAACCTACAAAACACTTTTATACCATTTACTAACTAGTGCTCCCTTTGACCAAAAAGGGAAAATAAATAAGCTTGACTACTTTAATATTATTAATATAGTACTACTATTAATATTTTAATTTTAATATAAGTTAAAAGTATAACTAAGTCAAAACATATATATATATATATATATATATATATATGATAAAATATTATTATATTATTATTATCATTAAGATTAGTATTATGAAAATAATTGTTGATTTTACTATACAAAAACAACGGTTATTGAATAAATCTTATCTAACAAAAAATATTTAAATTTTAGTGTGTACGGTGAGGACCTTAGCGGCCATGGCCATTGATTTTGGTTGTTTTGCAATGGGGGGGGGGGTTTGTCAACCCCAACCCCACCCCATTATTTATTGGTATGGGGGGTGGGGTTGGCAACCAATCCTCCCCACACATTGCTTTGTTTAAAATTATAACAGGTGGGGGCCGAAACCCCCACCAAACCACTTCCTTTTGTAATCTTTGTTTTAGTTATTATCGTGGCTGAACCTCTTCTTCAACGTAGCCTGCGTTAGACTTACCACGACCCTATTTAATTTTTGTTTTGGTCTCAAATATATATATATATATATATATATATATATATATCTATATAATAAATTTTATTTGTGTATATCTATTAAAATGGGAAAAGAACAATATTTTATTATTGAGAGAACTATATTATATAATCAAAATAGAAAATACGCAAATGGGTATTCTATTAAATTATGTTTATAACAAAATGAAAAATTTACAATCCCTTGGATAGGGTTAAATAGAAAATAATAAAAAATATAATAAATAAGTTTGGAGGATGTGTGTATCCATCCCAAGTTTCCTCCTCCTCTCCCATGGCTTGCTCCTCTTCCACCTTTCCTTAACCTACAAAACCAAAATGAATAAAATGAAAAAAAGTGATGAGTAAGGGCTTCCTTCGAGATTTTAGGGTTGAATTGAATTCCTTCATCTAATGGCCTAGATTGGATTCATCCAATGGCACAAACTATCTCCCAAAAAAGTTAGGTGGGGGTTGGTGAGAAATATCATTTGATCGCATGAGTCTTCTTTTAAATTGGGCCACTTGTGTGGTTTGAAAGTTAATTAAGTTATTGCTTTTTATTTTGATTTAATTTAGAGACACTCTTTCCTTATTAGTTTAGACTAGTTTTATATTAGAGAATTTTAAAATTAGCCTTCTGTAAATGATAGGGTTATTTTACACTTAGTCATTAATTATTAAATTATTGCATGACCTTAGAGAACTATGAATTAAATTAATTTATGGTTAATTGAATAAAATATTTTAAACATAACCATAGATTAAATAAATTCCTTTATTTAATAATATTATTTAAGTAATATTGTGGTGATCGTTTGAAACCAAAGGTCAAACTTACCATCACTTTCGTTCCCTTTAACATAAAAAATTATTCCATAATTTATTTGGTATAACCTTTGTTCGGTTTTGGGCTTTGTATGCAGAATTTCTGTGGGTGTTACAATTAGTATCAGAGCCGAAAACATGAAACAAAAGCAAATAAACCTAACCTAACTTTAAACCTAGTACACAAACCTATGAATGATATTTTGAAACATAGAAAATTTAGAATACTAGAAACAAAATTTTAGATGACTATAAACTAACTCTCACCTTGGTCTGTACAGAGGGCACAAACCAGACGAGGGGTTCCTATATGTGGACCTAGACCTACCACCCCCAGATCAGGTAGTAGCACATATCCTACCTCAGATATTGTAGACATTACATGTGGTTAATACCGATATACATGGAGGATCTTTAGGAGGGTGACCTAGCAAGCACTATAAAGAGCCATCAGTGGAGGCTCATGCGCCATCACATCACATTGTAGAGGAGAGTGAAAATAATTCGCATGTAGAGTTAGTTAGACATGAGTCACCTCTTGGGGGGGCTTAGAGATAAAGATGTTATGCATAGAGACAGTTCTAGGAGCCCTAGGCCGAGAGATGGTAGATTGAGAGGCCAAGAGGGTGACAGTTTTCCATTGTACAGAACATTAGAGAGATACTAAAGTTAGATACACCTCACTTTTATAGAGACATAAATGGATTTGAGGCCGAGGCATGGTTGATTTTCTTGAGTGGATGCTTTTAGCTATGCCCTTGTTCTAGAAACATAAAATCTTGTGTTTGCATCCACCTTCGGAGAGATGGAGAAATACTATGGTGGGGGACCTTGGAGCAGAAGCTCTATGTAGATTCTGAAAGAGTAACCGAGGAACTCTTTGAGGAGAATTTCAGGAGCAGATATATTTCGAGGAGGTTCATTCAACAACAGATTGATGAGTTCCATGATCTGCGACAGACCTCCATGATGGTAGTGGAGTATGAGGGATGGTTTTTGGATCTACTTCAGTATGTAGACTACATAGAGGATGAGCAGGTGTAAGCTCACAGTTTTATCAGGGGCCTGAACTTGGAATTTTGTGGGGAAGTACATATTCATTGCCCATAGAAATTATCAGAGGTCATGGAGAAGGGCTATATTACATAAGAAACAAGGAGAAGACTTAGCAGAAATGTGATAGAGTGAGGAGTCACATACATCATCTGTAGGACAATAGATCAAGGGGATAAGTTCCTCCTCATGGGGGAAACACTTTAGCAAAGATCCATCTCATGTTTTGAATTGGACTACATTGCAGGTGAAGGAGTAGATGTAGACAATGTTGGAGCCCGTGTATATTTTAGAGTGCATAACCTTGGGCCTTTGAGGCCAAAATATTTATTAGGTCTAAGTCTAGTGGGACACGTATGATGAGACTATTTCTACATGGGAGGATGTTATGTTACTACGAGTCCAGTTTCCACACCTATTTTAGTGCCTTCCATGATGCAGTTGAGTCTAAGGGGAGGGGGATGTAGTTCCCACTCCTATTCAACACTTATTACATTTTTAATTCAATTATTGTAGACTATAGACATGGTTTTTATTGAATTATTTTGGTTTATCATGATTTTAGATGATAGAGATATTTTTATTTTGATGAATTGTGATTCATAGTATGATTATGTGGATTCTTAGATACATAGAGAGACATGTTATTTTTGAGATCATGATTTATCTATATGATGATGGTTATCGATTTATGTGCGTATATTTTATGTTGGATGTTTTTAATGCAGCCATGAGGCCAAAGGAGGTATTATGTGATTGTGTAGGTAATAAAATAACAACAATCAAAAGGGGGATTGGAGACCAACCATAAGAGAATACTAAATGGATACAACGGAGTTCATAATTGTAACTAGTGTAATGTTGTTGTTTTGTTATAATCTATTACAGGGGTCCCCATGGGGGGACGACCTCCAATTGTGACCATGGGCTTGTGTGCAATTCCTTCCTTTTTCTTTTATTTATTGTAGAGCGTGTGATTTATTTGGTGATGTAATTTAATCATTGTTGATTATTGTGCTTTTATTAAGTAATTTGTCATGTTATTAATTTATTTGGGGGATGTGAAAAAATGGAGTCATTTATTAGAGTTCTTGGTCTTCTGGGTTAGGTGATTTTGATTGAGAGTAGGTGACTTTGAGTGTTTTACACTTTACCTTACCTTGGAATTTCATATTTGGGCTTAAGAGAAATTTTTGGAGGCTTGTGATACCAGCTAAGCTTGTCCTACACCTCTTAATTTCTTATACCAACCTTGTGTATGGATTAGGGGGTCAAAAATAGACCCTATCATATGTTTTGTAAGAAAAAAAGTGATATTCATTGCACTTTTCATACATAGGTTTGGTTTTTGTGTGTAAGAGGATTGTCCTTCTTCTCAACCACTAATTTATTATGGATTGGGGTTAAGGTTGATTTTTGATGTGGAGTTGATGATAAGTGATGTAGCATCCTACATGGAGCAACCTCACACTCCCATCTCCTTGGGTTGGGTTGGGTTCCCCACCTTGGGTAAGAGAATGCTTGTATTTCTTATTTGGTTATTTTTAGGGAGACATAAGAGATTGTAGGGAGGTAGAAGAGAATTTGGGAGGAATAAGAGAATCTTGAGGGAGGCATAAGAGTTTTGTAGGTTTTATGAGATGTGTTTTGGAGGGTTTTAAGGTGGGAACCTAATCCCATTGGTAGGCGTAAGTGATCTCCCCATAGATCCTTGCTCCATTGGCTTTACATTTTCAAGCCTGGTTTATTTTAATAGTTTCATGTTTATGTATCTATTTTGTGTTAAATATGTTTGAAATAGTTGTGAAATATTGTTCTTTGATGTGGAAGCTTGTCATAGTTTCTATGAGTTGGATCCATCTTTTATTGCATTTTGGTTGGGGCTCGAGGGCAAATGAGGAGGATAGATTCTTCTCCTCAGTGGATTATTGGCTAGGTGGAGAGTATTTCCTATCCCCCATTTATGTTGTTGTTGTGATTAAATTGAAGAAATGGTTGAGCTCTTGTGGAAGAATTGGAACTTGCAGAACTTGTAGAAGACTAATAAATCCTTCCTTGTGAGATAACATCTCTTGTAATACCCACTTAAGTTAGAAGAATAGTAGAACTTTATATGAAAGAAAAGTTGTATTGTATATTTTCTTATTTAGTTCTAATGTATGGTGGAAAAGAAGGCTCCTTTCTTTGAAAGAAATGAGCTATGCTCAAATAAAAAGAAAGTTCATTCTTATTTGTTGAAGATGCATTTTTGTAAACTGAAAGGAAAACTAGTGAGTTGTAAATCATTTAGAAAGTATTCTTAGTAAATATTAAATGTATAATAGTTGTTTGTGCTTTCCTTGAGTAGATGGCTATTTTAGAAATGGGAAGATGCAATGAATTATAATGAGTGATTTTGCTGGAAAAGTGCATTTTTCTATAGAAAGGTAAACAAAAATACTAGTAATAGATTAATTTTCATTTCTACTTTGCAACTTGAAAGAAATTTTGTTGGATAAAAATAAAAAATTGATCTTGTAGTTGTTTTCTTATCACTATTTAAATAGAAAATATTTAAATTTAGTAATTTAAGAATGGAATGAATAAATGGTATAAAATTTAATTTCGAGACTTTAGGCACATAAATTCAGCTAAGTATATACTTTAAAACACTCCAGTAAAACTTTTTTTTAGAAAAATTGTGGAATTGATGCTTTTTTTTTCAAAGAACAGGACTGCCACACTGTGTAGAACAATGGTCTCTAAACTAATCCTCAAGATAGGTGGTGGTTTGTGAATCGTCACCCAGGTAGGGTGGAGGTCATAGGTCTGTAAACCTACTTTGGGTGGCAGATCGATGACAATCGTCCTATTTTGTTTGACGGTTTCATCACTAACAGTGGAAGAATAAAATCCGTGACTCAGAAATTTTAAACTTGTTTTATTAAAAATTTGAGCTTGCAAAAATGAAAAGGAAATCACCAACAAGACATAAGAGCGTAGATTCATTTTTTAAAACATGTAAATCTTGGAATGGGAGTTTAAAAGTATTGATTTTTTTGGATTAAATGGAAAAGGGTTTTACCCAAGTAGAATAATAAATAAATAAATAACTAAGTAAACATTCTAGATTTAGGGAAGAATCCCTACAATCTACTAATAGAAAACATTCCAATAACAAATCCATAATCCAAACTAAATTAAGCTTGATTTTTTTAATTCCTCCACGATTCTTCCTTCCCTTCTCCCATGGATTCCATTTCTCTAACCTTCAAATTAAACAAAAGAAAAGTGACCAAATGAGGAGGCTAGGGTAAATAAAAAGACTAATAAGATTTCATAAGGAAAGTTAGGGTTAGTATAGAACCTTGACATCTAGTGACCACAATTAATTTGATTCCAAGGGTGTAGAATCAACCCTACAATCGTTAGGTGAGAATGAATATTATGGGTTTTTAGACAATTTAAGGTATGTGCAAATGGGTGAATGGGGCCACTTCATACCCTTGTATGTTAAGTCACTTATTTGGTTCCTAGTATGTTTTAGTAATTATTTAAATAGACTTTAAGGAAAATAATTTAAGATAACTAAGGTAACTAAGGACAAGGGTTTAATAAATATGGGTTGAAGGTTAAACTTAGAGTGGGAAAACATTTAACCAAGTAAATTAATTTATGGCACCTTCCTAATAGTTTGTAATTAATTTGACCTTTTAAATCGATTAAGAATATTTAATTATTTAACTTAGACTTGGTCTATCCTTTGTAATGTAGAAATTGCTGGTGGAAATTAATTAAACGTCTTATTGGGTTTGACACCTTGCAACTTGTTTTAACAAAAAATGTTGCAACTTTCAAGATAATTATATAAGGATTAATGTGGTTTTAGACTGTTAAAATTGTGGGTGTTACATTTGGTATCAGAGCCATGGATTCAACATTGGGACCCCGACCACACTTGGAAACGTAAGACATAACATGAAAAAATAGTGCAACTCTAAACCTAGATCACACAAATTGCATGATATTTTAGATGAAGAAAACCTAGAAAACTAAAACAAAATCTAGACTAATAAACTAATTCTCACCTTGGTCTATACAGGAGGCATAGACCAGACGAGGGGTTCTTGCACATGGACCTAGACTTACCACCCCCACACTAGGAAATAACATCCATATTGCCTTAGTTAATTTATACGTTACATGATGTTAATGCCACTATACGCAGATGATCCTTGGGAGGGAGGCACACCAAAGAGGAGAGAGAGATGTCAGTAAAGGCTCAAGCACCTTCCCAACATAGTGATGAGCATAGAGCATAGAACTCCCACATGGAGTCAGTTAGAAAAGATTCACCATGGAAAGGTCTTGTAGACATGGCTATAGGATATAGGGAAATATCTAGGAGCCCTAGGCAACGTGATGATCCTGTTGATAGACCTAGAGGTAGAAAGTCTACAGTGGTAGATCACATCAGAGATATCTTAAAACTACATCCATCTCATTTAGTTGGGGACACGAGAGGATTACCGAAAGAGGCATGGTTGGTCAGCTTGAGTGGATACTTCAAGTTATGCCTGTGTACCAAAAACATGAAGGTTCGTGTTGCAATGCACCTTTTGAGAGATGGTGCTGGGGTTTGGTGGAGGACCAAGGAGTAGAAGTTCCATGTGGATTTTGAGATAGTGACTTGGGAGATCTTTGAGGAGCAGTTCAGGAGTAGATACATGTCCGTGATTTTCATTCAGTAAAGGATAGATGAGTTCCATGACTTATGTCAGGCATCTATGAAAGTGGCAAAGTATGAGAGCCACTTTCTTGAATTAATCCAGTATGTGGACTATATGCATGTTGAGAAGGTGAGGATCCATTGGTTCATCAAGGGATTGAACCTAGACATTGGATGGGTACTACACATTCATTGCCCGCACACTCTAGTGGAGGCCATTTAGAAGTCCTACATTATGGAGGAGACCATGGAAAAGATGCAGCAGGACAGAGATAGAGTGTGGATTTGTATCTAGCAGATGAAAGATATCAAGTTGAGGGGGTTAGCTCCTCCTCGTGGTGGACATAGTTTTATACAGTCTTCATTCAAGCAACCAAAATAACCACCTTAGCAGCAACAACAAAATCATCCTCCATTTAGGCCGCAATAGAGATTCAATGCTAAGAGGAGACAAAGAATGGGGCCTCCTCCTAGGGGATCAGTCATGACTAAGGCACAACCTAGACCTTAGTTAGCAGGAGCTTGTAAGAAGCAACCATAGTAGTCCATAACAGGATCATCACGATCCATGACACTTACCACTGGAGTACTTGCAGGAGTTACTTCTCATTGGAGGGGACCTGGTAGTTGTTATTTGTGTAGAGTTCTTGGGCATCATTAGAGAGAGTGCCCTTAGAACCCTGATAACAAGGGTAAGGCACCGATTTTAGAGCCTACTGTAAGAGATATGGATAGGAGCCACATGATACATATGCTGTAGTCTACAACCAATAATAAGAGCAACAGAGCATGGTGATTGAGACGACAAGTAAAATTGATGGCATTTCTAATCATATTTTATTTGATTCAAGTTCCTCAGATTCTTTTATTTCCCCATTTGTAGTAGAGTGATGTAGGTTGGTGGCAGTTAGGAATAGCCATAGTTGGGATGTGGAGATGGCTTCTAGAGCCAAGCTCACTATGGAATCCTTAGTCAAGGAGTACATTGTTGACTTAAGACCCTTTTCCATGACCTTGGATCTTCGCATCCTTCCTTTGGGATCCTATGGGATTAGTTTGAGCATGGATTGGTTATCTGCACAGAGGGATAGGATTGATTATTATAGTAAGGTAATATCATGTGCAGATGATTTGGGAGTGGATTCAGTGATAGTTGGAGTCAAGATACCCACCTTTATTCGCACAATATCTATAAGAAACTTAAGTGGTGTGCGCGACGAGGTTGCCAATTGTATGTTGTCACGGTTAATGAAAGATCACAGGATGATTCTAGTGGACCATCACTTGGTAATCCTCCTATCTTGAGGTAGTTTTGGATGTCTTTCCTATGGAGCTACAGGTTACCTCGCCTATGTGAGATATATTTTAGCTTTGATTTGGTTCCAAAAATAGAGCCTATCTCATAAGCACCTTATAGGATTACTACCACTGAGCTCTGTGATCTCAAGTTGTAGCTAGAGGGCCTTCTAGAGAAATGCCTAATTTTTCAAAGTGTATCCCCTTAGTGTGCACTAGTGATTTTTGTAAATAAGAAGGATGCATCTCTACGATTGTGTATTGATTCTCATCATCTTAACAAAGTAACGATCAAGAATCGTTACCGCCTTCTTTGTATTAATGATTTTTTGATCATATTAATGGATCCACACTATTTTCCATGATATAACTTAATTTTGGATACAATCAGCTGAGTATCACAGAGGTAGATATTCATACGAAAGCCTTTCGTATGAGATATGGCTACTACAAGTTCATAACAGTTCATTTTGGTTTGATGAATGCCCCTGCAGTATTCATGAGTTTTATGAATGGGGTATTCCAAAAATTCTTACATCGCTTCATGCTCATATTTATTGATGAGATATTGATTTAGTCACATATATGTGAGGAGAATGAGAAGCACCTTCGACAGGTTTTGCCAGTGTCTTCGTGAGAAAAAACTTTACAGTAACGTAAAGAAGTGTGGATTCTTTCAGTAAGAGGTGTAGACTTGGGTCGCATCATTTCTTGGGAAGGTATCACTGTCAGTCCTTCTAATATTTGAGCTATTATGGATTGGCATGTGCCAACTAGTGTGACCAAAGTGTGCAGTTTTATGGGGTTCGGAGGCTACTCCAGGATATTTGTTCAATAATTTTCTCACAGTGTGCACCCCATCTCTTCCCTCCAATGTAAAGGGAACAATTTTTTTTTTTTCCGATGGATGTGAGAAGGCCTTCCATACCCTAAAGGGATGCCTTACATCATATATAATTATTGTAGTGATAGATCTGCATGGAGGGTTCTTTGTTTGTACAGATGCTTCCTTGGCTGGACTAGGTGGTGTTTTTATTCAGGAGGGCTGTGTGGTTGCGTTTGAGTCTCAAAAATTCAACTATCATGAGAAAAAATTATCAGACTCATGACCTTGAGCTTGTAACAATTGTGCATGCTTTGGTTCGATGCAGAGATTTCCTTCTTGGTACGAGATTTATTATTAGGACTGATCATTTGATTCTTTGTCACCTCTTCATGCAACCCAATCTCAACACTCATCGGTGGTGTTCACTGGACTTGCTTTGTGAGTAAGAAATGGAGATAACGCATGCAAAGTGGAAATGGAATGTTGTTACTTATGCGCTGAGTAGACGAAGACATTTAGCTATGGCTACTTCAGTGGGTATAAATTTGTCGGGTAGGATTTTATAGTAGCTTCCTCAAGACATTTTTATACCTTGCAGTGAGAACAAATATTGCATCTCGGAGAACCCTCGAGGTGAGTTTTGATGTATTTTCATTAGATTCCAATGGAATTCTCAAGCACAGAGGCTGGATCTATGTACCTAGTGATAGAGGTTTGAGATAGGATATCTTGATAGAGGCTCATCATGCACTTTATTTAGCCCATCCAAGGGTGAAGAAGATGCACACCACCTTGAGATAGTTATACCATTGGAGAGGCTTTCAGAGAGTACTAGTCCAGTTAGTGTCATGTTTTTTAGAGTGTTAGAGGGTGAAGGTCGAGCATTAACATCCAAATAGCCTTCTTTACCCACATGATATACCGGAGTGGAAATGGGACACCATTTCCATGGATTTCATAGTAGCGTTACAAACATTGAGATACCACCATGATGCCATCATGGTCAAAGTGGATAGAATGATGAAGGTTGCTCATTTTTCTCTGGTGAAGACCACCTATACAGATAGTGCAGTAGCAATAGTGTACTTGGAACAGATTATTAGACTCCATGGGATTTTGTGGAAGATCATCTTTGATTGCAATCCCTTATACACATCACACTTCTGGACTACCATGCAACAGGCCCTTCAGACAAGTATCAACTTCAGCACAACCTATCATTTAGATATAGATGGACAGCTGGACCAAGTGAATCAGATTTTAGAGGACAGGCTTCGGATGTATGTCATGGATCATTAGTCGAAGTGGGAGGAGTAATTTTATTTAGTTGACTTTGCATAAAAAATTAGCTTCTAGAGTTTGATTGGTATGGCACCTTTTTAGGAAATTTATGGCAAGGAGTGCAGGACACCATTGAGTTGGGATAGACTTAAGGAAAAAGTGTATATTGGCAGCATGTTGTTTTATTTCGTCATAGGTTACATGAGGCATAGGACAGGCAGAAGAAGTATACAGATTAGAGGAGAGTCAACCATAGTTATGAGGTGGTTACAAAGGTTTTTCTTTGTGTCAGATCTCATAAGATCTCTATCTGTTATGGAAAGGTTTGTAAGTTATCACCTAGATTTGTGGATCCATTCAAGATCATGGAGTGGATCGGTCCCTTAGCCTTTCGTCTAGCCTTGTCACCTAGCTTGTCTCGCCTGCATGATGTGTTTCACGTATCTATTCTTAGGATATATATCCCATATCCATCTCATGTTTTCGATTGGACTGCATTATAGGTGCAAGAGTAGGGGATGATGATGGTGGAGCCCATGCATATTTTAGAGCACAGAATCTTGGGCCTTCGAGGCTGAGATATTGGTCACGTATGATTTCATTAGAATAGGTATGATGAGACTATTGCTACATGAGAGGATGCTACATTGCTATGATTCCAGTTTCCACACCTATTTGAGTGACTTTCAGGAGTAAGTCGAGTCCAAGGGGAGGGGGATGTAGGGAACACTATACTTTGAAACTTAGTATATTTTGAATGTTATTACAGTCAACTATAGAGATGGATATTATTGTGTCATTTTTTTTTTGCATGATGTTAGATGATAGATATATTCTGATTTTGATGGATTGTGATTCATAGGATGATTGTGAGGATTCCTAGATACATAGAGAGACATTTTATATTTAAGATGATGATTTAACTATATGAGTATGGTTATTGATTTATGTACATATATTTTATCTTGGATTTTTTTAATGTGGCCATGAGGCCGAAGGAGGTATTGTGTGATTTTGTAGGTAATTAAATCACAATAATCAAACGGGGGATTGGAGAACAACCATAGCGTAATACTGGATGGATACACCGAAGGTCACCATGGAAACTTGGTTAATGTTGTTGTTTTATTTTTATTTTTAGGGGTTCCCCATGGGGGGAATGAACTCAAATTGTGACCATGGGATTCTATTCAATTCCTTCCCTTTTTCATTTTTTTATCGTAGAGAATGTGATTTTTTTGGTGATGTAATTTATTTAATCATTGTTGATTAATGTGTTTTTATTAAGTAATTTAATCATGTTATTATGTTAATTGGGGGATGTGACAAAATGGAGTCATTTATTAGAGTTGTTAATCATATGGGCTAGGTGATTTTTATTGAGTGTAAGTGACTTTTGAGTGTTGTACATGTGATCCGATTTTTCCTCTCAGGAAAAATATGCAAATATGACCTCTCACGCAGAGAAGCCAATGGGGTTGATTTAGTCATGAAGGCTTGCATTTCAGGGTTATACGAATAAAGTTAAAACAGGTTGATCAAATTGCAGGGAAGCTCAGGATCTTGATCTATTTTAGATAATCAAGATAGTTTGCAAGTCTGAAATTTCAAACTTTCATATATCAGGGTTTTAGACATCTCAAAGTGTAAAGTCAGAAAAAAAAATGTAAACATTTTTGGGTTTCAGGGATATCAGTGAGTGGGAATGGAAAAATAATTGGCAATGTTTGAAACTTCGAAGTCTAAAAGTCTAAAATTTTGGAATTTCTGGGTTTTGGGGTTTCAGAAGAGTCGGCGGGTTTTGAGGTAAATAGTGGAAAAATCCTAAAATCCCAAAATTCTGAAGTCCAAAATTTCATACTTTTGGGGTTTTGGACTTCAGAGTTTTGGAGTCTTAAGAGAGAAAAATGAAAAAATATAAGAAAATGTCAAAAAATCTGAAACCAGAAAGTCCATACTTTCTTAATTTCATAGTTTCGGAACTCTCAAGCCCCAAAACACAAAAATCTCAACTCAATGTCTGAAATTCTGAATTCCAAAAGTCCAAAGTTTTAGACTTTGAGACTCTCAGGTATCATAATTTAGGAACTCTTAGGAGATTTTGAGTGGTGAACAGTAACTGGACTTTCGAAATTGAAATGTCTGAAATTCTGAATTTCAGGATTTCGAAGGTTGCATGCATTTCAGACTCCGAAAAACGAAGATCACTAGCCCGACATTCTTGTAGGAAGATAACTTTTGACTGGGAATCAGATTTACACAAGAAAGGACATTTTGGATATCTTTCAATTAGTGAGACTAAGTTCTTCAAAATGAAAAATACAGTTCACCATTTTAGAGGGTGTCCTAGGTTCCTCACCTAACACAATAATGAAGACATAGGATCCCTTTCTTTCCCAACAATTAATAATACATGGATGCATGGGTTTTGTAGTAGAACCCATCATTGTTGTAGATGAATTCAATGCATTTTTTGGGTGGCTGAAGCTGGATTTTGAATTTCTTCTCTCTCCTTATCTCATTCTTCCTACATATAGTAGGGAGGGGTATTTTTAAAAATGTTGGAAAAAATTTATTTGCACCCTCCCTTCTTCACTTGTGTGTAATTGGTTTGTGGAGTAAAAAAATCCCATCAAAATTATAATACAAATCTTTCCTCTTGGCCATTGTAGTGTACTGTATCAAGTTTTTGGAGCAATAATACATGTATGTTGATGCCTTTTAACCCTCTCTTATGTTCATTTCATCTCTCTAATCTCTCATTGCAATATTGGTTATCTGTGTATGGTGGTTGTATTACATTTCATGGTTTGTGTATAAAGGAAAAGACATTGTTCAACATTCCTTTGGTACATCACCTTTGTTAGTTTAGGTTTATTATGGCATCTTCTTAACCCTATCTCCATGGAAAGTTAGAGTAGATTTTAGAGTATATCCTCTATAATTTGAATGTGTGCATCTAAATAGAGGAATAGGAACCAACCTTAATCCAGAGATATTTCTTGATTACAAATTCCCGCACTTTAGGAAAAGATACATGTTATGCAATCACACTTATATTTTCAACCCATTGAGTTACAAACATTCAGGGGTGTAACAATTCTGCATCAAAAATACACTCTACCTTACCTTGAACTTTCGGATTTGGGCTTAAGGGACATTTTTTGAGGCATGTGGGACAAGCTAAGCTTGTCCCACACTTCTTAATTTCTTATACCAACCCTACATTTGGATATGGGGGTAAAAAATAGACCTCATTTTGTGTGTTGTAAGATAAAACATGATATTTATTGCACTTTTTTACATGGGTTTTAATTTTGTCCTTAGAGGGTGTGGGTTTGATTTATGTGTGTAAGAGGTTTGTCATTCCTCTCAACCAAAAACTTAGGAGAGGGTTGAAATTCATCAATAAACTTATATTATTGCTCCATATGTTTGATACGGTGTATTACACTTGCCAAAAGGCACAACTTACATTACACCTTGAATGGGAGGTTTGAACTCAACAAATTTAATTACAGAGTAGAGAAAAAGGGAGGATGCAAAGAAAAATTATCCAACATGAGAACAATGTCCCTACTTATAATATATACGAAGAATGGGAGATAGGAGAGAGGAAATAAATTCAAAATATTACCTCAACCACCCTAAAATGCATTAAATTCACATGTAAAAATGATTGGTGCCACTTCAAAAGTCATACCTCAATGTATTATGCCTTGTTGGGAAAGAAATGAATCCTACACCTTCATCATCTGGGTAGGTAAGAAAACTAAAAACACCCTCTAAAATGGTGGACTGTATTTCTCCATTTTGAAGAATTTTCTCGAATCCAAACTCCCAATCAAAATTTATGGCCATCTGAAGATTAGGGTGCCATACTACAATAAATGTGATTGGTTGGCTCTGTTTATTTATACATTGAAATGCATCACAACCTCTAAAATACAAAATTTAATACTTTCAGGCATTTTGACTTCATAGGTTGATGTTACTGCTCATCACTCTAGAGTTCACAAAACTTATGAAACTCTGAAATCCCGAAGTCTGAAATTTGGAATTCGGGTTTCAGACTTCGAGTTGTACTTTTCATGTTTTGGGTCTTCAAAGTTCTGAAATACTAAAATCCAGAAGTCTAAAATTAAGATTTAAGGTTTCAAACCTTTGAATTTTTGGGGGTCACTAGAACCATTCATTCGCCCAACCTCTTAACCTCTGAAACTTGAACCTCCGAAACCTTGATGTCCAAAATTTGGACTTGGGGTTTGGGACCTTGTACCGTTCAGACCCATGACATTGTTCATGTAGTGCCCAATACTCTTCAACACATATTAAATTTTTATTTCAATTACTGTCAACTATAGACATTGATGTTGTTATATCATTTTGGTCTAGTATGATGTTAGATGATAGAGATATTATGATTTTGATGGATTGTGATTCATAGTACGATTGTGTGGATTATTAGATATATATATAGAGACATGTTATGTTTGAGATGATGATTTGGCTATATGAGGATGGTTGTTTATTTATGTTTTTATATTTTATTTTTGATGTTTTTAATGCTTCCATGAGGCTGAAAGAGGTGTTGTGTGATTTTGTAGGTAATTAAATCAAAACAAACAAAAGGGGTATTAGAGACAAACCACAACGAAATACAGGATGGATACAACAAACTTCACCATGACAACTTGTGTAATCTTGTTGTTTTGTTTTATTTTTTAGGGGGGTCCCCATAGGGGGGATGACCTCCAATTGTGACCATGGACTTGTGTGTTCCTTCTCTTTTTCTTTTATTTATTGTAGAGCATGCGATGTATTTGGTGATGTAATTTATTTAATCATTATTGATTAATGTTCTTTTATTAAGTAATTTAATCATGTTATTAAGTTATTTTTGGGATGTGACAAAATGGAGTTATTTATTAGAGGAGTTGATATTTTGGGCTAGATGATTTTGATTGAGTGTAAGTGACTTTGAGTGTTGTACACTCTACCTTACCTTGGAATTTCGGATTTGAGCTTAAGGGCCATTTTTAGAGGCTTGTGGGATAAGATAAGCTTGTCCCACACCTCTTAATTTCTTAAACCAAACCTACCTATGGATTGGGGAGTCAAAAATAGACCCTATTAAGTGTTTCGTAAGACAAAAATTGATATTGATTGCACTTTTCTTACATGGATTTTAATTTTGCCCTTAGAGGGTGTGGGTTTGATTTGTGTGTGTAAGAGGCATTTCATTCGTCTAAATGACCAATGTATTTTTCATTGGGGTTGAGGTTTGAATTGTGATATGGAGTTGAGGATAAGTGATGTGGCATCCTACATGGATCCAGCTCACCCTCCTCTCTCATTTTTCTATTTATGCAAGTTAAATTCTTTGTTTGGGGGTTACTTCATTTCATTTGGGCTGTTGTATTTTTGGAGTTGGAGAGGTTTGGAGTGATTGTTGATTTTTGGAGCTTATTAGAGTTTGATTGAGCTTGAAGGGCTTTGTGTGTGACTCTTTAATCAAGTTCTACCATGTAAAGGTAGGAGATACGCCTTTGTTTTGTTTGTTTTCCCTTATATGTGTATATTTGTATGTTATGGAATGTTTTAGTATGGTTGTTTGGTACTTGGGTAGAATGCCTAAGTATTGTGTAGGATAAGTCTATGGGGGTCTCATATGTATGGAGGCATAATATTTTATTTCATGTGTTGGGAGGGAGTGGGGTTGGGTGCCCCGCCTTGGGTAAGAGAATTTTTGCATTTCTTATTTCGTTAATTTGAGTGAGACATAAGAGATTGTAGGGAGGCATAAGAGAATGTGGGAGGCATAAGAAAATATTTAAGAAGTCATAAGATTTTTGTATGGGGTTTTATTTTTTTGGAGGTTTTTAAGGTTTTCACCTAATCCCATTAGGAGACATAAGTGATCTGCCCATAGATCCTTGCTCCATTGGCTTTGTATTTTCAAGCCTTATTTATTGATAGTTTCATGTTTGTGGTTGTGTCTTATGTTGAATGTGTTTGAAATAGTTTTAATTTGTTGTGTAGTGATGTGGAAGCTTGTGATAGTTTCCATTAGTTGGATCCATCCTTTATTGCATTTTTTTTGGGGCTTAGGGGCCAATGAGGAGGAAAGTTTTTTCACCTCATTAGATTATTAGTTGGGTGAAGATTGTTGACTCTCCCAAATTTTTGTTGTTGTGATTAAAGTGAAGAAATGGTTGATCTTTGGCTGAATAATTAGAATTTGGAGCACTTGTAGAAGACTAATAAATTATTTCTTGTCAGAGAAGCTTTCTTGTAATGCCTACCTAAGCTAGAAGACTAGTAGCATTGTATTTGAAAGAAAATTTGTATTGTATATTTTGTTATTTAGTTGTAATGTATGGTGGAAAATAAGGCTCCTTGATTTGAAATAAATCAGCTATGCTCAAATAAAAATAAAGTTCATTATTATTTGTTGAAGATGCATTGTTGTAAAATGAAAGGAAAACTAGTAAGTTGTAAATCATTGAGAAATTATTCTCAGTAAATCTTAAATGTATAATAGTTGTTTGTGCTTTCCTTGAGTAGATGGTTGTAGTAGAAATAGGAAGATGTAATGAATTAAAATGCGTTATTTTGTTGGAAAAGTGCATTTTGATGTGGAAAGGTAAACAAAAATACTACTAATATATTAAGTTTCATTTCTACTTTGGAACTTAAAAGAAACTTTGTTGGATAAAAATTAAAAAATGATCTTGTAGTTGTTTTCTTGTCATTATTGAAATAGAAAATATTTACATTTAGTAATTTAAGCATGGTATGAATAAATGGTATAATCTTTCAAGTGGAGACTTTAGGAACATAAATTCAGCTAAGGATAAACTGTAAAACACTAATAAAACTTGTTTTTAGAAAAATTGTGGAATTGATAGTTCTATTTTTAAAGAACAGGGCCACCACCCTAGGCAAAGCAGTGGTCTTTAAACCACTACTCAGGAAAGGCGGTGGTTTGTGAAATGTCAAAGGTAGGGAGGCCTTTGTAGGACCTCCATCCCTCTTTCGACGGTGATTTCATCACTAACAGTAAAAGTATAAAAATTTGTGACTAAGAAATTTAAACATGTTTTATTAAAAATTTAATCTTGCAAATTTGAAGATGAAATCACCAGCAAGTCATGAGGGCATAAATTCATTGTTTCAAACATGAAAATCTTGAAATGGGCATTTAAATGTATGAAATCTCTTGGATTAAATGAAAAAGTGTTTTACCCAAGTAGAATACAAATAAGAGTAACTAAGTAAACATTCCATATTTAGGGAAGAATCCCTAGAGTCCAAAAATAGAAAACAATGCAATAATAAATCCATAATCCAAACTAAACTAATCTTGGTTTTTTGAATTCATCCATGGTTCTTCCTTCCTTATTCCCATGGCTTCAATTTCTCCAACCAGCAAATTAAACAAAAGAGAAGTTACCAAATGAGGAGGCTAAGGAAAATAAAAAAAATTAATAATATTTCATAAGGATAGTTAGGGTTAGTATGGAACCCTGAGATCTAGTGGAACAAATGATTTGATCCAAGGGTTGAGAATCAACCCTACAATTGTTAGGTTAGAATGAATATTATGGGTTTTTAGAAAATTTAAAGGTATGTGTAAATGGGTGAATTGGGCCACTTAATATCCTTGTATGTTAAGTCACTTATTTGGTTCCTAGTATGTTTTTGTAATTATTTAAATCGACTTTCAGGAAAATAATTTAAGAGAGCTAAGGTAACTAAGGAAAAGGGTTTAATAAATATGGGTTGAAGGTTAAACTAAGAGGTGGAAAAACATTTAACCAAGTAAATTAAGTTATGGCACCTTCCTAGTAGTTTGTAATTAATTTGACATTAGAAATGAATTAAGAATATTTAATTATTTAGTGAAGAGCATGTCTATCCTTTGTAATGTAATAATTGCTGGCGGTTATTAATTAAAATTATTATTGGGTTTGACACCTTGCAACCATATTAAAAAATAATTGTCACAAGTTTCTAGATAACTATATAAGAATTAATGTCATTTTAGAATGTCTAAATTGTGGGTTTTACAGTTCATCCACCGAACCGCTGAAACCTTCGAACCTCTCGAACCCCGAATTCTGAAATTCATGCTTTGGGTTTCAGACCTTTCTGCTTTTAGAATTCTGGCTACTTCAAGCTTGAAACAAACCCTTGAAACAAGGACCTCCAAAAATATGAATTTCTACCCTAAAACACCGAGCCCTTTTGGACTTTGGATTTTAGGGTTTTCGGGGATTTTTTCTTGTTTTTTCTCTATTTGGCTGCCGAAACCTTGAAATCTAAAACCTTCAAATTTCAAAAAATTAAGACTTTAGAGGCCCCATTTTTTATCTTAGCTTGACTACGAGCTTCCTTCAAGTTACTCTCCTACAAGCTTAGAGTTGAACCACCATTCCATTTCTTGCCTCTGACATCATTTTCTGTCCAAGCTCAATCTCACTCATGATGTATTCGGCTTGGCCAAGTTCCTATTCGATACCATTCAATTTGATCCTTTATTCCACATGTAAACTAGTGCTCTGCACTCCATCGATGCCAAGCTTCCAATGAGAAAACTCATGTATGTTTGGTTTGGCCCATTGAACTTGTTCATGTTATCTCCTCATCCTCTTTGCATGCTTAGATCAACTCATTTTGGATTGAGCCTGAGCCATTTTGTCCTCCCAAGCTTGAGGAGCTCATCCTCCTAACTTTCCCAAGTTGGTTTTTGACTTACTACGGTCGATGCATGACTCATCTCTTTTAGTAGCTCATTGAGTTACTTGGTAAGTTCATGTTCTCTCTCGAAAGTGCACCTCATAGAGAGATGGTTGCAGGTGTTCTAAGCTTGTAAAATTTATTTATCTTTTTCATAGATACAATGGAAACACCTCAGGTCTGTGGGTATACCTATTTTGATGTGATTTTCTGGTATCATGGCCTGGTCCTTATTGATGTATTGTAAACTAATTTTCTGGGGTTTGAGGGTAAAATATGACTATAAAATGGATTCAAAACTAGGGTGAAGCACCAAACTTGTATTAGGTATTTGAATGAGCACATGCACAATTGATATGGGGATGAATTCTTGATGCACAAGCCAATAATTTTCTACAGAATATTAAAGGCAAACACTTTGACATATTGAGGGAAAGTTTCACAACAATATTGTTAAGTTAAACATGCACATTAATATTATGCAGAAATTACTAAAATTTGCAATAGGGTAAGATGACTAATCAGGGAATTAAACATTAAAAATATTAATAGAACATACATAAGAGTGCGAATAATTAGAAAGGTGGAAAACACTTCTCATTCAGAGGGAAAAACTGGACAAATCTACTTAAAAAGTCCTCCATTGTGCTTGTAATTACACACAATATATAGCAATTTAATTCATCCAACCCTTCCTAAAAATAGGGTAAAATTGTACTCACCCATGCATCCTATTTTTACCCTTTATTTATTAATAAATAAAGGAAAAAATAAATCATGCTAATACAAAGAGGCATTAAGATCCTTTGGTTACAAAAATACAATTCAGTCAAACTACAATTGATTGTTCTATTTTTAATAAAGCATGGGTGAATAATTTTAATAATAAACCTTGTTTGATGAGAAAGTCTTCTCCAATGCATACAAATTTGTCTTCTTGATGTTGATGTGACATCTGCAACTTGGATCCACTTGCCTCCTTGGATGCACATGCAAAATAATATCCTTATGTAGAAGAATTCCTTTGATCTCTCAACACTTAGTAACATAAATCATCTTTAATGTGCGAACCACCTATAGACATGTTTATAATAATTCCTACTTTATGTAGATAATAAGGTCATTAAGGTAAGCTCTAAAACTATCTCATTCATGATCATTGTGCTATACAGATGTTGACCTCTTCCCATGTATTTGTCTTCTTTTATCGTGGCATATAAAATGATTTAAAAATCATTGAGCATTTGATTCGATTGTCTATAACCCTTGGTTTGATTCAGTATCCTTACTTAATACATGGGTCATATTATAATACTTCGAAACCTTGTCGATTATCATTTCATCATAATTTACTTATCAGCCACCTTTGATTATTTTATGACATAGACTATAGTAGAGTCTATGGTAAGGTCGAAATCATTGGTTTATTTCAAAAGGGACCCCTCCCAAAGATTGCTCAACCCTTCACCCTCTACGCTGACACTTTGCATTTAATACATTAGCAAATGTGATTTGGCCATAACCATTGATTTCTCAAGGATCCTCCCTCGTCTTTGATCTTACGTGGGAGCATGTGATGGCCTATGATATGTTTAAAGTGCATTAACACTTGTCTTAAAGTTTTGGGCCCTCTCATCTGTTGATCTTATGTTTTTGGATTTCTGTGAACCTTTGATCCTCTTGGAATTTATTGGGGTCTCTGGTAGATGTGAAAATTACTCTTGGCTGTTGATCTCTGTTTCTTTCGATTCACTACTATTGATTTGCTTTATCTGAGTTGGAAAGTAGAAAATTTTCTAGTGGTTGATGAGGCAACCCCTAATTGATCTCACCATTGATTAGAGTGGTGGTTAGCGTGGCTATTTGTGATGGATTCTAGAGCATTGATCTTGTTAGTGCATTAGTTATCTATCTAATTTTAATACATTATTAGTTGTTAAATTAGTAAACAGTTATGCAGTTATAATTGTTCCTTCTCTCCCCGCAGCCTATATAATTGTCTTACCCTTTTTTTTAAAAGGCATTGAATAGAACATTATTCATTCACCTGCTATCATTGGTATCAGAGAAGGAGAAGAATTTTCTTGTCCGTGGTAGCCTACAGAATCTTGCTTTGGCATCAGTATTGACCATCACGTGGAGAACAGTCAATCATTCTTGCATTACGTTGGTAGTGACCTGTGTGGATTAGCGTGGAAGGAGAGCGTGGAAATGACCTGCAAAGAACTCTCTTTGACAGTGCTGGAAGAACTAAACCTACTTGCTGGCTAGGATGTGCAGATCCTGCAAGACTAGTGACCTGTTGTGTGGATGAAAGTGTAGCGACCAATTTGCAAATCTGTTGGCATTTGGAAAAGTTAATTGAGGATCTGCATGGCATATTCTTTGTTTACTGAGCATGGAAGCTTCACATTCTCAGACCAATGGCCAAGGAAGGAGTGTGGAGTTTTAAAATTACCTACTGTGCATGGAGAATCTACAGGAGGAAATTTAGCTTTGCCTGGGCATTTTATTGCTTGGGAACAATTCATACTTTCATTGAAGATTTATTTTGAATTTTCCTAATCAAATACCAACTCCAATGACCTAATTCATCCCCTGAGTGTAGATGAAAATCTTGGGCGCATACAACAAGATTGTAGACCTACGTGTGTAAGAAAACTAGTAATGAGGAGGCTGGAGATCGTGTGGAATCTGTAGCGTGAAGAGCTTGGCGTGAGAGGCTAATCTAGACATCCTCGCCACATATATGTCTTAACGTTTAGAGGTAGAAAGCACCACGAGCAATGCACAAAATGTTTGGGAATTGAGCGACAACGAAGACACCACTGGACTAGTCTTTTCCTAGGTCAATGAGCTCCACAACACTGGGAATATTCTCTTTGACGAGATTGTGTGCCAAGGACTGTTGGATTATTTTTGGTTCGACGTTTGATGTAAAGCACATAGGATTCATGCAAAACTTGAAAGTGGCTATGATGCAGATGATGACTGGAAAGTAGAGCACCCATAGGAGCATCTACATCTCACTGCACAAGCCAGTAGAGCGCATCTTTGGGATAGATTCCTTCAGTAAGCATTGTAGCCATTTTTGAAAAATAAATTAATAAAATACAATTTTGAGTTTTTGAAAATGTCTACACCTCGCATTCTATTGTCACATGCCAAAATCTTGAAAGGGCCTGATTTCGCCGCATGGAAAACCAAGATGTGGATGATTCTTCAGTTTGAAGATCTTTGGGGGATCTTTATTGGCAAAGATGCCCCTCCCACAGATGCTGATCTGTTGGCTAATCATGAAAAGCTTGATGCAAAAGCACTAATGCTTATCACCTTGAGCCTTTCTGATGAGGTTCAACCTTACATTTAGGAAACAACCACTTCCTCTTAGGCATGAACCACATTGTGTACCATCTATGAAGCCAAGAATATAAAGATGAAGTTGCATCTTAAGACAAAGCTTCACACAATGAGTATGCATGATGGCAAATCAGTAGAAGCCTTCTTGCGGTGTGTGGCCGAGTTACGCGTAGAACTTTCTGCTCTCAGTGAACCGGTGGATGACAAGTTACTAGTCCCGCTCACCTTGCGAGCTCTTCCTTCCCAGTTTTGGACACTGATCACCACGTTGACCATCACTCAATAGGAGGTGAGTTTTTCCACATTGCTGAATTATCTCTAGCAGGAAGAAGCCATGCAGAATGTTCAAGAAGCCTTTGAAGACAAGGCTCTCATCATGAGAGAAAAGCATAAGTCTCGGAAAGGGCAGTTAGTCCCCCAAAATCAGAAGCAACATCCTTAGTAGCAACCTTCTCAGCGGCCACCATAGTGGCCATCTCAGAAGCAACAGAACATCAAGGTGGATCGATGGTGCCACAATTGCTCCATGGATACACACACTACTGTAAACTGTTATTACAATAGTCACAAGTATGGCAACTTTGGTGAAGAGAGAACTTCTGGCAAAGGATATTCCAAGAAATCCTGATGGTGTGCTCATAATCAGAGGCAGAAGGGTCATATTGGTACTCAACAGGATGCCACCTCTGATGAAGAGGTTCTAGACACAACTCATTCTGACATTATTCTAGTCTCACAGATTTTGCAGCCATCAAAAAATGTCTGCTTGGATGATTCGGGTGTCAGCAAACACATGACTAGCAATAAGAAGTTGTTCCATACCCTAAGTGACCGGCCCACTGAAGATCAGATCACCATCATAGAATATCAAGAGTATATTATAACGGGGATTGGTGATGACATCATTCCTCTTGGGACACGAAGATGTACACTCAAAAAGGTGATATATGTTCTTGGTTTGACCTCAAATATCTTGTCTGTGAGTCAACTTCTTAATCATTGAATGCAGGTTGAATTATTTTTTGAGAAAGGGGTCAAGTCCTGCATCATTTCCTAGGGAGACTCAGTAATTTCTGGAGCATTTCTGAAGGGCCATCTATTTGCACTAGATGCGGTCACTTCATCTAGCATTTCTCTCTCTGCTTCAATGACAGAGTCCACTACACTATGGCACTTTCGATATGGTCATCTTTTTGTTGGGGCTCTGCATCAGCTCAGTGCCAAGGAAATGGTAAGAGGGCTTCCTCCACTCTCTCATTCCTTACCTATTTTCTCAGGATGTCCTGCGGGAAAACAACACAGAGGTCCATTCAAATAGAGCTCCTATCATTCTATGAAGCATCTTTAGGTTGTACACACCAATCTATGTGGAACCCTGCCAGCTAGCTTCCAAAGTTTTGAGTACTTCCAGCTCATCATTGATGATTACCCACAGAAAATGTGGGTATATTTTCTCCAAAAGAAGAGTGAGGCATTTGATAATTTCCAACCTTTTACCAACAAGCCACTAGGTAGTCTAGGAAGCCTCTTCTTCTCCTCCACTCAGATCGAGGGGGGGAATTTGTATCATAGAAGTTCTTAGAATACCGGAAGCAACATGGCATTCAGCAACATCTGACTGCACCCTACACTCCCCAACAGAATGGGATTTCTAAGCAACACAACAGGATTGTCATGGAGATGGCTCATTGTATGCTCTCGACCTCCAAGTTGGAGGATCAATTTTAGGCAGAAGTAGTCCAGACGGTAGTGTATCTACTCAACTAGGCACCCACGAAGATCTTGCAGAACAAGACACTGGAAGAGGTATGGACTGGTCGTAAAACTTCTATTCATCATTTGAGATTTTTTGGTTGTACTCCATATATGCATGTTCCAGATGAGAGAAGGAAGAAGATTGATCCAAAGACACTGCGATGTCTTTTCTTGGGGTATAGTACTACCTCAAAGGCATATTGTCTCATGGATCTTGAGATGAAGAAGATCTACGAGAGTCAAGATGTGGTGTGTGATGAGTCATCCTTTGACTCCCTACCACATAATGGAGATCAAGTACCGACCTTGTCACATAGATTACTCACACATCTAGATGATGGGAAAGATGATTCTTCTCAGAGAGAAGAAGAGTTGAGTAGAGGCTTGTTCGTTGATCTAGGTACACTGGAAAACACATATTCACATCAGCAGCAACAGCACCAATGTCTGAAATGGGTCCAAAATACTATTAGGGATGCACACCTGAACTAACTTCCAGGTACTTTTATGGGATTCAGAACATGAAGTCAAGCTAGACATGAGGTAAATTTTTCACTCATGAGTTCAGTTGTTGATAGAACCGAACCTGACACTGTTCATGAGGCATTAGACCAACCACAGTGGAAATAGGCTATGGATGTTAAATATGACTCCCTAATTTAGAATCAAACATGGGAACTTGTCGATCTACCTCCAGGTAAGAAATCCATTGGCTATAAAAGGATTTTAAAAAAATATATAAGGCAGATGGTTCAATCGACAAACACAAAGCACGACTTGTTACAAAAGGTTGTGCTCAACAAGAAGGAATTGATTATGATGAGACCTTTGCACACATTATCAAGATCAAAACCATCAGAGCTGTCTGTGCACTAGCAGCAAATGGATGGAAACTTTAGCAGATGGATGTCAAGAGTGCCTTTTTGAATGGTAATCTAAAAGAAGAAGTATACATGGCCCAACCTGAAGGGTTTGTAGATGAGCATCAACCACACAAGGTATGTCATCTGATAAAGTCACTTTATGGACTCAAACAATCACCTAGGGCATGGTATATAAAAATTGATGATCACCTATTGCAGCATGGATTCACTCGTAGCCCCTCAAATACAAATTTGTATATCAAGAAGGTAGGAAAAGAGATTTTTATTCTGGTTTTGTACGTAGATGATCTTGTGATCACAGGAAGTTCTGACAATCTTGTGGGTGATGTAAATAATGATCTAAAGAAATCCTTCGACATGACCGATTTGGGGCTACTTCACTTTTGTCTTGGCTTAGAGATATGGTAGAAGAAGAATCATATGTTTGTCTCCCAGATGAAATATGCTAAGACACTCCTGTAAAAGTATGGAATGTCAGATTGTAAACCAATGTCCACCCCTATGGAAAAAGGTTTGCAATTATCTATATTCCAGGATTCAGCGCAGGTAGATGGTACTCACTACAGGCAGCTTGTGGGGAGTCTTGTTTACTTGACTTATACCAGACCAGATCTTTGCTTTGCAGTGATCTATCTTGCTAGATTTATGCAAGACCCAAAGAAATGTCATTAGATAGCAGCAAAGCATGTGTTGAGATATGTCCAAGGTATATTTGACTTTGGTTTGGAGTATCAGAAGAACCCTCAGTTCTTCTTATAGGGATATACATACTTGAACTATGCAGGATCCGTTGATGACAGGAAATCCACTTTAGGATATGTTTTTCATCTCAGATTTTGACCTATCTCATGGATTATAAAGAAGCAAACTATTGTTGCTCTCTCATCCACTGAGGTTGAGTACCGCAGCGCATGATGAGCTGTGTGTGAAGCGATTTGGTTACGTCGCATTCTTGCAGATATAGGGATTCCTGAAGAGAAACCTCCCATCATTCACTGTGACAATCAAGGTGTGTTGAAGCTTGTGAAGAATCCTATTTTTCATGAATAAACAAAGCATATTGAGGTCAAATGTCACTACATTCATGAATAGGTCTTGAACAACCAAATTCAGCTCTAGTACTGCCCTATTGATTTTCAGGTTGCAGATATTCTCACCAAGCCTCTCGGCAAGGTGAAGTTTGATTTGTTCAAGGGGTACATTTGTAAGAGCAATGTATTAAGGGGGGGAATGTTAGCGCATAAGTTATCTATCTAATGTTAATACATTGTTAGTTGTTAAAATAGTAAATAGTTATGTAGTTATAACTATTCTTTCTCTCCCCACAGCCTATATAACTGGCTTTCCCTTTTGTTTGAAAATGTATTTAATAGAACATTAATCATTCACCTGCTATACGATCTGCCCCACCATTTGATTTCTACATCGATTGATTAACTCGAATGACTTAGAGTTACTCAAGAATGTTTGGTTTAGGATATGTAAAATGAAAAATGAACTCAAGTTCATTTTCCTCTGGTTCTTGTTCACAACGAAGCTCTGGAAAAAATTTCACTGCAATTGTTGACAGTTTGTGAGTGATTTCTTCTCTGTCATGGAAGATTTGTTTTGGGATTTCAAGAAAAGCTAAGAGTATTACTTGATCTCAAAAAGTCTGTATTCTTGCTTTGTGCATACATTATGGAATATTTTGTTGAAAATTTAATTTTTGTAACTCGTTTCTTTCACTTGGCCACAATGGATAGGTGTATGAGACTATGTTAGATCCATGAAATATATAATTTATTTATATGTGTGTTACATGGTCCTTTTGGGTGAATAAACTTACACTCATTTTGTCATCCTTTTAGTGTATACTTGATTAAAACCCTGTTACTTTGATGCAACCACTATTATTGATCTTTCGAGCTTCACTTTGGCAAGTGAAAAACTTGGTCATATTAATGAAGTGTGAAGCTTCATTGGGCTGATAGTTTCCTATCCATTCAGGATTTTCTTTATAACTGTTATTTTGGTGAAGCAATATTCAATCTCTATAACTCTCTACTTTCCACTCAGATGTATACTTGAGATCTTATGCAAAAGACTCATCGACTATTATGGTTCCATTATCTAAACTCAACTGGTTCATCTAAATCCTATCCATTAGTTGATGATTTTTTTAAGGTAACTCAGTTTCATCTTATCTATAAGTGTGATTTTATTCCAAATGGCCTCTTCTCTTCAAATTAAATTATACACCTTCAATTTCACTGTAATTCTTGATGTCTGGTTTTAAACCCTATGGAAGCTTGGTCATTTTCTCTTTCCTATAAAGTTTGTTAGTAACCTCCTTTAAATGCCTTACAAGCTCCTTTCTTTGTGATTTTAAGTATTTTTAAATATTGTAACCTGATCTTTCTAAGAGCATGTATATTGAGATTTTTAAAAAAATATTATTACCTTGTATGTGGCCTCCTGGAATTCGTAAACTGTTTCTCACTCTTGTAATGTCATTAGAAGGCATAAGCCTTGCTTAAAAGTTTTTGTTGTAATTCCTTATTTGTATGCTTTGTGTGCATTATTCTATGAAGGAAACTTTATCATGTAGTTGTGAAGTAGATTTCTGTGTATTCATATTTCAATAATTCTCTCTATAATTCTTATGTGATCTCTATTCTGATATATAGCTCCATGCTCATCCTTTTTTTGTTGTCATAACATTACCATGTTATTGGTTTATATCATTATAAGCTTTAAACATAGAAGATTGTACAAATTTCTTTTGAGATTATTGTTATTATTTAAACAAAGAACTTTTGGAACTTAGCCTTTCAATATAGAAAACTTTCTTGGTTATGACTATAGGATTAATTGAATTTATCACATTGGCTCTTGTATCCTTTGAAAGTTTTGTTCAGACCTAAACTAGTTCTATTAATCACTTCTCACAGTCATGTTTCTACTTGATCCCTCACTGTTTGGCCTTTCTGCAACTATGTGTTGGACATCATTCTTCATTTTAAGCTGTAAATAACTTTGAATATTTGATTCTGAAAAATGTAAAAGTTAATCATTTACTTCTTATTTGAAAACTTGGACAGAAAATGTTATTTATGAAATTTTCTATTCACAATTCCTGCATGTTGAACATTGAAACTTTGTTGATATGTTTTAGTCCCATTTATTTTCTTCTTAAATACTACATTTCATCATTATTACATCTTTAAAATGCATGTTGGAAAATATTAAATGTCAATTTTACATGGCAAAGCCCTGTCAAAATTTTGTCAGATTTCCTTCTTTTATTTTACTTCAGCTGTAATAAATGTACTTTCCTGATTCAACTTCTATAATGTATCACTTCTTTCTTCTTACCTGTATCTGGACATTTAGATAAACTTGTTAGAAAATACTAGGATTTTTGGTCTCTCTTTTATTCCATAGTTTTCTCTTCCTTCTCTTTGAATGAGTGAATAATGTATGCTGCTACAGAATAGTGCTTTTATCAGTTGTGCCTTTGATCCTCATGTAATTTATACCTCATGTTGTTAAGAGATCCACCTGCATGAATTTGGATAGTATAGGAATATGGATCAACCCTGAGCTCAATATTGACAGTATTTATTTTCTATTTTGTAGGTAGAGTGTCATTTGCTAAGGAGCAAAGATGAAGATAGAGCAAGGCTAGAAATGCATCAACCAAAACAAAAGAAACCCAAGGCAATGATTTTTTCTTTCATGCTCCTCTATTTTATTTTTCATGCATATGTACCTCTTACTTAAGTAGTCATAATTTAATTTGCGTTACATCCCATGACTTGTGTGGGAACATTTAAAATTCCTAATGAATAAAACATTTAATCTTGGAACTGAGTTGTGTATTTCTTTCTACATTTAAGCTTTCTATATGGATTTTATGATCAATTAAACAACTTAATAATATAATTGAATGTCTTAATCATGAAGGAAAGAACCTTAAAAGTACATGTAGCTTTTAGCAATGAACTCTGATAGTTGCAATCTGTAATTATGATTTTTGTTCCAAAATTTAACACTTCATCTATTCTACACTTTCGTGTCTTCATCAATATAACACATCTGTCCTTTGGGGATTTGTGTTCTCTTCTCAAGATAACCATGAAATTGCAAACTATGTGATCTTTTACATTTTGTAACAACACACATAGCTGCAAATTTCATGTAAAAAATAATTAATCCAACAAAAATAATATTGAACTAAAAGAAACTCCCCTATAATAATTTCACTTCACCCTTGTTATCCATTGTAATGAAGTTTTGAGTTCCCATTTTTACATGAGTGTAAAAATTGTCAACATTTCTGGTGATCCTCTGGGGAAAGCTTCCTACTAGCTTGTAAACCAATGCCTTGCTCTTTTCTATTGAGCATGGAGTCCAAAGAATTTAATCAAAATCTACCTTTTTGAAGGTCCAACCCTTCTGAAATGAACTAAAAATGGAAGGATCTGGTAAACTAGATTACGTACATGAACACACTTTAATGAATTGAAAAATATTGCAGTGTGCAGGAACTGCACTTATTGAAGGGAAATCCTACTCTAAATAAACACTATAAGATTTTCAATAACAATGTTTGAGAAACATACCATTCAGAGGAATGGGATGTTCCTCTCCATTAAGCCTTGAGAACTGAAGAAAATTGTGTTCTTTGTAAACTGAAATCATGTAAGGACCACTCCATATTGTATCAAACTTCATGTGTCTTCCTGGATTTGCACGATCATCATCCCACTTCATCACAATATATCCTTCATTGAAGATTCTGAACTTAGCCTTCTTATCAACAATTTTCTTCATCTATTTTTGATTCTTTTCCATGTTCATATGAGCTTTATCTCTTAGCTCTTGTAATTCCATTAATTCTACATAACAAACCTGCAATGGTTCATTCTCAAGTAACTCCATTTGATGTAGCAAATCTAGTGTAGGTAACTCAACTGAAATAGGTATTCTTGCTTCTTTTTCGTAAATAATATTGTATGGTGAATTACAGACTGATATTTTGGGAGTCACTCTGTCAGCCCAAGGTGTTGAATTCAACAATAGATGCCAAGCTCTCTGGTTATCTTTGAGTGTTCTTCTGATGATCCTTAAAAGATTCTTGTTATAACTTTTAGGTAACCCATTACCTAGTGGGTAATAATTAGATGACGAACTTAAATAAATTTCATGGTTGACATCCTAATCTATTACCTTAACACCTAGAAATGTTAAAACATTATCTAAAAAGGTAGTTGCTAGAACACCAAATTTGTAAACTATACATTCATAAAAGGATACTATCGAAGTTTCATTATTATCCTTCAAAGCTATTGCTTCAGTCCAGCGTGTTTAGTAATTTGTAGTAGTCAAAATCCACTGTCCTTGTGATGAAGGTGGGTTTATCATGCTGATAAAGTCAAGAACCCACTTCATAAAAGGTTGATCAATGTTCTTTTCCAACAAAGAAAGCACATTTCTTACACTTTTTTATCCATTCGAAATAGTCTTTGAATATGTTGGGCCAATAGTAACCATATTTCATCATTTTTAAGGTTGTGGTACATTATGAAAAATGACCTCTCACAGGTCCTTCGTGGAATTCAGATAATAATTGCTGAATTCTATCATAATCAACACAGTGCAGCAAGATTCTGTTTATATCTTTTTTCAATAACACACCATGAGTAATAATATAAGGTACAACTTGTAACCTGAAATACCTTTGTTTATTCTTATCCATACCCTCTAGATAAATTCCGTTATGTACATAGTTAACTAAATCAATAATCCATCTTGATTCCTGAAATTCTTGAACAAGCTAAGGTTTCTGATTTTCTGGCTACACCATGAAATCTAATTGCTAATACATAACTTCTGCATGTTGTTTTTGATCTTCTGATTCTACAACTTACAATTTTTCCATATCAGCAATTAGATGTTCACACAAACCTTTACCTTGAATTGTCTTCACAACACGGATATAAACATCGTATTACATTACTTTCATTATCTAGCCTGCTCTTTTCTAATTCAATTCTTTATTTAACAAGAAATATTTTACACTTGGATGAGAAACAAGAACATAAATTTTGATGTTTGAAAGCATATACTTAAAATTCTTTAGTCCTCTGACTACTGAAAGTAGTTTTTTTTCAAGAAATGTATACCTTGTTTCGTAATCATGCAAAATTTGTCCAATGAAAGCAATTGGCTATTTAATATTTTCTTCTTTAAGCTAAGTTAATATGGATTAGATTGTTTCAGCTCCTATAAGTGCATACATTGTAATATCTTTATCAGAATTTAGATTTGCAAGAGTAGGATCTTGAGAGATGGTTACTTTAATTACGTCAAACCCTTCTCTCCCATCACTGGTCCAAGAGAAATTCTTCTCTTTATTTAACATAGCTGTCAATGGTTTAACCAATACTGCAAAATATGGAACAAATACTGAAAACTCTGTAATGCCTTCTTATGATGAAGCAATGATAGCTGTGATATGGCTTTGATTCTGAAAGGGTCAATTGTTAAACCTTGTTTAGAAAAAATATGACCAAGTAATTTACCTTGATGTACGTAAAAGATAGAATTTTTCAGATTGAAAGATATTCTAAACTGCCCGCATAACTAAAAGGTCTACCTTCGATGTATTAGATGTTTGTTTGAACTTTTTAAAAATATAGTAACATCATCTAAATAAACAAGGATGCATTTATTTAACAAGGTACGAAAATCCATGTCCATTACATTTTGAAACATTGCACTAACATTTGGAAGGCCAAAAGGCATTATTTTGTAAGCATAAGTACCTCACTTGGTGGTAAACGTTGTTTTGTAACTATCACTAGAATTTGATTGTATCCACTATAACCGTCAAGAATAGATAGTCTGTCAGAACCGAAAACTGTTCTTAAAATCTGATCCATATTAGGTAGTTGGTAATGATCTTTTAATAAAGCTTTATTAAGATCTCAAAAATCCACATGAAATCTAATTTCTCCATTCTTTTTCTGAACCAGAAGAAGATTGGCTACCTAAATTAAATGATTAAATGGAAAGATAATACCTGATTGGATCAACTTAGATAATTCTTTCCTCATTAGAGGCTCTATTTTGGGATTTAGAGACCTCTATTTTTGCCTATCTAGCTTGGAATTTGGCTATAATTCAATAGTATGTCGTGCAAATCTGGTATTAAACCCTTTCAGGTCTTGGTATTTCCAAGTGAAAAAATATTTAAATTAGTTGCAAAGATTAATAAAGGAATGTTTATAAGCTACATAACATGCCTTTACAAGAATTTTTTTTTTCCTTCATCAATAGAGATTTCCTCATAGTTATAAATGTGTGTTGACATCTTAGTTTTTTCTTTCCTTAACTGATCATCAGTGTTGAAGATGACTTCTAATGTGACCAAGCCTCAAGGTAGTTTATTCATCTTTAATTGAAAAATCTGGTCACCTTATAAGTGTTGTAATTTATATTGATTTACTGTAGAAAATTCAGCTTCTTATTGCAAAAACCTGCAAATCTGTTCATCATTTTCAAAAACATGCCAATTCAAATCATTATCAGGTATAGAAAGCCTGACAGTTAGCTTTATGTGAGGCTGAATCTCACTATTTTTTATCTGTTCCAATACTTTAAAATTGGAACTAATTGTTGCAAGTCTATCCACATGCTTATTTTCTATTTTAGGAACGGACTGGATATTAATAGCGTTGAATTATTCCATTAAGTTTGAAACTCTATGAATATAAGATTACATTAGTGGATTCTTAAAAACATTGAAATTTCTTACTTGGTTGATAACCAACTCAGAATCACCAAAAATATATAACACGTTGATACCTCTCTTTCTGGCCCAAAGTAACTCATGAATTAACACTTTGTATTCATCTACATTACAAGTGCACAAACATTGGAGACTCAAAGCTGAGAAATATCATTCGTTTGTGGGGGAAGTGAGCATAAAACATGTTCCTTGTCCTTTCTTGTTCTTAGCTCCATCAAAATAAATCTTCCAAATCCCTTACTTTGCATTTTTGTTTTGGACAACAAGGGAATTGGTGTGTTTTCCTCATGCAGGTAATACACACCAAACAAATGTTCTTCAAATTATTTGAAAGGAGCATGAGCATGTTCTTCATGTGTCTTTTCATCCATAAACATGTTAGATACACCATTTAATACTGAAACATGAGTTATATTATTGAAATCATACTGGTCTAAGGCTGCATAATTAGCTAATGCATTAGAAGCATGAGGCTCGATGTGAAATATGGCCAAAAATTTAGAATTGATAGTAACTATGGTTCCATAATGTGTAGTGAAAAATAAGAAGGACCAATCTGAAGAGAGATAACTTCCTATTTTTGCTGTGAAATCTCTAGATAAGCATATAGTAAAGTGAGGTAAATCCACAATAGTAATGTGTTGAAAAGTGGAAACATTTGGGAAAAGAATTCAATGTTACCTATAGATTTTTTATGAAACCAACTGTATGCATTACATATCCATAAATCTGTAACACACTCTTCTCTGTAGATTCATAATGCAAACCCAATTCTTCTGTGATTGCTTTTGGCATAACTATGCTACTTGCACCGCTATCAACCATAAAGTTATGAACAAGATGTTCTCCAATAATCTATGATAAATAAAATGATGTTGGTTTGTTGATTTCTTGAGCATTTAAAACATTTTAAACCATCCATTTAACTTCTTTAATGCGGTCTTGTTCTATTGTTTGAACGACCATATCTGTTTTCTGAACTTTCTTTTTTACTATTTTTGAAGAAACTTACAGCTTAGCAAGTTCGTCACAAAGTAACTTTTGTTGTCCTGGAATACTTAGAGCATCCCAAATTGAGATATTAACATTATGTTTTTTCATTACATTAACAATGTTAAAAGAAGCAACAATTTTAGAAATAGACTCTATTGTTTTAGCATAGGCTTTAGCAAAAATTGATTCTACTTCAGCTACTTTTGATATATAAAGTATAAATAATCTTCTTGGATCAGGCTGTAGGTGTTATTGCTACTCTTTACCAGCTAAAACACCTTTTTTTTGGAACAACAAAACTATTAGTTGATTTTTTTCTTGAAGTTGTTGTTTTATCACTCACTGTGGGAAAAATAGGCCTATTTTGTTGTTTTTTACTTTTTTGGGCATTTTTTTGAGCCCTAGTAGAAACTACGATGAAATCATCCTCACTAAAAATAACTATGTTCGGTTGAGGTGCTTTCTTAACATGTGTTTCTTGCTTCCCACCCTCTATTAGAGGCATGAACAATGTCTCAGGTTAAGGTTGTGCAACAAGATTTATGTTCAGGAAAGCATTTGACAAAATTTTAACTGAATGAGGTTGATTACAAGGTTGACATCATTCCTCAATAACCATATTAACTAGGACTAAAGCATTAGATGAACTAGGATCGTTTGGGTCAAATTTCCTTTGATGATAAGGATGCCAATAATTTTGATTATGTTCGTAAGGCTACCTATTTTAATGATTTTTCTGATAAGGAGCCTAATAGGGCCTACTAGGTAATTCAAGTATACTTTCAATTGAAGTCATCTTGTTTCCTATAGTCTGTTAAAATTTAAACATGTCGACTGATGGGGCTATAATAGAAGGTTCGATAATCATGATAGGCTATGGGATAGGTTCTAAATCTGCCAAAAAATTCATTGAAGGTCTTGGTGCTAACTTGCCGGCTTGAATAAGACTATTTTCAGCTTGATATCATAGGCTTCTGGGAGAGTTTCTCCTCCCATAGATTGAATCACAGTTGAAATATTGTTTTTTTGGGATCTAATATAATAAAGAAAAGCATGATCAGCTTGAGGCTTGACACTTTCTAGAATTCTTTCCGATGTTTTGGAAAAATGAATATTGAAACTAGACATAAATTCACAAGGATCTATTTTAATGTTAGATAGGTGTTCTATGAGGGATAAGTTATCTGAATTATCTTGAAATTGTTTCAGCAATTTATCACCTAGCTCATCCCAAGTTCTTATGCTTCAAATCTCTAAATTTCTATACCATTGTAAGGCTTTCCCTTTAAAGGATGAAACTAAAATTCTCAAAGCCACATCTTCATGAGTAATATTATGGACTACACATAAGACTGCAACATCTTTAATGTGCTTTGTAGGTGTAACTTGATTTTCACCAGTGAATGAAGGCAAGATTTTCATGACAGCATTAGGGATATAATGATAAACTAGAATTACTAATGGGTTGCCATTAGTAAAGGTCACAAAATTCCTAGGTGGTTGAAGAGGCATTGGAAAAAATGGGATTTGAATAGATAAATTGAGACATGGTGAAGGATGATTAGGAGGATGGTTATCAAAACCAGGTCAATTATAAGGTAATGTATTACCGAGTCTTCTCCTTCTTGCAAAATTCAAAACTAAAGAAATAAAATCAAAAGGAATTCCTCTTACCGAGGATCTTTTAGTCACTTTAGGCATGGAACATGCTGCAAAATTTGTCTGGAATCACTTTTATGGAGTTACAAAAAAAATCATCAAATCTTTAGAATAAATTGCTGCAACGTATTAATCCAAAATTAACTTTTTCTTACTGTGATTTTGTTGTAAATTGTTGTAATTAGATCATAGATCTGATTTGTGATCCTATTGGGAGTGCTAAAAATTGTTGTCTTGAAAGTGCACCTTGTAGAGAGATAGCTGCAGGTGTTCTGAGCTTTCAAAATTGATCTCTCTCTTTCGTAGAGACAATGGAAACACCTCAAGTCTATGGAAAAACCTATTTTGAGGTGAGTCTCTAGTATCAAGGCCGCTTCCTTATGGATGTATCCTAAACTAATTTTCTGGGGTTTGATGGTAAAATATGATTCTAAAATGGATTTAAAACTAGGGTGATACATCAAAATTGTATGAGGTCTTTTACTGAGTGCATCCACAATTGATATGGGAATGAATTCTTGATGCACAAGTCAATAGTTTTATGCAAAATATTAAAGGAAAAAACTTTGATGTATTGAGGGAAAGTATCACAACAGTATTATTAAGTTAAACATGCATATTAATATTACACAAAAATTACCTAAATTTGTAATAGGGTAAGATGATTAATCAGGGAATTCAACATTCACAAGATTAATAGAACATACACAAGAATTAAAATAATTAGAAAGGTAGAAAATACTTCTCATTCAAAATAGCAAAATATGCTTCAGCACTCTTATGTCTTAAAAAAGTCCTCCTTTGTGCTTGCAATTGCATATAGTATATAGTAATTTAATTCATTCCACCCCTCCTAAAAATAGGCTAAAATTGTACTCACATGTGCATCCTAATTTTACTAATAAATAAAGGAAAAAATAAATCATGCTAATAGAAAGAGGCATTAATAGCCTTTGGTTACAAAAATTCCATTCAGTCAAACTGCAGTTGATTGTTCTATTTTTAATAAAGTATGGGTGAATAATTTTAATAATAAACCTTGTTTGATGAACAATTCTTCTCCAATGCATTTAAATTTTTCTTCTTGTTGTTGATGTGACATCTACACTTTGGATCTACTTGCCTCCTTGGATGCACATGCGAAATAATATCTCTGTGTAGAAGAATTCCTTTGATCTCTAAACACAGTAACATAAATCATCTTTAATGTGGGGACCACCTATAGGCATGTACATAATACTTCCTCCTTTCTACAGATAATAACGTCATTAAGGTAAGCTCTAAAAGTGTCTCTTTCATGATCCTCATGCTATAATGATGTTGAAATCTTTCCATGCATTTGTCTTCTTTTACAGTGGCATATAATATGATTTTAAAATCATTGAGAATTTTCTTTAATTGGCTATCACCCTTGGTTTGATCCGACATCTTGAATTATTAATATTATGCAAAAATTACCTAAATTTGCAATAGGGTAAGATGATTAATCAGAGAATTCAACATTCACAAGATTAATAGAACATACACAAGACTTAAAATAATTAGAAAGGTAGAAAATACTTCTCATTCAGAATAGCAAAATATGCTTCAGCGCTCTTATGTCTTAAAAAATTCCTCCTTTGTGCTTGCAATTGCATACAGTATATAGTAATTTAATTCATTCCACCCCTCCTAAAAATAGGCTAAAATTGTACTCGCATGTGCATCCTAATTTTACTAATAAATAAATGAAAAAATAAATCATGCTAATAGAAAGAGGCATTAATAGCCTTTGGTTGCAAAAATACCATTCAGTCAAACTGCAGTTGATTCTTCTATTTTTAATAAAGTATGGGTGAATAATTTTAATAATAAACCTTGTTTGATGAACGAGTCTTCTCTAATGCATGTAAATTTTTCTTCTTGATGTTGATGTGACATATACACTTTTGATATACTTGCCTCCTTGGATGCACATGCAAAATAATATCTCTTTGTAGAAGAATTCCTTTGATCTCTAAACACATAGTAACATAAATCATCTTTAATGTGGGGACTACCTATAGGCATGTACATAATACTTCCTCCTTTCTACAGATAATAATGTCATTAAGGTAAGCTCTAAAAGTGTCTCTTTCATGATCCTCATGCTATAATGATGTTGAAATATTTCCATGCATTCGTCTTCTTTTACAATGGCATATAATATGATTTTAAAATCATTGAGAATTTTCTTTAATTGGCTATCACCCTTGGTTTGATCTGACATCTTGAATTAATACATAGGTCATATTATAATAATTGGACGCCTTGTCGATTATCATTGCATTGTAATTTACTTTTCGTTCACCTTCGATTATTTAATGACATAGACTATGGTATATTCTAAGGTAAGGTTGAAATCATTGGTTTATTTCAAAAGGGGCCCCTCCCCATGATAGGTCAACCCTTCCTCCTCTACACTAACAATTTGTATTTAATACATTGGTCACTATGATATGGCTATAACCGTTGATTTCTTAAGGATCCTCCCTCATCATTGATCTTATGTGGGAGCATGTGGTGGCCTATGATTTGTTTAAAGTGCTTTAACACTTGTCTTAAAATTTTGGGCCCTCTCATCTGTTGATTTTCTATTTTTGGATTTTTGTGAACCGTCAATCCTCTTGGCATTTATTGGGGTCTCTAGTAGATGTGGGCATTGCTCTCGGCCATTGATGTCTATTTATTTTGAGTCACTACCGTTGATTTTATTTACCTGAGTTGGAAAGTGGAAAATTTTCTAGCTGTTGATGAGGAAAACCCTAATTGATCTCACCTTCGATTGGAGTCATGGTTGGCATGGGTTTTTGTGATGGATTCCTGAGAATTGATCTGCACCACCGTTTGATTTTTTCCATTGATTGATTAACTCAAACAAGTTAGGGTTACTCGAGCATGTTTGGTTTGGGATATGTAAAATGAAAAATGAACTCAAGTTCAATTTCCTCTGGTTCTAGTTTGCAGCGAAGCTCTGAAAAAAATTTCACTTCCATTGTTGACACTTTGTGAGAAATTTATTCTCTATTATGGAAGATTTGTTTCGGGCCTTCATGAATGACGTAAGAGGAATGGTTGATCTCAGAAAGTCTGAAATTCTTTCTTCGTGCATGCATTATGCAAGATTTTTTTGAATTTGTTTTTTTGTGACTCGTTTCTTTCACTTGGCCACAATGTATAGGTGTATGAGACTATGTTAGATCCCTAAACTCTGTACTTTCTTTGTATATGCGTTACATGGTCCTTTTTGGTGAAGAAAATTACACTCTGTTCATCATCCATTTAGCGTATACTTGATTCAAACCTTATCACTTTGATGTAGCCTCTATTACTGATCTTTCAAGCTTCACTTTAGCCTGCACGAAACTAGGTCATATTAATGAAGTGTGAAGCTTCATTGGGCTTCCCATTTCCTATCCATTAGGTATTTTCTTTATAACTATTATTTTGGTGAGGGAATCTTAAATCTCTATAACTCTCTACTTTCCACTCAAATGTGTACTTGAACTCTTCTGTAATAGCATCATTGACTATTATGGTTTCATTATCTAAACTCATCTAGTTCATTTGAATCCTATCCATTAGTTTATGGTTTTGTTAAAGTAACTCAGTTTCATCTCATATATAAGCACCAGTTTATTCCAAATCACCTTTTCTCTTTGAATGAAATTCTACACCTTCAATTTCATTGTAATTATTGATATCTAGTTCTGAAACCTGTGGAAGCTTGGTCATTTTCTCTTTCATATAAATTTGGTTAGTAACCTCCTCTAAATGCTTGACAAGCTCCTTTCTCTGTGATTTTCAATATTTTAAAATATTGTAACCTAATCTTTCTGAGAGCATGTATATTGAGAGTGTTTTGAAAACAATATTATGTTGTATGTGTCCTCCTAGAAGTTGTCAACAATTTCTCACTCTTGTAATGCCATTGAAAGGCAGAGCCTTGATTCATATGTCTCATTGTAATTCCTACTTTGTATGCTTTGTGTGCATTATTCTATTAAGGAAAAATTATCATGTAGCTATGAAGTAGCTTTCTTTGTACTCATATTTCAATAATTCTCTCAGTAAGTCTTATGTGATCTCCATTCTAAGATATAGCTTCAAGATCTTCCTTTTTTTGTTGTCATAACGTACCCATATTATTGGTTTATATCATTGTAATATGTAAACTTAGAATATTATACAAATTTCTTTGGAGATTATTGTTATTATTTAAAATAATAAATTTTGGAACTTAGCCTTTCTGTATAGAAAAATTTCTTGGTTATGACTATATGCTTGATTGAATTTATCATATTGGCTCTTGTAGCCTTTGAAAGTTTTGTTTGAACTTAAACTGGTTCTCTTAATCACTTCTTACATTCTTGTATCTACTTGATCCCTCACTATTTGGCCTTTCTGAAACTCTGTATTGGACATCATTCTTCATTTTAAGATGTGAATAACTTTGAATATTTTATTCTAAAAAGTGAAAAAATATAAAAGTTAATCATTTACTTCTTATTTGAGAACTTGGATAGGACATGTTTTTTTTGAAAATTTTCATTCACAATTCTTGCATGCTGAACATTAAATCTTTGTTTAGATGTTTTAGTCCCATTTCTTTTATTCTTAAATACTGCATTCCATCATTATTACATCTTTAGTATGCATGCTGGAAAATATAAAATGTCAATTTTATATGGCGAAGCCCTGTCAAAATTTTATCAGGTTTCCTTCTTTTGTTCTGTTTCAGTTGTAATACATGTATTTTCTTGATTCAAGTTACGGAATGTATCACTTCTTTCTTCTTACCTGTATTTGCACATTTAGATACACTAGTTAGAAAATTTTATGATTTTTGGCCTCTCTTTTATTCTATAGTTTTTTCTTCCTTCTCTCTTAATGAGTGAATAATGTATGCTACTATAGAATAGTGTTTTTATCAGTTGTGACTTTCATCGTCATGTAATTTATACCTTGTGTTTTTAAGAGATTCACTTGCATGATTTTTGATAGTATACAAATATGGATCAACCATGAGCTCAATATTGACAGTATTTCTTTTTCGTTTTGTAGGTAGAGTGCCATTTGCTAAGGAGAAAAGATGAAGATGGAGCAAGGCTAGAAATGCATTAACCAAAACAAAAGAACCCCAAGGCAATGATGGGTTATTTCATACCCCTCTATTTTATTTTTCATTCATATGTACCTCTTACTTCAGTAGTTGTAATTTACTTTGACTTACATCCCATGGCTTGTGTGTGAACATTTGAAATACCTTATGAATAAAACATTTAATTCTGAAACTGAGTTGTGTATTTCTTTCTACATTTTAGATTTTTATATGGATTGTATGATGAATTAAACAACTTAATAATATAATTGAATGTCTTAATCATGAAAGAAAGAACCTTAAAAGTTCCTATAACATTTAGCAATGAACTCTGACTATTGCAATCTACAATTATGAATGTTGTTCCAAAACATAACACTTCATCTATTCTGCACTTTCATGTGTTCATCAAGATAAAACATTTATCCTTCAGGGCTTTGTGTTCTCTTCTGAAAATAATCATGAAATTACAGACTATGGGATCTGTTACATTTTGTAACAGCACACATAGCTGCAGATTTCCTGTAATCATTAATTAATCCAACATAAACACTATTGAACTGAAAGAAAATCCCCTACATAGGTTCACTTCACCAATGCCATCCATCGTAATGATGTTTCGAGTTACCCATTTTTGTACGAGTGTAAAAATTTTCAACAACTCCTTTTAGACATGTAACAACTTTTAAGACCTTGTTACGCAATTTTTCACCCATGGGCAAAAAAATTTTTAATAGTTCCTTCCCATCTAACAAATCCTTTTTTGACATATGTCATACTTGAGGGTTTTTTTTCCTCTTTCGAACTGCGTAATATAAATATCCTTTTATTAAAGTTAATCCTTCATCTGCATCTTCCAAAGACTAAAACTCTTCTCATTGAATTTATTAACCTTTGACTTTCCATTATCTACCATATCTCTCTCTCTCAAGATAAAAATTTCCCTTTGATACAACACTTTAAAAAAAACTCACTGTGATACCAGTTATTAGGACATAATGGATAAAATATACAAAACAATCCCACTTAGAATCACAATAGTAGAAATGAAAATTCAAAAATATATTACAGATCTTAAATAATAGTACATAAAATAAAAGGACACAATATAAAGACAATATTTAATGTCGTTCACCCGATTTGGGTTATGTCCACTAAGAATAACTTGCTCATATTTTATTATAGTCCACCTCTTTCTCTCAATAAAACACCCAGATCTGTTTGGAGCAATGCTAGAAACAACTCTCCTAAATTTACACTCAAACTCACACACATCTACAATGATGTCTACCCTATAAAAAAAACACATGAATAGGAAATTTCTTAAGCAATTTTAAAATACCATGGGCCAAAATACCACCCCTTAAACCTATAGGTCAAAAATCCCCCATATGATAAAAGCACGTTTCTGGTGAGAAAATTCAAGAGATTGTACAATACTTTTAGTGTACAGTCTTCAAAACTTGCTCATGAAAATATTATCCACAACTTAACAATCTCAAACTTCGATACTATTTTTCCTCTGAGCAAGCTTCTAAACCCTTCACTGTCATTTGTGAAGACCAACAAGAGTTCAATACAACTTCAATTTCTCTATTGTGACAACATTGGTTATGATGTATGCAGTTTTACAACTGGTATGAATCTTATCCAACTTCAAATTCTCTTCCTCCTAATTTTTCCCTAATGAAATGATAACTTAAGTGTATATACTTCATCCTAGAGCATAAAAATAGTTCTTAGCTAGGTTTATAACACTCTGACTATCGCTATGGATCTTCCCTTCCTCCTGTTTATGCCCGAAATCCTCAAGCAATTGTTGAAACAAAATAATTTCTTCTCTTTCCTCTATGGGAGCAACATAATCAGTTGAAGAACCTAGTCAACAATATTAACCCATGCTATAATTAGGAATTAGTACCTTGGGTTACAGAAAAAAATAATAAAATATTCAAGGAATATGTATAATGATGGAGAAGAACATAACTCATAATATCCTAAAATAAGAATAATAAAATATATATCTCCTGGAATTTAAGTAATAGATTGGATTAAATAGTCAATTTCACCAAGTGTTTACACCCTAATTAAATCTATGTAATTGATGGTATCCACAAAAATAAATAATATGGAAGGGTTTGTAATTGGGGATTATTTTGATCAAATTAATTCACTACTTAAAAATTATAACCATAATAATGTATAAATATTTTTTTATGATTGATAAAATAAGAAATGATATTCCAAATAGTTAATGGGAAAAATAATTATTTGTGGATATTAGACTAGTTATTATCTAGATGTACTATAGATAGGTGGAAAAGTAAAATAAAATATTTTCAATGTTTATATTAAGTAGCTAAATCCTTCTTTCTAGAAAGAAGAATTTGATCAAATTCTATTTTTAGGAAGTAAAATCCTAATGAAAAATTTCAACTCTAATTTTAGGAACATGAATCTTAACTATACTTCACTAATTATGTGTATATTTCTTTCTGGAGATCCAAAGTAGACCATAATGCATTTGCATGTAATATATTCATCTTGAGTTAAAAAAATATTGATATACCCTCAACAATGAGCTTAGGATTTACCACATAAACTTGGTTCTTATCTTTTGCATGTTTGGTATTTTGTATATTTCTTTAATTTCTACCTATGTGAATTGTTGTTTTATTATTCAAACTATTTCTTTTACATTGCTCTAAATTTCTTGGTTTCCTGAGAGGATGGAAATTTAAACTCTTAACCTGGTTTTATATCTTCTTGCTACCTTTGTCAGTTAGCATTTACAAATTCATCAGTGATTCACTTTCCTATAAATGACCATTTTCTATTTTTGTATCTTTCTCACATAACCATTGGATGACATGTAATCACTGAATATAATTTGGAAACCCTTGAAATATAAATAATCATTTATCAAACCATTACAAAACTAAAGGGGCAAATAATGTGTTGTAGTAAGGTTGGACAAACCTTAGTAGTTATTCCCATTTCCTCAACCAATCATAGTGTTGCACTACATTCCTTTGTGTGGCATGAAGCTTCATGTAGTTATCATAGGTACTTGTGTAAGTTTGAGAACAATCTCAAAAAATCAATAGGTTTTACCTCATGTATTATTTTAAAAAGATAATGGGATAATTATATATTATAAAATGTATCTACCATAGTATTATTCTTATTAGGTGTGCCTCAACTACATGTCCTAATCATTGATTCCTTAAAACAATTGAGAAATTTTAGGAGTGAGTTTCATCTTGCTAAGATATGGCTCTATGACCTTGGCATACTTGGAAATGGAGGAATACAAACTCTTTAATACATAATTGATTATTTCACACATATTGTAGTGACTTAACTATTTGGCATGTAATTTATTTGGGTATATCTACATAACCCTTGAGTTCTTTTGGCATGATAATTACAATAAAATCTTATGATATTTCCAGGTGGGCTATAGTGTGACATCCACTTACTTATATAAAATTCCATAGGTGAAATATTGTAATAAATCCAATCGTATGAAGATGAAATGACCCAATTAAAATATTCAAACTGAAAATAGAATTGGTGAAATAAAACGAGAAGGATCATATATCTCAACCAATATTGAACAACATATCCTAATTTTTTATATGATACTATACATAAGAGATGTAAATTGAAACCAAATTTTGTGGATTGAAGTAAAAACGTAATCTTTTTTGTTTTTAAATATAGGAAATTCAAAGATGAGCTAGAGAGATATACTGAGTCAAATTTAAATGTGATCATATTTTTTCTTAACAAGAGAGGATTGTCAAAAATGGAATTTTAAAAGGAAAAGTTCCCAAACATTAGTGTCTAAAATAGGGGGGGAAATATCAATAATTTCAATCTTTTATTGGCTTAGAATTATCCAAGGGTGTACTTTTTACACCCATTCGACTAACATAAAATACCCCAATCAAGACACTGACCTCCAAATTCAACCTTAAAACACATTATGTTAGTATATGTATTACAATTGTAAACTATAATGACGATCCTTTTTAAAATTAATGATATTCAATCAATAGTTTGAAAACAAGTAGATATGTTCATAACATGTTTTTTATTCCACTCCTACGAGTGTGCCACATAATAATTTTTACCGTGTTTGAACAATAGTTGTTCCAAAGTACTCCATTAATAAGGATTAATTAAAAAATTTCACTCCTTTTTTAAATGTTAAGAAGAAATCATCTCTCTTTATTTATGATCTATATTAATTATATTAGTGATTTTTTCATATAATATTATCAGCTATACTGATAATGATTTTTAGATAAAATGGATGATTATAAGATAACTTCATTACACATATTTCATTTTCAACCAAATGTAGTGTCATGGGCTTGCATGAAGCAATCTAGTAATAACGTTAAATTAGTAAATGCAATGTATGTGTTTGCCACATCCACATGTTGTTAATAAATTTAGATCTAGAAAGTCCTATTAGAACTTCTACAATATACAAAGGAGCCAAAAAAAAATTATTTTGTAACAAAATATCAACCATTACTCGATTATATAATGGAGTCTTTATTAAGAGGAACATGAATATTGAAATCATACATATCTTCACATGATTTTTAATTTAGTCTCTAGAGATTTAATTCACATACATAACTCCGCTAGATAAAATCCATAGGCATCTTAATCATTTGAATCTTTAGTGAAAATAGGAGCTACTGAAAAGAGATATTAAAAGTGATGTTTTCCGGTAATATTGCACTTTGTTAGCTTAAAATAGGGGATGTTAGAGAAAATAATGATCATATTCTATTTAGTGTGTACTTATATCTGTACAAATAGAGAAACAAAAATCATTTTTATCATGGATGGTTGAAAGCTACAGTTTAGGGAGCGAGACTGTGGAAAATAACTCTCTGTGAGGTTTTGTAAAAACAAATCTGGCATGACACCCACGACACTTGTTGAGAACAACCCATATATAACATTTTGTGACAAAGTTCAAGAAGGTGACTCATTCTATGAATATCACGCCTTGATATTTAGATTCTCTTGTTTTTTTCCTACCCTTCTTGTCCTTAAGAATTGGATCTATAAGCATTGGATCCGTCTTCAGGCTGGCAAGTTAGATCTCTATCCCTATGCCAAGTGAACTTTTATTGTTTTTTTTTTTCTATAGCTGATAAGGATATCATTGTTGATAATCTATGGGCTTACCAACAAAGGTACCTTGTTATAAAACCCTAGTTACACTCATTCAACCAAATCACTAAATCTTTCTCTTGTAAACCAATATTAAAGTTAGACTATGATTTTGGGACCGCACTTGTCTGGTCACCATAGGAAATTCCTTGGAAAAGATTCTTAATATCCAATCCCAAACCTCATATTTTATACATATAAACTATGCCAAAATTCTTGTCGAGCTTGACACCTAAAAAAACTACCTACTTTGAGTGATCTTAAATTTTAAAATAGAACTTAGACTCAGCCACTAGACTATGATGGTCTTCCCTTCAAATATAAAATAATATTTTCTTTAGGGCATACTGCTACAGATTGTGGGACGGAAAACATAAAAAATAAAAATTCCAACTGGTGGAAAAAATCCCTCCATGAAAATTTGTTCTTTGATTCTAAGGAAGATCCAGATTCAAACACTGATTAAGAATAAGTGGCCGAATCGGTTCCAAAATCTCCTTTAAAAGAAATTCGATATTATGAATACAAGGAGATGTCTATTGGTGAAACTCAGAGGATTAAAAAATATGAACCTAAAGCGTATGAAGTGGAAAAGGAGAATGTACCTCCTCACTCTCCTTGAATAAAAAGCACATATCACCTGATGAAGATTTTTAAGTTGTTCTTCATATAGAGGAAGTTTCAGATGGGTGGAAAACCATTCATAAAAAAGAAAAACTCTATTCACAAAAACACCTCTTCCACCACCTAAAGTCATTGTCTCTCTACCTTCTCTGGTAGTTCCTCTCTTACACTTTTGTTTTTTCCGCATAGTATTTGTGATTCTTGTTGGTTGTGGTACTACTGGGAAATGTGTTTCTTTGTCTCTTTTATGCTCATTTCTTTATCTAGGTGTTCATCCATTTTTTTTGTTTCTGGGTAGGATCCTAGTCAAAAAACCTTTTACTATTAATAAAAAAGCTACAACTTAAACCTATAAAGAAACGTATAGTTGGGTGATATAACATGATCAGCACAAAATGTTCTAACTAAAAGTAGTCTGCGACTAGTTCTTACTAGATCTTATTTACAGTATGACACATTGGAAAATATGTTTATGAAAAACAAAACAATACTATTATATTTGGAAATTTTGGAAACTATATGCTAATGTTAACATTAGCATTCGGTTCATTTACTAGTGTTCTGTTTTCATGATATAATCTCAATTGGAGATTTGGGGTAGGGTTGATTTGTTATTATTTATCTAATGGATAGTACTTGATTTTAATAATTGTACATTGATTTTCACTATTGGTTGTTGAAAAAATGACTAATAGTTGTTCACTATTTGACTAATGACACTTTTTAAGAGCCAATGACAATGTGACACATAAGGCGCTCAGTCATTGGTACCTCTTTCAAATGCTTTATATTATTTTTTTTCATTTTAAATCAATTCAAAAACTACTTTTCCCTCCAAATAAACATGCGAAATGAAAATGCTGATGTGGCATGATGATACGCTATACGATGATATATTTTTTTTAGTTGACGAGATCCCTACATATATCTGCGTGACCCTAAAGTTAGGGTGCAAGGTCATGGGGTCCTCTCCCCTACTCCGTGATTTCTCCTTAATTGCTAGACGTTCGCTCATGGCTGCTCACGTGATAATATAAAAAAGAAGCCTGTTATGTAAATAAATAAATGCTGCTGTGTACTTTATTATACTGTAGCATTTATAACCCCTTTGTAGTTTATTATATTGTGGCATATGTTTAGTGTGGAAATGAAGCGGAAAACAACGTACAACAATATTGATTATCTTCAAATGAAGCCTGGGTAAAGTTTGGTGGTGACGATGTAACAAAGTCTATAAAAAAAAATTCATGAAAGATTGTTATATTCCGACATGACCGTAGCTCTTGTATTATGGATCATACTTATATGAAACTCAACCTACAAAGAAACAAAAATATCTTCTCTTGAGAAAGAATTGGATTAAATTTTTGCCAAAAGTTATCTTTACAATGCGCATATTTTATGTTATATATAGTTATAAAAAGAGTTATTTATCCCTATCTTATTGGCCATCTAAAGTTGGTAGTCTAATAGATAGCATTAATTACATCTTTATATATTTATTAATTCTAACCCTAGACATAATATGCTAATTATAGAAGCTCACTAGCTAATTTAACAATTATATGTAGATGATTTGTTGCACCAAACCTTTCACATAGGTGCATCTTAGCAATGTCTATAGCAAGGAAACAATAAGCTCAGAATCTTCATAAAATGATTCCAGGAACTAAATCCTAATTAAGTACCGATGCATAATTTGAGCAATGAATGAAGGAAAGATCAAAGATCAATCTCCCCTAAGGACTACTTTATTCAACCAAAACATTGATCAGAACTACTTTAGTGAAGATGAGAGATACATGTTCCCCTAAGCAATAAAATTCTAAATGATGTACGGTATAGTAGATGAATTTTCAAATGAGGTACATGTGGATATCAATGTGGTTGGTACATTATTTCCCCATTAGGTGATGTGAAATTAGTACATGGCTGTTTGGAAGTTACCCTAAATAGAACTGTGTTAAGTTTGTGGAAACTAAAATTCTATCAACAACCATCAAAGTGAAAATACATATTACCTAGATGGGATATCACATTAATACTCTTCATATATTAATGATATGTCAGGATAAGATTGCTTCTTCCAAAAAAGGGGTCCTAAACTAAAATAATAAATAACTCAATAATTATACTTTCACTCACCAACATCATTAACCATGTATGAATCAACGAATCCCTCAAATTATGACGAAACCCTTGATGTGTAGTGAATACTAAAGTATGTATAACCCAAATTAATCTCAAATAAATTCTTTTACCTCACAATGACTCTCATGTAGATCCTATGAGAAGTGAGAGACATGTCCAACTACAAAGAAAATATTAAAATAATTGTGTGCCATATTCCAAAGACTATAAAAACATTGTTTATAAAAATAGAATTGACTGGTTATGTATACCATGGTTTTCGTTATAATTATAAACTAATTTTCATGGTAAAATAAATTATATCGATTATCATATTGTTATCCCAATTTTACCCCCCAGGAAAAATTTGTCGAATATGACGTTGTACAAAATAAAATCTAAGGGTCGGTTTAGACCTGCGAGCTCGCAACTGATCCCAGATCTGAGGGGCAAGCGGGCTCTATAATGGAGGAGAAAGGTCAATAGATGGGGCTGAACAACATCAAAGGAGATAAGAGTACAATAGGAGAAAATCAGAGGAAGGGCTTCAATTTTTTAGACATTGCCACATACGAGTCGACTTCGGGCCAAACAATAGACTCGTGGAAGGTGCCAGGTGTTAGCTCGGCTCAATTATAAAAGGCTCATCAAAACGGAGGTCCCAAATGTGAGCCATCACTCCACGTGTTAAGAGCCCCAAAAAGTTGAATCAGCCATTGAAAATTTTAAGGCCAGTGGAAAGAACCACGTGTCAGCTTGGTGCAACATTAAAGGTGTGACCCAAAGCGGAGACTCAAATGAGTGCTTGTCCTCCAGATGGTAAGAGTCTGAAAGGAAACACTGGCTGTTGAAGAGTCTAAGTATAACAGGGCCATTGGAAGCCTCCACGTGTCTCAACAGTGTACCTCCAGAGATCAGGTCCAAATAGGGTCTCCAAATATGTGCGGACTCTCCATGTGTCTAGGGTCCAACAAATGTCAAATAGGAAGCAGCCCCAAATTGGTTAAGTATAAAATAACTGGGGGAAGTCTCCACATGTCTCATCAGCACACCTTCAAGGGTCAAAGAAAAATGTCATCCCCCAGAAAAGCACAAGTTTTCCACTTGTCCCAAGTCTAAAAATAAAATAGAGTCAGAAATTGAAAAGTCTCAGGCCAGCAAACGGTGCCACATGTCTCATCAGCGCATCTTCAAAGGTGCAGCCCAAAGAAAGACCCTGAACTAGCACCAGCCCTCCATTTCTCCAAGGTCTAAAATGGAGACATCGGCCATTTAAAATTCCAAGCTTCGGATAGGCCGGCGGAAGCTGCCATGTGTTATCTCAGTGGAACTTCGAAGGTAAAATCCGAAGGCAGGTCCCAAATGTGCCTAGAACCTCCACGTGTCCAGGGTCAGACATATGGGTCCGCCAAACAAAAGGGACTTAGCCAAAACAAAAAATAAATAGAGCAAGGCCGCAGAAGGAGCCACATGTCTCTTCAGAGCTCTTTTAAGAGGTGAATCCCAAAATAGTCCCCAAACATGCGCTAACTATCCACATGTCTTGGGTTACGTAGAGTGTCTCTGCCAATAGGAGGGACTTAGATAGAACATAGAGGAGCCCGCGGAAGCTGACACATATATGTCTGACGCAACTTCAAAAGTGAGAAGAGGGGGCTAAATCTTCAACATGGGTGAGGCTACCACATGGACCCTATAGGGGAAGAATCGTTCGTATATTGTGAGCCCGTGTTAAACACCTGACCCTTGATGTTTAGGAAGCCATAACTTTCTAACAGGATCTCGGTTTTAAGTAGGAAATGATGTTTTGGAAATATCTCAACGCCTTCTACTCACCTTCCACTATTAATGATTTGGTTTTCCATTTTCGAGGTTTTCAAGTCTCCCATGTGGCACCATGATGAAGAATGAGCCTCCTTTCTTACCCAGGAAGGAATAACACATAGGGGCATGGGTCTTGCAATAAATCCCATCATTGTTACAAGTGGATTTTAATGCTTTCTAGGGTTGGTTGGAGTAGGTGAATTAAATTCATTGTAGTCGTGGTTGAAGAAGGATTCGAATTCTTCCCGAGATCTCCTTCTCTCATTCTTCTATATAATTTTAAGGAGGGGAATATTTCAAATCGTTGGTCATTGTTTCTCTCCTGCCCCATTTCTCTTTCTCCCCTCAGGTGGAAAGTGGAGTCTAGGCCTCTTCTCATGGCTCTGTAATGGCATTTTCTTTCCTCTTTACCACTGATGACGTATTGTGTGAACTTATTAAGGAATAAAATCTATTTTGTGATGCATCTTTTCCATCCTTCCTTGTTGTATTGTCTCTCCTTTCCTCTCATCATTGGAGGGTATATTGTGCATACTTCAGATGTTTATTAAAAGTTTTGAGAGCCGTGTTTAATGGGTTTGAAGTGGTGTTATGTGTGAACTCTATCTTTGGTCTGTGATGCATCTATCCATCCTCACCATTGCTCACCTCTCTCCACTTCAGACAACTGAGATTATGAAAAACAAACTCCTCTTGTGTTACACCGTTTTAGTGTAGGGTATATTTTCATGTAATTTCTCTCCCTAGTCCCTCGGTAGGCTACATTAGGATTAGATAGTTTATCTGCATTAGAATAGCTTTTTGCGGGTAGTTTAGAATAAATTTTGGCAGGTAGTTTAGAAGCAGGTAGTTTGGGAAAATGATGACTTTATGGAAAGCTCTCGACGTTATCTTTTCACAGAGATCATTAATTTTAGATTTTGATAAAGTTTAAGGGGTCAATTTTAAGAAAATGGCCTACAGGATTTTGTAGTGCAAACTGCTAAATTTTAACTTGTTAGATATGTTCAATTTGGTCTTCTTCCTCTCTCAACATGTCAAATAGACATGGGGGATTGTTCTTAGATGAATTTCGGATAGATTGGAAGGTAATTTTACTTGATTGATTTCTAGTTCAATTTTTTACAACTTCTGATAGCAAAAAGATTGTGAAAGGTTTGGGATCGATTTTGCAATGTTTAAAGGATTTTTCCTTAAGTGTTTTAATCTAATTGAGTTCATTTATATCATAACATGTTAGATTTTAAAGTTTCGATTTTATTTATTGTTTGCAGGTTCAAATTGTGCATTTTAGAGGAAGTATTTTCCAGTTTAAAAAATCAAAACAAAGGTCAATTTGTATAGGATCTGTTTATCATTTTCCATCTTCCAAGTATGGAAATTCATTTCCCTTCTAGTCTAATACATTTAGTTGATTCAAACAAACCATTTAATACCTAAAATGCAAAGTCTGATTTCTAATTTTACACATTTCGAAAAGACAAAATAATGTAATTTTCTCACACGCATTTCTCCCTTTCAAATAGAGATTCCATTACATTGAAATGATAAAATTCAATACTACAATGCAATTTGAGAAAATCATTACATCCATTTATTGGCTTCAAATGGAAATTTTAAATCTTCTTTCGTTTATTCCTTCCAAAAATAATTTATCGACACAGGGAAGAATAATACATTTTCTTTTCACGTGTTGCACATTTCCACTTTCAAAACATGGACTTCCTAGTGCATGATAAACAAAAATCTCCAATCAAAGAATATCATATGAGAAAGGTAAACACTTACAGTAATTCAATGAAACTCATACAACCTCTTTTCCGTTTGGTTTCAAAGTACAGTATACAATATAATATCATTCTTTCGCATTCTTTCCAAATCAACATACACAGTATAACTCTTTTACATTTCCAATTTCCACTTGTAGTCAGTACAACATATTTCTATTACAAACATTTACAAGGTCATCCACTTAAAGTGGGAAGGGTTACAATGAGATTTCATTTCACAAGGGATTGTCAAACTATCTTTTCTCAGCTCCAGAACAACAACATGCATTCTTCTCTTTCTTCCAATTTTGATCACAACAAAGGCAGGGGAAAGGCAACACTCTCCACCCAACTAAGACATCTAATGAAAGGAGAATCCATCCTTCTTCATTGGCCCCCGAGCCCCAACCACAATGTAATAAGAAATGTATTTCAACTCATGGCAACAACAGGATTCCACATCACAAAGTAATATTTCAACATGCACATTTCAAATTAAAAACATAGTCCAAAACAAAACAGCAGTTTTGCAACCACATGAAAGGCATCACACAAATCTCAAGCTTCACCAGGCAAGCCAAAGGAGCATGAAACTATGGAGGGTGCTACTTATGCCTCCCAAAGGGGAAATGGGTATCACCTCCTGTTTTCAAATTGCCAAATATAGTGTATCAAAAACCTTGACATTTCTTATACCTCCCCCAAGTACCCCATTATCCATCACATTTCCTTATACCTCCATAACCTCTTATGGCACCCCATAACAAGTAAATAAATGCAAGCTATTTATTTGTAAGGTGGAACTAAAATCCCAACTCCCTCCACACTTATACCTCCCTAAAAACACACTTATACCTCCCACAAAATGAACCCTATAGTCTTCTCCTACACCATTCCTAGGCCATCTACCCAAACATCCCACAAACATGCTATAAAATTGACACAATAACATGTACATTCATAAAGAAAAGGATTATTTCAAGAGCCAAGCTCTTACGTCTCCATGATGGAGTTATCTAAGTTCAAAAACAACAAGCTATATCCCAATGCAATCAATCCAGACAGCCAAACACAAACATGTAACAATCTTCCCAAAATCTCCTCCAAGGCAAGAGATCCAATCAAAAATAAATTTCTCCCCAAGGAAGCGTTCCAAAAGTTCAACAACCCAAAACAAAGCAAGGAGTTCCAATTTTATAGAAAAGGGAAGAGAAGAGGATGAGGTGGATCCATGTAGGATGCCACATCAAAAATCCTCAACTCCAACACAAATATCAAATTCATTCTCTAAAGCACAATAAATAGGTGGGTGAATAATATGAAAATTTACTTACACACTCCAAAAATCCCACACGCCATAAGGACTGAAATTAGTAAAATGTAAGAAGGGTGCAATTAAAACTTACAATTAGTCATTTAAAAATGCAGAAAGAAGGTCTAAATTCAACCCTCCAACCATAGGTAAGCTTGGTATGTAAATTTAAGAGGTATGGGACAAGTCTCAAAAATCAGCCCCCAAGGACAAATTTGGATTTCCAAGGAGGTGGAGTGTTTCATACTTCAAAATCTAACGTACACAACTCTTACACATACTTACACATCACTTACACATTCTTAAACATTACTCACGCATCACTTGCCACATTTAATAAAAGAGCCAACAACTTCTATAATTACTTTGTTATATCCCAAGTTTGATTAATTTATTTATTTTAACAATATGATTACTCACATTAATTCTCCACAATTAAAAGAATAATGAAATGGGTAAATGCATCACAAAATAAACACATGCAAACAATAATAAAAAGGAAGCGCATTAATAAAATACACATAAGCCCTTGGTCACATTCACAGGTAATCCCCCCATGGGAATCCCTAACAAAACACAACACATAACAAAAAACTAGCTGCCATGGTGACTTTGTTGAATTCATCCAGAATTCCATCGTGGTTGGTATCTGATCCCCCAATATTTGTTGTGACATTTTAAACCTGCAAAACACAAATACCTCCTTCGGCCTCGTGGCCACATCAGAACATCCAAATGAATATAATATAATTTCAAAGTCATCAAAACATATGTGAATCACAACAATCATCAAGCCAATAAACAACTTCACTTAAAATTTCATCAACAACTATATCATCATCAATTTTAATTCAATTTTCGTTTTCTAGGTCTACTCAAAATATCCAATTATTACAAGTCTAAACAACATCTATAATATAACCATGTCAAATAGTATATCAACATCAATATATAAAAAAAAATTCTCTAATGATCATCATGCATCATATATGAATCAAAGTCAGCAATAATCCATGCTCTAACATCTAATTATCATACATGTCCATGGTATATTCAACAATGTCATTATCAATATCAAAAGGTGTCAAAGGGAAGTGGGCACTACAGTTACTCTATAACATTAAATGTTTGTAAACTTACTTGAAGAAAATTTAGAACTCATCCGTTACAATATCCCTTATTGTTGTTGAATTGCATTGGACCATAATTCGGTTATGTAAACACAATTTTTATTTAAAACAAATAAATTCCACAAAGGGTGTGATCCTACTTATTTTGCATTGTTCCCTACCTCCTTCTTTATGACTTCTGAGAGGACTTCAAATCTAAGGGGAGGGGGATGTAATTCCCACTCCTCTTTAACACTAAATCAACCATGTTATTTCGAATTGATCATAATCTCCAACCTTAATGTTGTATTCTAGTTAGCATGCAAATAAAATTTGTGGGACACCATGATTGCTATTGTGTTTTGGTTATCATTATTTTGACTATATGTCATAATTTGAACCCTAATGGGCATTTAAGGATAAGACAATTAGCTAGAATGGTTACCATGTTATAAATTTGTTGTGATATCATTACTCTTTGATATTGTTTTGTTATATTTAAATCTAAAACTGTAACTGAACTAATTAGCTATTGATAGACATTCACTCCGAAAGGCAATGATGTGTTATCATCTTAGATATATATTTATATTTTAAATTTTATTCGTATTGATTTTATTATGATGATCAAAGTCATTTTTTGATTTCATTGATATTGAAGAATTGACGAAATGGTGAACGAGTGAAAGTATTTCTTAAATAAGATGACTCAGTTTGTTTATGATCTTAATTACAAACTGATGTATTAGTGGAATCGAAATGTTGAAAATTGAGATTAATTGTTGAATTACTTGGTCTTAGCAATAATAGTTATGAGATTTTATTTTGAAATTGATATGTAGATATAAGCATTTTACTAGTTCGATATCGCTAATATGGCGATGAGGCCAGAGAGATATTATGTGATTTTACAGGTAAACATATCACAACAATCAACGGGGGATTGGAGACCCACCGAATCAGAATACCGAATGGATTCAACAATGGTCACCATGACAACATGTGGTATCTTGTGTTTTTTTTTGTTGTTAGGGGGTCCCTATGGGGGGGATGACCTCATATTTTTACCAAGGGCTTTGTGTGTTGTTCTTTTCTTTTCCTTTATTTAAATTTATAGTATGTGATTTTATGGTGATGTAATTCCCTTTTATAATTAATTAATTTGTTTATAGATTAGTAAATTAATCATCTTACTAAAATAATTATGGATGGGTGAAAAAGAGTAATTTATTAGATTAGATGGTGTTTTGGTTTAAGTGTTTTAACTTGAGTGTATTTGTTCGTGAGTGTTGTACACTCTACCTTTCCTTATAAATTCGGATTTGGCCTTAAGGGCCAAATTTGGAGACTTGTGGGACAAGCTAAGCTTGTTCCACACCTCTTAATTTCTTATACCAACCCTATCTATGGGTTGGGGGGTCACAAATAGACCCCATTATGTGTTTTGGAAGGTAAAAGGTAAGTTTTTAATTGCAATTTCTTACATGTGTTTAATTTTTGTCCTAAAAGGGTATGGGTTGTAGTGGTGTGTGTAAGTGGTTTTTCATACCTCTCAACCACCTATTTATTATGCCTTGGAGTATGGGTTTTACTTGAGTGATGTGAAGTGGAGAAGAAATGTTGTGGCATCCTACATTGAGCCAAATAATCTTCGTCTTCCTCTTTTCTATTTATTTAAATATTTGGGAAGTAAATGGGGTTACTTTCTTGGTTTTGGCTCTTGGATTTTTTGAGTGCCTATTTTTTGGAGTTGAAGGAAGCTTGGAATTGCTTGAGTTTTGAAATATTTGGGACTTCTTTGAAAATTGGATCTTTACCATGGAAAGGTAGGGTCTTGCACTCTTTTTTATTCTTTATTTTCTTGAATATTATGTGTTGTATGGTTTTTTTTTTTCTTGCTTGAAGTGTTGGGTAGTGAAATGGCTTTAGGTTGTGTTGAGATAGAGGAATAGGGATGAAATATATTACGAGGCATAATATTTTCTGTGTCTTTAGGAGGGAGTGGGTTTTGGATGTCCCACCTTGTTCTTTTTGTTATTTTGTTTATTGTGGGATCCATAAAAGAGAGAGAGGCATAATAGTTAAAGAGATATAAATTTATCGTTATAGGGAGGCATAATAGATTTTGGGATTCATTGTATTTTGGAGGATTCTTAAGGTGGGAATCCAAACCTTTGGGAGGCACAAGGTTATCCCCATATTCCTATCTCTACCTGGCTTATTTTAGAGCCATTGTTTTAGAAAGTTGTTGTGCTTAAAAATGAGTATTTTTAGTTTTTGTTTCATGTGTGTCTGTTGCTTTAAAGTATCTGTGGATGCATTGTATAGTTGTCATGTGTTTATTCCATCGCTTATTGCCTTGCGGTTGAGGCTCGGGGCCAATGAGGAGAATTTCTTCTTCTTCTCATTGAATTTTTGGTTGGGTGGAAAGTGTGTTCTCTCCCCCATTATTGTTTTTGTGATTAAGTGAAGAAAATATGGAGCCTTACTAGAGATTTGATACTTGGAGCACTTGTAGAAGACTAAGCAATATTTCATTATATTGACCTTCCTTGGTAAAAAAAAGAGTTACCACTTAAGGTGGAAGGATTATAGTATTGTATTTGAAATTAAAGTGTATGGCATATTTTGTTATTAAATTGTCATGTAATGTTGGAAGGAGAAACATTTTTTAGCGTAAAATATTTTTTGGTATAATAAAATATAATGGAGAGGGAAATATATTTGTTTCCTTTTTAGTTGGATTATCATCTCAAATAAGTGTGTTGTTATTATTTTAAAACTATTGGCAAATTTTACTATAACTAATTTCTTGGAAATAGTTAATTTTATTGTGTTAATAGAAAGGAATGGTAGTATTATTGATAGTGTATTCTTTTACATTGTTGAAGGGAAGGAAGAAAATCATTGTGTTATCAACAAGTAAATACTTGAGAAATGTTTTAGACTTGGTTAATCTTCCAATAAAAATATAGGAGGTAGAAATGGACATATAGTGTCTTGAACTTTAAATGCATGCTCTTACGTGTTTGTGTTGGTTTGGATGATAATTATTATTTAATCTCTTTTATTACATTTGAATGTGTAGGCAAGGAATTATAAATCATTTAATCTATTATTAAAAATTAGAAAGGACTTAAATCAATATTCTTATGCAATAAAAATAGAACAATTCCTAAATCTAATGGAGTAAAGAAATTTCTTGGTTACAATAAGCCATAGCCTTATCGTATTATATAAATGTAGCATTAAGTTATTATTAACATATATATAAACCCTTTGAAAACTAATGTAGTAATAAGTGAAATTGACTTTTATCATCTTAAAATATATTACTAAATCACGAAGGAAATTTTAATGGGAGGACTATGAATTAGTTACATTATCAATAATTTAATATAATTACAATTATTAATAATAATAGTAATATTAAAATGTCAATAATTATATTATATTAATTCATATATATATATATATATATATATAAATGTTGTATTTATTAATGTATTAACCCTACAACCAAATTTCATTAAATATTACTGTTAGGAATAGTTTAAATATTGTGAACATATTAAATAAATGTAAACGTGAGTTATTGGGTGGTTATGCCAACTCACAGAGATAGGGAGATAATAGTAAGACTAGGGGCTTACTTAGATATTTTAGGGATACATGATAAGTGTTGTGTCCTAATATTTAGGAATGCACTATCACTATTTATATGTTATCCTTGATTCAGAATAAATCATCCCGAATGAATTCAATTTTCAGATTATAGTATTCGGTGTTTATTTTTCACATTATTGTGTAGTTTTCAACTACAAAAACAATTGATCCTTGTGTTGTCGCGACACTATGAGGTTGGGTAATAGTGTTTAAAAGAGATTTGGGTGGTGGGGGGAGTCACCGAACGCATCCCCCACCCTATATTATATGGGATAGGGGTGGGGTCGGTGACTTTCTCTCACCCAAATATTAAACCAAATACCAATCTAAATGGTCATTTTTATTATTTTCCCTTATGACTACAAAATTTCTTTATACAGTGTGGCCACATTTTTTTTTGCAAGCTGAACTTTTTTTTAATGCAAATACTCTCACATATATATAAATATAAACACAAATAAAAGAATCTTATTTCCTATTTCGTGTCTTATTAAAATGAATGTTAATATATATATATATATATATATATATATATATATATATATATATAATATATAATTTTGTTATAAAAGTATATAATTCTATCATTTTTTTACCACAACGCTAAAATGGGGCAAAACCCATTAGTCAATTTGGTCAAATCTTATTATAATGAGATGAATAAAACAAATGAATACATTGAAACCCTGGGTAAGTGTATAAATAAAACAAGAAAAGAAATGTAGAAGTTCTTCCTCCCAAGAGCTTGAGATTGCCTCTAATGGCTTTCTTGTTCTCCTTCACCAATATTTAAAATAATAATAATAATAATAATTCAAATAAAAGAGAAAAAAGTCTTTCATAAGAAAACTTAGGGTTAGTTGAATCCCTAGATCTTGTGGCCCCAAATAAATCTATCCAATGGATGAGATTCATCCCTACAAAAAGTAGGTAGGAAATGGGTGAGAGGAAATTTAATTTTAAAATGCATGGGTTGACTTATTTTAGGGGCCACTCAATTAAGTTTAAAAGGGGATGGGTGTTATTAACTTTCTAACCCAAATGTCTTTTAGAGACGTTTTAATTAATGTCAACTTTGACCCTATTTTTTGAGTTTTAGTATTTTATTATAATGGGGATTAAAAAGGAAATTTATATTATTAATTTAAAGTAACTTATAAACAAAAATGTGACAAATGTTAATTGGAAACCTTTTCACAAGCACACTTTTCAAAGAAAAATTTTTCTTTAATTTTTTTAATTGACCTAAGTTGTTCTTGGATTTTGTAGCATTACACTTGGAGCTTTTCCAACAATTATCAATAAAAAAATATAGTCTAAATACAAATATAACAACCAAGTGAAATTGATAAAATAATATTAATCATATTCGACAATCAAATGATACATTGTAATAGATAAAATGAACCATAGGTACTGACACATACGGAAGGCTGGATGGTCTTGTGTAAGCTACATGTTTTATTCAACATTAAATAAAAATAAATAAAATTTGGGGTAGGGTAGATTTGTTATTATTTATCTAATGGATAATATATGAAAATGATTGCTAAAATAGAGGAAAATCATCTAATAATTTGAAGTTGTTTTCACAAATGAAATATTATATGTAATTTTATTGATAAATCTGCATATAAACTTCATAATTCCGAATTTCCAGCAAGTAATTGTAGATTTTAAAGCAGTGATTTCGTTGAGTGCATTAAAAGAATTACATTGAACTTTTTGGCAGTATTTTGCATTTCTCCAATTTTATCTATCCGTTTTGAACTCTTGGAGTGAATGCGGCATCTTCGGAAAAGTTCCCGAGCAACGGGCAGTAAGGATGGTCTATAGCAGCTGATTTACTACCACGAACTGACAGTGTTCTACGGATGGTCTGTTGTCATTAACGTTGGTATGATTCCCTTGTTATATTTATTTTCATATAACAGAACACAAAAAAAATCGATAAATCTAGTGGAGTCCTAAGTTCAGAATAGGATCCGATGGGTCGAAAGCGTACGTCGAATGCACTATCAATCTTCTTTAATAACAGATTTAGTAAAGATCTCGTTCAGGTTATATATTGCAGGTTTGTACTTGAATTTTCCGTAGTCATTCTCGGGGTTATAATGATTCAGACAGAATCAGAAGCATCGAGGAAAGCACTTTCTTCCCAAAAAAAACAAACTATGTTTAACTTTCATGCACTCCGTGAGTTCTCCTTAATTGCTAGACGTTCGCTCATGGCTGCGCACGTGATAATATAAAAAAGAAGCCTGTTATGTAAATAAATAAATGCTGCTGTGTACTTTATTATACTGTAGCATTTATAACCCCTTTGTAGTTTATTATACTGTGGCATATGTTTACTGGTTAAATCCGTCGTACCACAAATTAGATGAAATGAAGCTGAAAACAACGTACAACAATATTGATTGTCTTCAAATGAACCCTGGCTAGTGTGGGAGACGGCTACCCTCCACTGAAAATGCACTCATGTATGTGCATTTTGTGGCCATGCCTACCATCCCACATACCATGCACCATGATGTGGCCATTTTGGCCAGTCCCAGAGTAGGTCGCATCACTTGTTATACTCGTCTCTGTCGCTTAGCTGGACTCCCTATGCGTGATGGGATCGACATTACAGATCTAGGAGATATGGCAACAACTACTCTATCTAACTTATTTATTATAGTTTCCCGCTTTTGCCTTTCAGGTTGCCATTGCACAACAAATATCCTGCGTTAAACAGTGTCAGAGTAAGAAGAAAATTATATTCTCTTTCAGCTTCATGGATAATCTGTTATGGCACAATGATTCATGTGGTGTTTTCTGAATCTCGAGTTACAGGGCAGGGTGATGGCTAAGCTTCTTGCCTATGTCCTGCTCGACGGCCATTAGCCACTTCTTCCCTTCCCAAAGCGACTCCATTCGAAACCTAATAAGTAAGAGTTGGGTCTTTTACAAGAGAAATTTTTTATTTGTGTGTTTTTGATATGGGATTGTAACAACCAATGTGTTTTCTAAGAAAATTAGTTACAGACAAATCAATGTGATTGTAATATATAGGAATAAGGAAAATGTGAGAATGACTGAGACTGCATGTTATAAATTGAAATTAAATTCTCCATAGATACAAAATGACAACATGCAATAAAATCTAATTTATTTACCACTTTCCTCAACTTTGCTATCCAATTTCTTATCTAGGGGTCTCTTATTTTGTTGGTTCGTATACTTAAATGAAGGATTGCCAAAAAGGGCCAACGTCAATATGACTATTATTGCTATGACTCCATCCAACTTGGGATGTATTAGCTAGCTATTAGCAAGAGATTTTCCTGCACCAACAATGCTTAATATTACTGCCATCATTTCATCCAACCCTAGATTTATTATTAGCTAGAGACATTGTGATTTAGTTGTGAGAGTTCAATGAAGGACAATTTTTTACCATACAGCCCATAATACTCGTTCGCTAATACTCAAACTACATGGACAATGCAATATTTCAACTATAGCTCAAAAATTCCA